>SKCR01048385.1:0-317752 GCA_019454045.1 Zanthoxylum bungeanum | reverse complement strand
TAATTTTTCCATGACTTTAGATCCATTCCCAAAGTTTGGGTCATTCAGATACAAGACATAATGTGCTTGATGACAGAAAAATATGGATCATTTTTGTATCAAGCACGTAGTATATTGATCGACGTTAGACGGTGATGGAACTGAATTCGACTCGTTTCTAGGATCAATGTCAAACCACTTGCTTATGAAGAAGACAATCTGACGATTAGGCCTGTAAATCAATTCAATAAATCCTTGTAGGACACCGTAAAAGTCAATAGTACTGTCACCATGGTCTCTTGGAATTGTAATCCCACAGTTTTGTGTTGAGCTTGAAATATCTCTTTGCTTTGTGATAAATCGCACAGCATTAACGATACAACCAAAATACTCATATGAATGTCTTGTAGGACAATAAGATAGTGACATTATAGCACTAGGGGAGTCGACATCGCCATTTTCAATCTTATTGTTTATCTGAATTGCATGTGAAATCATTAATTATAGAAAGTAAGATATACTATATGCTGAAAATGTTTGGGTATGGAAAAAACTCACAGTTGCCTCAAACCACTTAAGAAATGTCCTTTGTTGCCTCTCATTGATATTTTGGTTGTTGCTGCTGCTACCAAGAACAGTCTCATGATATATTTCTATATTAAAAAATGATAACATTGCTTTAATTTCTTTAATTTCTTGGAGATTTGTCATTTAATGTCATTAGTTTACCTATTTTCCTTTATCTCATGTGACATGAAGATTTCTTTCCGTCATGACCTATCTCCATTTCTTTATCAGACTTTATAATTTGGTGATCAGGTATACCTTTTGTGGGTTGGCTACAATGATTATTATCAATGAACTTGATAATTTGGATTTTACTGCCTTAATTGTAAAATATTATCACTTTTATTCATGGTGATTTATGCAATTTATTCCATTGTCCGGTTTCATATTTATCACTTTTATTCATCGGATATATTAGAACGAGAAGAAAGTTTGGAGGCTACGTCATCTCTGAAACAAACAATGGCTTAGATTCATTTATGAATCAGGGTGCTTCAGTGTGCTGCCCTTACACTAATTATTTTATACAATTTGTCGACGTTGTGGACGTGGTTTCTTGGTGAAGATTCCTTCATCCATTAACTGATATTTTTTATTTCGTTTCTGCAATTCAGTCTTGTTAGGATATTACAGATGTTGGACTCTGACTGGGAAAATTGTTTGCTTGCAGGTTCCTGAAGAGAAACTTATAGTTATCGTGGAGGTGAGTTTCTTGGTGAAGGCACATGCATATGTTTTGTTGCCTTCAAATCCTCATGCCTCTTACATAAACTTGAAAATTCTTTCGATTTATGGATGCTATGAACTGTGTTTTTTGATTTTGTCATGAGAAATCGATTTCAAATAGTTTGTTCATTAAGGTGTATCATATTCTCCCTCATCGTAGCTTCTAATTCGACAATTAAAGATCATTTCAATATTCTTCAAGTACAACTAATAAAATATTAGGGCTTTGTTTACTAAATATGCCTCAACAATTGACCCTTCTAGTCGTCCCTTTTTCATACGTATTATTTGTACCGCCCTAATACGCTGAAATATTTAGCAACAAAACTAATAAGATATTTATGTTGGAGTTGGTGTTTGGAACGATAATCCGAATAATGTATTATACATTATATTTTATTATATATTAATAAAATAACTAAATTTTATTTTCAACTTTGTTAATGGTAGTGTCATTATGCATATTAGTTTGATATATAAATACATTGAAAATGACATAGACCTTAGAATAATCATGTATTAATACTGGACAGTGGGTGGTCTCACATTGGGATATTATATACTGTTATAAAATATTCTTAAACTAAATATTTCTAGTCATTAATTTTGGAATCCGATTGAATTCCTATAACATAGAAGACTAGCACATGTCGTATATTGGAATTGGAGTTCCAATGGTTTAACCCGATGTACCATGAGCAAAGGAAGTTCATATAGACATGTGGGTATTCGTTGAAGTGAATACTAAATGATTCACATGTGATTCTGTAACACCCCAGAAATTCTGATTACTATTACTTTATAGGAGACAGAGTACATGGTATAAATCATATTCAAGCATGTATGTACTCATAAAATTATATTTCGGATGTTCAATAAATTCTTCGCAATTCCGATAGGAAATTTATTTTAAGATCCCATACAGACACTCCTTGGTTTTAGGGCCGTAATATTTTCATACAAACTTAGATTGTTATGGATTTTATACGGCCGAAAATCTAAGACAAAAATCTACAACCCTAATGTTGAACACTTTTCCAAATAATGAGCAGAACTAAGCCGATTATGGTCATTTATCCAAACTTTCTATGTTGAGATGAAATTGAGGAATAAAAAGGAAAAATTCCATGATAACCCAAAAGGCCCATTACCCTTCTCATTTGGTCCAATAGCTCTAAATATCCCAATAGCTCAAAATATCTACTAAGATCCTTAGATTCCTCCAGACATTACCAAACTAAGCAAGAATAGAGAAAAAGCCATTGACCCCTAGTATATAAAAGGAGCACTATTCACTCATCCCTCAAATGAGGAAGAAATAAAGAAAACATGAGGAGGAGAAAGAAAGAACATAAAGAAGAAAGAAGAGCGAGAGGTGTGCAATGTTATAAAAAAATTTGGAAGAAAATTAGATAGACTCCAACACAAATCAAGCTTAGAAAGAAGAAAGGAATAATGGAGGAGTTGGATGGAGAAGAAGAAATTCAATTCAAGGTGAGAAAGACTTAACCCAAATTTGAAATGATCATGATGTGATGTTTTGAAGATTAATAGGTATTATTGGTTAAGATTGATGATGTTTAAATGGTTATTGTACTAGGAAATTGATGTTGTGAGAAACCCCCAAATTAAGAGAACCATAGACATTGAGATATTATTGGAGTCTATAGAATTGGATATGGTAATGTTAGAATGAATGGATTGTGTTTGAATTGATGTTACATAATTAGATTAGATTAAGTTAAGGTGAAGTTTAGGGCGATAATGTTGGTGATTGCCTTAAACATTGTCCTTGAAGAATTAGTGTCAGGCATTGGAATCGGGCAAGCGTCTCAAAGCGTGGAAATCAGAGGCTCTGTCTCATGCTCTAACCTACCTCAGAGTTTTATCAGCCTCAAAGTCTGAAAAGAGTCTATACCTTAGAGTTTGAGAAGAGGCTCAGCCTCAGAGTCTGAAAGAGGCTCTGCTTCAGCATTTGATAAGAGGTTATGCTTCAGAGTTTGTTCTGAGGGTCTGCTTTAGAGTCTGATCCAAGGGTCTGCTTTAGAGTCCGATCTGTGTGTCTGCTTCAAATTCTGATCAGAAGCTTTGCTCAAGGGTCTGAATCCGCCTCCTTGTCTGATCTTCCTTAAATTATGGAAAGAGGCTCTGCCTCAGAGTTTGAGAAGAGGCTATGCCTCAAAGTTTGAAAAGAGGCTCTGCCTCAACATTTAATAAAAGGTTATACTTTAGAGTCTGATCCGATGGTCTGCTTTACAGTCTAATCTGAGGGTCTGCCTCAGAGTCTGATCCAAGTGTCTGCTTCAGAGTCTAACCAGAAGCTTTGCTCTCGGGTCTAATCTGCCAGAGGGTCCGGTTAGAGGCTTCGTCTCAAAGCCTTACCAGAGGCTTTGCTTCAGAGCCTGACCAGAGCTTCGCCTCAAGGTCTTATCAGAGGCTTCACCTTAGAGCCTGATCAGAGGCTTCGCCTCAGAGTCTGAACTAATGGAAGTCACGACGCGTAACCTCTGGTGTCGCGACGAGTACCCTTTTCCAAAATCGGATTTAACCATTTCAGTTTCATCTTAAGAAGTTGAGGGTACTCTAAGGGTTCGTATCAACGTTTAAACACACATTATATCACATCATAAGCATGATATGTTATATAATACTAAGAGTTCCAAACACTATCCCACGATTTAGATTCTAACCAAGAATATCAATTTTAGATCATCACAGGAACCGTAATTCCCTTCGGCGTAGCAAGATAATACTAGCTAGACTCCAAATCAGTTAATGGATACTTTTCTTTCAAAGTTGATTTGTATTTACTTGTTACTGAACAAGACTTACTTTTAAATATTTTAGGGCATTAACTAAATTGATTTTCACTTATTTCATAAGTAAGAAGGTTTAAGAAATTTTGAGATTTTAAAGCTTAAGTATTTATGATTTTGGAGGCAGGGGAAAAACCCACCTCAGCTTTGACTTATGGAATTGACGGATAGAACATGTGCACATGTAGAGGAATGGCGGGACGATGATAAGTAACTGTTAGACAATTATTACCCATAGCATCACTATTTGTAAAAGAAATTGTGGTTTTTGTACAAATTAACTATGTTGCAAAGGAAATTTCTATTTTATCATTTTATAATTAGATTACTTAAATATATAAATGATAAAAGTCCTTATGATTAGTTCCGGATTATAAGATATGTGACAATATCAATCCACTAAGGTTTAATAATTAAATATCCCTAGTCGTAGTATTATCGAGACTGGACATCGATAATGCGGAATAGACTAGTATTGCACTTGTGCGCGTTGTGGGAGCATAACGACATAATTCTCATATATTTAAGTATTGGATACTTATACAAGTGTGATAAGAGGTCATGTTTACCGATGGTACGGGAACATCTTCGCTCTGGATAGACCCATAGGAATCCCATTGGTAGTATGACTATGTGTCTATGGGAATCTGATTCAGGGTAGATGTATTTGGTTTTAACCTGAGACTTGCATCGCTAGTACTTGCGACAATCAATACGCTTTGGTTTTGGTCGTCCGAGGTTTTAACAGGTTCTGTGTACGCCTCTTCTAGGTTTATTGAGAATCGTAGTGTATTGGGTGTGATGTCAAGATGGAAGTATCACTTCAGTCATATGGAGATGATGATCACGCAGGGATACAAAACTAGTACTCTATTTTGTTTCAACTATCGGGATAAGGATAATATGACAAGGTCATGATTATCCGATTAAAGAGACTAGTTGCTTATGATCCGATATATGTTTCGTACAAGGCAGACATTATTCCAGCCCCAGGCCTTGCATGTGACATCAGATACTGGATCACAATACGCAATACTACGTATACTACGCCTGACAAAGATTATATATTCCTTAAAGAATATTTCTGGAGAATTGGGTAGGCACCATGCTTTGCTAGAAGCCAACCATGTCTTGTAAATCGGTAGGAATGTGGTACCGGGAACACACGTGTTCGGATAGTCTGACGACCGGATTTACTGCCAACATATCTAGGGATCTAATGGGCCGCTTCCCGAAGATTCACCGATGATGTATGACTCGAACATAATTAATCTGGGATTAATTATGAAGAGAGAAAATTAATCTAGGATTAATTGCGACGAGAATTTATCTGGGATAAAATTCAATTAATAGAGATAGAACGATTAATTCGGAATTAATCAATAAAATAATCTATTCGATATATTAAATAAATTAGATTTCACAGCGGAATTAAAATTATATTTTAATTCGGGCGAACGAATTAATTTAGAATAAATTCTTTAGCGATTTTCGTAATTATTTTTATGAGACATTATTATTTAATTAAATTTGATTTAATTAAGTCGCAACGGAAAATTCGTTAATTCAGAATTAACGAACCCGAGCCCGAAGTGTGTTGTGTCACCCGAATTGAATTTTAAATTTAAAGTGAGGCCCACTTCACTTACATCACTAGTCACTCTTGTGATGGAAGTTAAATCAACTTTTTGTGATGTGAGTCAAATCACCTTTTTGGTGATGGAGGTGGTTGAGAGCATTAAATGGATTTTGCTCTCAACACACTTGCTTTTGGTTTTGAATAAACCATATACAAACTTTTGTATTGACTTGGTCATTAGTGGTAATGGTTTTAGAAACAAATACAAAAAGAAAAACACAAAGCTCTCCTTTCTCCCTCTCATTGCCGTGAGTTGCTCTCACATTTGGGGAAATTTTGTTTCAAATTTTCTCCATTGCTAGCACATCAAAGAGTCATTTTAGGTGATAGGGAAACCATTCCCAAGAGTTTGGAATTCATTCATCAAGCTTGGAGCTCAACCATACAAATCAAAGAGGAGCTTGGAGCACTTCAAAGGATTCAAAGTTTTGAAATCTCTTACATCGAAGAAACCGATCAATGTAAGTTATTCCGCAAACTTCGTTGTTTATTCACACATCTATTATGCTTAAATGATCCTAGGCATGTTCTTAGAGAACCTAACATTGGTATCATGAGCCAATTTAAGCATGAAATGAATTAAGGTTCATAATCTTGAATTTTGTTATTTTTGCTTGGAGCATGATTTTATCAAATTGATTGTTTGAGTATGCTTAGATTAGGGTAAGTTAGAGTTATGCATGATTAATTTTATGAAAAATTGATTGGATTAATTTTCCCCAAATTGGTTACCTTGGCCGAATCTTATGGACCTTTTAGTCATGGTGATTTTTTTATTTTTAGACCATTGGGTGTGTTTAAAATGCATGAGTATACTGATTTGTGATTTAATTGGATTGAAATCAAATCGGATATAAAATGCGCAATATTGCCGTGACTTGAAGAGCATGTTTATGAGTTGATTTTGCTTCAATTGTGTTGGACATGTATTGAAAATAATAAAGCATGATTAATTAATTAAATTGGTGTTTTGGAAATGTTTAATTTAACTAATTAATTATAGCTATACACTTTAATTAAATAAATTGTTATATTTGGAATATTGAAATTTAATTAATTAGGCTTAAATTTGGAATTGGGCTAAAATTGTTGTATTTGGGCCTAATGGGCTTGGTTGGGCCAAGTTGGTTAAGGACAATTGGATTGGATCCAAATTGGGCCTAAAACCATACCATTAAGTCCAAATATAATAACTGAGCCTTTTAAATTTAATTGGGCCTAATGGACCGAAATTGATTTTATGACAAATAGGGTGATTCCTTTAATTGGGCCTTGGAATTTGAGTTTGACCTATATTGGCCAAAGATCATGCCTTATGAAATTAATTAAAAGCCCATTGGACTTTAATTAAATTGACATTGGATGTTAATTGGGCCTTCGAAACCCATTAAGATTAGATTTAGAATCTAAGTCGTAAATGCACATTAATAAAGTGTAATTATTTAATTTAGAATTAATACGAATTAATATTGAATACAAATTAAATCGGATTTAAAATTGTAGTTCGATATAATTCAAGAATACTCACTTTAAGTACTTATTCTTAAAACGAGTTGGACTCGCGCAAATCAAATAGTTATTTGAACATTGGATGATCACTTGATTCAAAGATTAATTAATTGGATTTATTGATTGAATAACATGTTTTGTGTGAATACATGGATGTATTGTATGAATAATGTATATCAGATGGATATTAGATGGGTGAGGGCAATTTTGGAAATTATTGTAATAAATTTAGAATTTATTAAATTGGACCTGCGTGTCAAGCCTTTATCTCTTGACACTTTGTAATTCTCTTCTCACCAATTCCCCTCAATGTAATGAGGTTTCTTTATTATATTATGTAATTGGGTAGAAGTTAGAATAATGCTAGCCGGGGAGAGGAAAGTGAGTGATTTGTTCTAGGAAAAATTTGTGAGATATTCATCCGCATATCATTATTATTTTACTTATCGCGCCTTATTATACTTTTAGAATGCATGCTTATGGTGTATGATGATGAGACCTAATCAAATATAATAAATTGGTTGCCAATTTACGCGAAAAACCCTCAATCAATATTAAGCGTTTCCTTCCATTGAGTGATTCATTCTCAAGATCCAAGATTGGCATTGGTTTGTTGGCCAAAATCAAGACCTTTGTCCATCGCGGATGTGTTTGAATCATGAAGGCTTTGTTCCATATTGCATGTCTTGGGCAAGTTGTGATTTGTTGGCCAAAGCCAAGATCACTTCTTATTCATCGACATGGATTACGAAGCTTTCCAAAGTCAATGGATCCCGCTTAACTAGAATCATTAAGCTTGTTGACCGGCGTAAACACACACGTATAACGCAAGCGCACGTATCGTTCAAGTAGTATAAAAATATCGATCCCAAGAGGACTTAATTCCTACTGTTGTTATTAATTGTTGAATCTATTTATTTACAAATATCTAATTAAATGGAGAAGAGAGAGATTGTTTGTTTGTTTGGTTGAAAGACTTTGCTAAATAAATAAATAAATAAAAAGACAAAAGAAAATACTAAGGAAAATAACAAAAGACACAAAGATCTAGGGTTGTGATTTATTCCAATACCATTATAAAGATGAAGTGATATTATTATAGTTAGGAAATACAATGATTTATTAACCTGGAACACGAAATTATGCGAAAGCATCTGTCGATGGTCAGACACAAATACCCAGTATAACCCAGTTGAACCATATTCCTATGTCAACCATATTATCTGGATTCATTAAGATTAAGTTCCAATTATGGCTACCCTCGCCCGACATGTATATTCCTATCCTGTAAGGAAATCTATTAAAGGGTTATCTATCCTCAAGGAAGATCGGTGGGCTATTGAGTCTAAGGTTTTAAACTTAAAATCCCTATGTCTAGTTCATTTTAAGTTTACCTAATCAATTTTATTAATGGCCAATTAATAAAAAGCATTAAGATTAAGACTCGATAAATAAATCTTTATAATACCCAAACTATAATCTAACCCTTATAAACTGGTGATATTGAGATTTCATCACAACCCTAGATACTAACTTAGTTACAACACATAACTAGGGCTAGTAACTGAAAAATAAAAGACATAAAGTAAAACTGAAAAGTAAAATAAAATAAAATGCTAAGGTAAAAGGAATTACTTTTACTACTACTAATTTAGATATCTCCCATAAAATAATATATAAACTTGTGATAATATTACCAACCGACCAATCTGGCGGTATCCTGATTAAGTCAAATTAAGTCCAACCAGCCATATAGGCGGTACCATAATTAAATTACCAACCGACCAATATATCGGTATCCTTTTTAGTCAGGTTTAAACCAGATTAAAATAAATTGCCAACCGACCAATATAGCGGTATCCTTTATTAATCAGTATTTTAATTAGTAAATATATTATTTTTAAGGGAGATTAATCTAAATAGTAACAGTAAAAGAATTACCTTTCACCCTAGCTGGGAAATTACTTTCTCATGAATAGTAAAAACTGTAAAAAGTAAAAAGTAAAAAGTAAAAACTAAATTACTATTATTACAAATGGTAATTAAAATAAATTACAAACTAAAAAAATAAAAAAAATAAAATTAAAATATTTTTAGAGAGAGAAACTCTCTCTTCATCAAGAGATGAGAGAGAGAGAGAAAAGCACACTGAAATCTGAAATTTCGCGCTCTATTTATAGGTAAAATTTTACTGTTCGAGCGTCGCGACGCCAAGGACCTCAGCGTCGCGACGCTGGATTTTGTCGACGTGGCACGATGAGGAGGCGACACGTAGCAATTCGGATAAGAGGATAAGGTTGACACGTGTAATGGCGGCTGTAACTCAATTATGAAGCTGACGTCATTGATGACGTGTCACTGTTCATGACGTCATTGGTGACGTGTCACTGTTCATGACGTCATTGGTGACGTCATGATGATGTGGCGTGCGCACGTTAGCGGATCTTCTGTGGTGGTGACACGTGTCACGGCGCATTTTAGCAAAGTCAAACTTCTCAAATCCTGATCAGTTGACCGGCGCACGTTAGCAGATTCGGCGCATGCTGGGCGTCGCGACGCGGAAGGTCTGGGCGGCGCGACGCTGGAAATTACCAAAATGCCCTTTTTCGCCAATTTTCACTGTTTTACTCCAAATCACCTCCAGAATGTCCTGAAACTTTATTTATCTACAAAATAACACAAAACACATCAAAACATTCACAAAACTCAAGAAACTATACAAAATATTAGATTAAATGAGTGAGAAATAGTGATATAAATACCACTCATCACACCCCCAAACCTAACATTTTGCTAGTCCTCGAGCAAAATACAAAATAAAATAACAGAATAATATTTAACTAAGCCATTTTCGTAGGGATCACGGTTGCATTTAGCATATGCAACAAGCCCTTTAACCCCTAGGTGTCCCTAGTGGATGAGTTGTAGTCTCGTGAGGGTTTACAGCAATGATACCCACAAACATTTTACAAAAGTAAAAATGCAGTAAAACTAATGCATACAAAAGCAAAAAGACAAGAGAAAATAGAATAAAGAAGATAGTAACTAATCAGGTGAAACTTCTACTACAAATTACTAGTTGTTTTGTTTCTTTCTAAATTACCGAATAAGTAAATTCTCCGATTATTTTTACCATTCTCCATATACACAGTCAACATAATATTAAACAACTCATTTTTGCCCACAACAGTCATAAGTGTAGATGATAAGAGAGTAATATTTTTGTCCTAAAGTTCTATCAGATTTCACACCTTTTTGTAGCAATGGAATAATTTTTCTGATTTTTTTTCTATGATTTTCTGAATTTTGGCTATTTTTTATTTATATACAATACCTTCCGTCTATGTAGCGAGCTTTGGGTCGGTGACTCCCAAACCAGTTGGTTTTAGGGCATCAGGTGTTAAGACACCCCTAAGGACTTAATTACTCAGACTTCAGAGATATATACATAAATTTTTCATCATTTTTGATCCATGTAACGAGCTTTGGGCCAGTGACTCCCAAACCAGTTGGCTTTAGGGCACTAGGTATTAAAATACCCTTACAGACTTAATAACTCGGATCTTAGATACTTTATTTTTATTTGTATTTTTTTATTTTTTATTTTTTATTTTTTTTACTCCATCACTAATTATAGATGCTTCCTCCAATTAAACTAGAGCACGGAATATTACAAACTTTTCAATTACAACTCATGTCTGTATGTTACTATGCATGTTGATAATACCTGTCAAATGAGCATATGAAGATTCATTTTAGTCAGTATTATGGAGAATTCACAAATTAAATAATTCAAAATGAAATAAACAAAAATTAACTTATTTCGAAATAAATGGTTTGAAATACGTCTCAAGAGTGGAAACTCCTTACTCGGCTATTTCTTACCAATTCACCTTTTTAGTTAAAATAAAAACACAAAAAATGCAAAATATTTTTGTAATTTTTGAAAATTTTTCAAATTTTTTTTTATTTTTCGAAAAATTTTGGACTAAAAATAAACAACACACAAACAAGTACTATTAACTATACCTCACCCCCAAACCTAAATGAGACATTGTCCCCAATGTCTTAAAAGTAGAAGAAGAGTTTAGAAGATAGTACCTGATTAGTTGAAATTCTACAGGAAAATTAAAGGTTAAGATCCAGATTTATTCGACGCTTCTTACCACGATCATCATCGGACCATTTTATCTTTGAAATGATAGGGTCAATTTGTGGTTCATAGGCTATGAGTTGGTCTATTAGATCCGGAGCGGTTCTGGCAGTGAAGAGAGTTCTTTCATAGGTTTTGACACGAACCCATTTCTTCGAGCATCATCAAGAAACACACAAAGAAAATCATAAAATCCATCAACGTTGAGCAGTCCAAGCTGTTTCTGGTGTATGTTCAGGTTCGCCCAAGATAGTACTATAAAAATATTTCCTCCAATGTGCCCAAGCCACCTGGCAAAGCAATAAAAGCATCAGCACGGTTAATCATTTCTACCAGACGTTCAGACATACCTGGCACGATCAGTTCCTCTCCGTTTGTTGGTTCAATAAGATTTGCTTCTGCCAAGGGTTTTGGGATGATTCCCAAAACGTGACTGCCTCTTTCCTGTACGGCCTTTGAAACGATCCCCATAAGTCCAAGATTTCCTCCGCCATATATTAGGTGCATATTCCTTGCTGATAAGACTCGACCCAATTCCTGTGCTGCCTCTATGTATTGTGGTTTAGTACCAACAGTACTACCGCAAAACACACAGATGTTCTCAACTCGTCTTCTTGAAGTAGCTTCCATTTTTTTTATGTATTTCTTTATCATCTATGGATGCCTTCAAAAGTGCAATGACGGGCTGAATTTATAATACCTGAAAAGGGTGAATACAATAATAGCACAAGTATCTTCCAGAGGACGATTGTTTGCTAAACAACAAAAGAAATCGTGAAAGGTCAAAAAGTCTGGATCCTGTCTACGAAAATAAAAATAATTACAAAAGAAAAGCGAATCAAAGCAATAATTAAGGCAACGGAATTGTGTATGCAATACGCAACTCGCGTAGTATAAATTCATTAGGATGTGTCTCAAGATTTAATTCCTTATTCAGCCATCGTTAATGAATTGTTTCTCATCTTTGATTATCAAACACAATTCATTCTGTATTAAAATGCTCCGTTTGTGCTTTTCCCTACAAAAATAACACACAAAATTAAAAAGTTCACACTATGTATACACAAAAGAGTTTAGAAGATAATACCTGGTCAGCTGAAATTTTACAAGAAAAATTACCGATAGGAAAAATTTATGTCCAATTTATGTTTTTATTTTACCACGATCGATAATTGACCATTTTTTAGTGAAAATTTCGACAGAGTATCCTCTAAAAACTCAAAATTTTCCAAAATTCATCCTAAAACTAACACTTCAAAAATCATCACAATGTCAAACTTCACCTCCAATTCTACAAAATTCCATCGATCTGGCAATTCTAAACTCAGAATTCAGCCAGTTATTAACTGCCAAACTTCCAAATTCACAATCCTCCAATTTCAACAAAATCAACCACAATCTCATTCAATTTTTTTATCATCCCACAAACCTAAATCTATCAAATGCCACAAATACCCCAATTCAACTCTTCGCCCCCACGACTACGAATCAAACTACAATAATCCAACACTTCGTAATCCAATCCACAGTCATAATCAACCAAATCACAATTCAAATTTTTTTTTCAGTTTACCCAATTACCAAATCAAATTTTTATCAAATCATTACCGTAAAATTAGTTTTGATTTTGGCAGTGAGGATACGATTGGTTGTGACTTGGTTGTGGGTTGGGTCTAGGTGGCTCGGCTTCTGGTGACTCCTTGGTTTGGCGGTGGTCGGGGGTGGCTTCTGGGTTCGGCTGTGGGTTGGTTCAGTTTTCTGGTGTTGTGTTGCTCTGTTTGTGACTTGGCCGAATCAGTTGCTGGCAGTGGTGGTCTCGGCTTCTATTGGTTCTCGGTTTTGGTGGGCTTGGCTGTGGTGGTGCACAGTGTGGTGGGTTTCTGTGAAGGTGTTCAGTAAGTGTGGATTTTGTTTTTGCTCGGTAATGGTTCGGCTTTGAGTGTCTCGGTTTGGACTCGGCGAAGGAAGGGCTCGGTCACGGCAAGGTTGGTCGAAACCGTCGATGGTGAAGGTCGGCTCTGGCAGTCACGGCAAGACCGGCAGTGGCTCGGCTAGGCTCGGCTTTGTTCGTTTTGGTTGGATCTTGGTGATGGTGGCTGGATTTCGTCTTGGGTTTCTGGTGGGCCGGCTCGATTTCGGTGTGGTCGGTCTCGGCGAGGTGGCTGAACGGCAGTGATGGCTGGTGGATCTCGGTTTTAGTTTATGTTGAAGTGGCTGTGATGGATCTTGGTGGATTCGGCGAAGCTTGGTTTTGATGGTGATGAGGCTCACGGCAGATTTGGCTGGCTCGGCAAAGGTGGACCTCGGTGGTGTTGATTTCAGCTTTGGCAGTCGCGGTGTGGATGGATCTTGGTTTGATGGTGTGGCTGGATCGTGCGTGGGGGTGATGGGGCGATGGTTTTTGGTTTCGTGGTGTTTGAGGAAGAAGAAGGAATAAAAATGAGATCTGTGGCACCTCTGTTTATGTCTCTGATTTCGATCGCGTGTCGCGACGCTGAAAATTGCCTAGCGTCGCGACACTCGGTTCTTTAGGGCTAGGATTTATTTTATTTTATTTTATATTTTTTTTTTTTGGCAAAACCATGTCTTGCGACGGATAAATCAATAGGGACGCGTCCCAAAAGCATACTTCTTACTCGACCGTCTTTTCTGGATTGACTTTGTATCTTTGTGATTTTGTCAAATTTTTATTTTGTGAAAATCCCGCTTGTACTGGCTTGCTTTGTCCTGATAAATTCCATTTTAATTTTTCCTGCAAAACTCACACACAAAATTAAAAAGTTCACACACAAAAATAAATAAATAAATAAATAAATTACAACAAATTGCATGGGTTGCCTCCCTGCTAGCGCTAAATTTTTCGTCTTCAGCCAGACGTGACTGAAATTCATCTGTTATGGAGGTTTCAATGTCGTTTTGGATGTCTGATTAAAGACAATCCCGTGAGCGTTGCTTTTGAAGGGTCTCTTCCAACGGTAAAGTGGTAAAAAGAATTTTGTCTTATTCAGTGATCGTGCCACCTTTTTGATCTTTGTTGCTCCAGTGGTTCCTGAAAAGAAAGAAAGAAAATCAGGAGGTCTCGTATGGTGTTGACTTGGAATGGAAGTTCCATTCTTTCAAGCTTCTGGGTGATTTCTTTGATTAGTACTCCCCAAAACAACGATGTTTTTCCTGAATGCTCTGGATCTTTAATAAAGTCAGACATTTGCTCCTCTATTTGCTCTGCTTCTTGCTCCACCTTTTCTTCACAGATGTATTTGAAAATTTCTGCATTCAACTCTTCATCTGTCATCTGTGAAATACATGTTTCAAAATTGTTAACCTGAGGATGAAAAGAAATGTCAGATTTTAGGTCTTCATCCTCTGATCTGGTTGAAATGATTGGCTCAGGTAGATCTTCATCAAACATTTGTGCTATGGAATCTCCAAGATCTTCACTTTGAGGATACAGAATTCCATCCTCAATTTTTGATGCAGTTGGCACAAACAGCTCAGTTTCATCCTCGTCAGAATCTGAATAATAGAAATCAAATCGAGACTTTGTCGGTTCGGGTTCCTGAACTGATACCTCTGGTTGTTGATACTGCTCAGCCTCCTCCTCTTTGAAATGTCATTCTGAAATGATTGGTACTCGAAGGCTTCATCAGTGTTATCTGAGAATGGTTCTTGAGGTATATAATTCTGGTTTTCTGTTAATTGTCTGATCTGATCTGTCATTCTCTGTATGGATTCTGCGTTACTCTGAATTTGTGCATCAAATCGAGCTTCTTGTTCTTTGAACATGTGAATTAATTGATCTTCCTCGGATTGTTGTGGATTCTTGATAAGGATCGAAGGAAGATGGTGGATAAGATGGAAAATGTGATGGTTCTGTGAAATATGTTGGCTCATCATACCATGAAGGATTCTGATAGTTCTGCCACCCTGAATTGTAGTTGTATTCGCAAAATCGCTTGGGTGGTTACCATTACATATGTCACATCTCCACATTGAGTTCTGTTGAGCAAAAGTAGTATTACTTGGTTCTGTCATCCAGTGATAGTCATTGGGCTCAACAACAGGCCTCAGAGAACCGGACTGTTGCTCCCAGATTTGGGGTGTGTAACTTCTTGTAAGGTTCGTGATCTCTCAATCTCCCAATAATGTTCCATTTTTTTTTAATCACCTGAAAACAAAAGAAATAAAAATTACAAAATAAAAGAAAGAAAATTAGATATAAGTAAATTTGATAGTTTCAAAATTAACAACTCAAGAAAATTAAGTCCCCGGCAACGGTGCCAAAAACTTGACCGGCGTAAACACACGTATAACGCAAGCGCACGTATCGTTCAAGTAGTATAAAAATATCGATCCCACGAGGACTTAATTCCTACTGTTGTTATTAATTGTTGAATCTATTAATTTACAAATATCTAATTAAATGGAGAAGAGAGAGATTGTTTGTTTGTTTGGTTGAAAGACTTTGCTAAATAAATAAATAAATAAAAAGACAAAAGAAAATACTAAGGAAAATAACAAAAGACACAAAGATCTAGGGTTGTGATTTATTCCAATACCATTATAAAGATGAAGTGATTATTTTATAGTTAGGAAATACAATGATTTATTAACCTGGAACACGAAATTATGCGAAAGCATCTGTCGATGGTCAGACACAAATACCCAGTATAACCCAGTTGAACCATATTCCTATGTCAACCATATTATCTGGATTCATTAAGATTAAGTTCCAATTATGGCTACCCTCGCCCGACAGGTATATTCCTATCCTGTAAGGAAATCTATTAAAGGGTTATTTATCCTCAAGGAAGATCGTGAGCTATTGAGTCTAAGGTTTTAAACTTAAAATCCCTATGTCTAGTTCATTTTAAGTTTACCTAATCAATTTTATTAATGGCCAATTAATAAAGCATTAAGATTAAGACTCGATAAATAATCTTTATAATACCCAAACTATAATCTAACCCTTATAAACTGGTGATATTGAGATTTCATCACAACCCTAGATACTAACTTAGTTATAACACATAACTAGGGCTAGTAACTGAAAAATAAAAGACATAAAGTAAAACTGAAAAGTAAAATAAAATAATGCTAAGGTAAAAGGAATTACTTTTACTACTACTAATTTAGATATCTCCCATAAAATAATATATAAACTTGTATTACCAACCGACCAATCTGGCGATATCCTGATTAAGTCAAATTAAGTCCAACCAGCCATATAGGCGGTACCATAATAAATTACCAACCGACCAATATAGCGGTATCCTTTTTAAGTCAGGTTTAAACCAGATTAAAATAAATTGCCAACCGACCAATATAGCGGTATCCTTTATTAATCAGTATTTTAATTAGTAAATATATTATTTTTAAGGGAGATTAATCTAAATAGTAACAGTAAAAGAATTACCTTTCACCCTAGCTGGGAAATTACTTTCTCATGAATAGTAAAAACTGTAAAAAGTAAAAAGTAAAAAGTAAAAACTAAATTACTATTATTACAAATGGTAATTAAAATAAATTACAAACTAAAAAAATAAAAAATAAAATTAAAATATTTTTAGAGAGAGAATCTCTCTCTTCATCAAAGAGATGAGAGAGAGAAGGCACACTGAAATCTGAAATTTCGCGCTCTATTTATAGGTAAAATTTTACTGTTCGAGCGTCGCGACGCCAAGGACCTCAGCGTCGCGACGCTGGATTTTGTCGACGTGGCACGATGAGGAGGCGACACGTAGCAATTCGGATAAGAGGATAAGGTTGACACATGTAATGGCGGCTGGAACTCAATTATGAAGCTGACGTCATTGATGACGTGTCACTGTTCATGACATCATTGGTGACGTGTCACTGGACGTCATGATGATGTGGCGTGCGCACGTTAGCGGATCTTCTGTGGTGGTGACACGTGTCACGACGCATTTTAGCAAAGTCAAACTTCTCAAATCCTGATCAGTTGACCCGGCGCACGTTAGCAGATTCGGCACATGCTGGGCGTCGCGACGCGGAAGGTCTGGCGGCGCAACGCTGGAAATTACCAAAATGCCATTTTTCGCCAATTTTCACTGTTTTACTCCAAATCACCTCCAGAATGTCCTGAAACTTTATTTATCTACAAAATAACACAAAACACATCAAAACATTCACAAAACTCAAGAAACTATACAAAATATTAGATTAAATGAGTGGGAAATAGTGATATAAATACCACTCATCACTTGTTGAGCCAAAGCCAAGGCTTAGTTGATTCAGAGAAAAAGGTTAGGACAATATATTGGATCTATTGGCATATATATTGTATATATGTTACGGACTTGGAGGTCCACCTACCGAATCTAGGAGTTATATGAGATCCAATTGATCTTAGAGATCTATCTAGTTAAATATCATACAGCTTGTTGGCCAAAGTCAATGTTGTGTGTTATTTAACGGGATCCTAGTCCACTAGGAAACTAGGTTTCCCGAGTACTCAACAGAGGGTTAGAGGCTCGCCGAAAAATAGTGGGAGGCCAGTATTGAATTTGCAATTTCGTCCAAATACTTGCTTTCAAATTATTTCGTCATTTTAAATATTTATTAGTTGGACTAATATTTTATTATTTTTCTTGTAACAATTGGACTGTACCAATAATCATTGATTGAATAGTTAGACTATTGCAATCAAGATGACTGGAAAGAACAGTGTAAGAGACATCGTCATTGGCGAAAATGTCTTTAATGGCGCGAACTTTCCTGACTGAGAAATGAACCTCAGTGTAGACACTTGCATTTTTGCATGAAAGCCTGATGGTGAGCCTCGTTTGGAGGCACTACCCGATAAGTTGCGGAAGTTGTGGGAAACAGACGTCGGAAGGGAAAATTCAAAAATAAGTACATCCTCAGATTTAATTCGTTTGTTTAACCTCGGGTTCGCTCGATTAATCCATGTTTTAACTATTAGCCTCGGCCCAAAATCCCCGCAACCCACGCCAAGTCACACGCCCAAGCCCACACACAACCACCCACACGCCCAAGGCCCACCAAATCCCATCCAAATACTTTAAAAAAAATATATAACCCTAGCCTTGCATGCACACAAAAACCCTAGGACACTAATTTAAAAATGGGACCTAACCCAAACCCTATTTTCTTCGGGGCCCAACAAACAGATACAAAACACCTATATCTCTCGACCACTCGACTATCGACCCTACTCTCAACCCTCTCATATCTCTCTCTTCCCTCGTACCCACTTCTCTCTCTCACTCGCACCTCTCTCAGCGTCTCTCTCAACCAACCTTGAAATAACCCTAACCAGCCAAAAGCCAAACTAACATGAAACTATACCACCACCGCCGTGAGCAACAAATCAAAAGAACAAACACTTAAACACCCTGCCCCTCACGGGTCATTTTCCTTAAACACACCCACCCTACAAACTCGACAACTAGCAACAAAGTAGCTCTCTTCACAAATCAAAACAAACCCTCCACTGACCGACATATAGCCATAAACAAATACCCTACCCTGCAAAAACCGAAACACGGGTGACCAAGCAAGCAACCAGCCCCCCTGGACCGATTAAAACCCACAAAAACAGCAAAAACACCCCTAACACCCTCCGCCCCTTAAACACCCTAAAATAATCCTGTAGTCCCTAAATTCCTTAAAATCACCCCTTAAATCGAGACAAAAAAGTGATGAACATACTACTCCAAAACAGCCAAAACAGTAGCAAAACAGAGAAATCGGTGGCCCAAAACAGTGAAGGAAAGTATTGAAACCAGTGAACCAAAAAGTTATGGAGCATTAACCCTTCCGCGGCGACGACGTAACGAACTTCCGAGGAGCAACTTAAAAGGTAAGACCGAGGGCCACCCTTGTTATATTTTTTATTTTGTCATCCCGAACACGGCATGCTTGGTTGGACATGGAATATGTCCAACCAGGTATGCGAAGTCCTATATTAAAAATGGCCAAACTGTTGGTCACATCTCTCTTCGATGTTCCGTCTTTTGATGTTCCGCATTTAATCCCGCATTTATCTTTATTTTGATATTCCACATTTATTTTGTTATTGCTCTTATTATTTCGCATTTAGTTTATATTTATCATTGCTTTATCATTCCGCATTTATTTTCAGTCATTTATCTTTCTTTTATTATTTCGCATTTCACTAGTTTATTATTTATATCTTTTCATTCAGTCATTCTTTGTTTATCACTCGCATGCATCGTTATGTTTTACGCATAGTTTCATTTGTGTTGAGTTGATGATTACGTGCTATCTCCTGTGGTATATCGAATGGAAACCCAGACGTAAATTTCGTAACCGAATCCGAATGGACGGTAGTGGGGTCTATACTTGGGACACAACTCCACGTACCGCTTGAGAAACTGTCAAACACGTGTTACATTTTGGTATTTAATTTTGTGTTTATTGTTCCGCTATTTATTTTCTATGTATTGTTTATTTGTTTATCGATGCGCATGGGCTAATCATGAGGGGTAAAGGTCCTCTATTCGAGGGAAATGCCTAAAGGCTACCTTTACCATGATATTTTACCGCGCCAGACGAAGTACATTTGATTGAACTGAGATACGTTAAATCGGGAATATGAGGTGGTCCCATATTATTTATTGTTTTTATTCATGCATTGATAATCTTGATGCGCATGGGCTAATCATGAGGGGTAAAGGTCCTCTATTCGAGGGAAATGCCTAAAGGCTACCTTTACCATGATGTTTTGCCACGCCGGACGAAGTACGTTTGATTGAACGTGAGATACGTTCAATCGGTCATACGAGGTCCCATATTATTTAATTTTATAAATAAATTGATAATCTTGATGCGCATGGGCTAATCATGAGGGCTAAAGGTCCTCTATTTGAGGGAAATGCTTAAAGGCTACCTTACCATGATGTTTTGCCGCGCCGGACGAAGTACATTTGATTGAACATAAGATATGTTCAATCGGACATATGAGGTCCCATATTATTTATTTTTTTATTCATGCATTGATAATGTTGATGCGCATGGGCTAATCATGAGGGGTAAAGGTCCTCTATTCGAGGGAATTGCCTAAAGGCTACCTTTACCATGAGTTTTGCCGCGTCGGACGAAGTACATTTGATTGAACGTGAGATACGTTCAATCGGGCATACGAGGTCCCATGTTATTTATTTGTTTATTCATGCATTGATAATCTTGATGCGCATGGGCTAATCATGTGGGGTAAGGGTCCTCTATTCGAGGGAAATGCATAAAGGCTACCTTGCCCCCATCAATCATCCACCAAATCCATTATTAATTGCTCCATTAATTGCTCCACCAAATCAATTATTAATTGCTCCAATAATTATTATCATGTTTGGTGGTGATTTGATAATTTTTATTATTTATTTATTTATTAATTTATTTTTTGCTTTGAAAATGATTGAAAATGACTTAATAATTACACACACACACTTCTGGATGGTTCATCAATATCGGGCATTACATCTAAGAATTCGAAATAGTTGTCTTTCAAAGTTGTAGATCTTTGAGTCTTCTTTAATCTGGAACTTGAATCAGCTCAATCCGATATCGGAGTAAAACTTTATGCCCAAAATACGACAGATGCGTAAAATTGGAATTTCCAAAACTGCACTTCGTGAAAACGCCCTTTCAACTTTCCAATCTCCAAATTTAATATGTCAAGTCCAATTTTTGCCCTTATTTGACCCACATATCGTCCTAAATGATTTCATTGTGTCCCAATATTATTTTATCTGCAAAATAAACTAAAACACATCAAAACGTTTATCAAACCCGAGAAACTAAACAAAATATTAAGTAAAATGGGCGGTAAAAATTGATATATTTTCCGCTCATCACACCCCTAAACCTAACATTTTGCTATTCCTCGAGCAAAAAACAAAATAAATACAAGAAATAATTAAAATTAAACTAAGCCACTTTCGTAGGGATCACGGTTGCATTTAGCATATGAAACATGCCTTTAAACCCCTAGGTGTCCTAGAGGACGAGTTATAGTCTCGTGAGGGCTTACAGCAACGATACCCACAAACGTTTTAAAAAAGTAAAAAGATAATAAAAATAATGCACACAAAAGCAAAAAGACAAGAGAAAAGAGAATAAAGAAGTTAGTGACTAATCAGGTGAAACTTCTACTCCAAGTTACTAGTTGGTTTTCTTTCTTTCTAAATTACTGAATAAGTAAATTCTCCGATTATATTTACCATTCTCCATATGCACAGCCGACAAAATATTAATCAACTCATTTTTGCCCACAACAGTCACAAGTGCATTTATAAGAGAGTAATATTTTTGTCCTAAAGTTTTATCAGAATTCACACCTTTTTGCAGCAATGGAATAATTTTTCTGATTTTTTTCTTTGATTTTTGATTTTTTTTATTTATATACAATATCTTCCATCTATGTAGCCAGTGTTGGGTCGGTGGCTCCTAAACCAGTTGGCTTTAGGGCACCAGGTGTTAAGACACCCCTACAGACTTAATTACTCAGACTTCAGATATATATATTTTTGCATCATCCTTGATCCATGTAGCGAGCTTTGGGCCAGTGACTCCCAACCAGTTGGCTTTAGGGCATTAGGTGTTAAAACATCCTTACAGACTTTAACTCAGACCTCAGACGTTTTTTTTTTTTACTCCATCGCTTTTTATAGACGCTTCCTCCAATTAAACTAGAGCACTGATATTTCAAACTTTTCAATTACAGCTCATGTTGTATGTTACCATGTATGCTGATAATACCTGTCAACTGAGTATATAAAGATCCATTTAATCATTTTATGGAGAATTTACAAATTAAATAATTCAAAAGGAAATAAATAAAAATTAACTTGTTCCGAATTAGGTTTGAGATACGTCTCAGGAGTGGAAACTCTTACTCAGCTATCTCTTACAAATTTCACATTTTTAGTCAAAATAAAAACAAAAACGTAAAATATTTTGGTAATTTTTGAAAAAATTTCAATTTTTTTGTATTTTTCGAAAATTTTGGACTAAAAATAAAAAACCACACAAAAAATAATATATTAATCAACTAATTCCTCCCCCAAACCTAAATGAGACATTGTCCCCAATGTCTTAAAAAGTAGAAGAAGAGTTTAGAAGATAGTACATGGTTCGCTGAAATTCTACACGAAAAGTTAAAGGTTAAGATCCAGATTAATCCTACGCCTCTTACCACAATCGTCCTCAGACCAATTTATCTTTGAAAGGATAGGGTCAATTTGTTGTTCATAGGCTAAGATTTGGTCAATTAGATCCGGAGCAGTTCTGGCAGTGAAGATGAGTTTTTTAAAGGTTTTGACACGAACCCATTTCTCTGGGCATCATCAAGAAACAAACAAAGAAAATCATAAAATCCTTCAACGTTGTACAGTCCAAGCGATTTCTAGTGTATGTTCAGGTTCGCCCAAGATAACACTGTAAAAATTTCCTCCAATGTACCCAAGCCACCTGGCAAAGCAATAAAAGCATTAGCACGGTTAATCATTTCTACCAGTTGTTCAGACATATCTGGCACGATTAGTTCTTCTCCGTTTGATGGTCCAATAAGATTTGTCTCCGCCAAAGGTTTTGGGATGATTCCCAAAACTTGACTGTCTTCTTCCTGTACAGCCTTTGAAACGATCCCCATTAGTCCAAGATTGCCTCCGCCATATACTAAGTGCATATTCCTTGCAGCTAAGACTCGACCCAATTCCTGTGCTGCCTCTACGTATTGTGGTTTAACTCCAACACTAGTACCGCAAAACAAAGATGTTTTCAACTCGTCTTCTTGAAGTGGCTTATATGTTTTACTCTGGATGTCTTCAAAAGTGCAATGATGAGTTGAATTTATAAAACCTGAAAAAGGTGAGTAATAATAGCATATGAGTTTAAGTTTCGGGTGTGGATCTCAGGGAGCGAAGCCCACGTTGTCAGCAGTAGAAAGGAAGAGTTCCTTGGAGTGAGTGAGTGAGTGAAAAAAAAAAAGAAATCTTTGATAGTTAGACATATGTCCGGTGATGACATTGTTTGCTGTAGGGAAAAGCCTTAGAAATGAAAAGTGCAAGACATGCTCTTGTCCGGTATTCTGAATGGATTGATCTCGGCTAGACTCCACAAGCACTCGATTACAGGATCTCAATAGTAGAAGCCTGAGTGGTTGGCAAGATGACTAGATGAAGAGATGATGTATCGGTGAATGACCGTTTGCCTGGATATCCATCATGGTTCACTTATGCTATGATACATGATATGGTTGGAAATAAAGAAAGAAAAGTCTCTGCAATGAAAAAGAAAAGGAAAATAGACCGCCTATAACCGATAAGCGTGAAGCTACCCATGGGCGACTATTAGGACCACCATGAGGAGAAATGCTACCTTAAAGGGTAGGTGTGTCAAGTAAAGAAAGAAAAGAAAAAAGAAAAAAAAAAAAAGGCATGAAAAGAACGAAAAAAATGAAAGAGACAAAGCAAGAAAAGAAGACCATATCATATTGAGTATGCTGAAGTAATCACAGAGTATGATCAAGACATCCCGGTTGGTTAGACCCACTGGTCCGATTCTCCGAAACGAAATCATCAAGTTGGCTAACTTAAGGAATAAGCTGCGAAATAGCCTTAACACACACATACACTAGGAGTCTAGTTCAGATCACCCATTCAGACGATTGGAGTTGAGTATGTCGAGTACTTTGAAGATTATTTGGTTTTGACGTGAAGCATTCGTTGAGGACAAAAATATATTTAGCTATCAATATTATCTCGAAGAGAGGCACTACAATGTGTTGAAAGAGAGTATCAGTATCAGTAGCAGACTGCCGGGTATGGCATTCTGGGGGCGAGGCCCACATTAGTTTAGCATCAGTAGCGGACTTGCCGGGTATGGCATTCTGGGGGCGAAGCCCACAACGGTTCAGTATCAGTTCTGTCAGGTATGGCATTCTGGGGGCAAAGCCCACAATGGTTCAGTATCAGTTCTGCCGGGTATGGCATTCTGGGGGCGAGGCCCACAATGGTTCAGTATCAGTTCTACGGGTATGGCATTCTGGGGGTGAGGCCCACATTGGTTCAGATCAGTTTTTCCAGGTACGACACTCCGGGTATGGAGATATCAGATCAGCCAGGTACAACACTCCGGGTATGGAGACATCAGATCAGTTCAGCCATGTACTGCTTCCAAAAAACTGCGACACTAGGTACGGGGTTAGCACGCCAGGTACGACATCCAGACAACTGCGACACCCTAGGTATGGGGTTAGCATTCAGACAATTGCAGCACTCTAGGTACGGAGACGCAACTGTGACACCCTAGGTATGAGGTTAGCATTCAGAAAACTGCGACACCCTAGGTACGGGGTTAGCACGCCAGGTACGACATTCAGACCATAGCAATACCATAGGTACGGGGTTAGCACGCCATGTATGGCATTTGGACTATTGCGACACCCTAGGTATGGGGTTGGCATTCAGAAAATTGCGGCACTCTAGGTATGGATACGCAACTACGACACCCTAGGTACGAGGTTAGCATTAAGAAAACTGTGACACCCTAGGTACGGGGTTAGCACGCCAGGTACGGCATTCAGAACATTGCGACACCCTAGGTACGGGGTTAGCATGCCAGGTACGGCATGTGGACTATTGTAGGACTACTGCGACACCCTAGGTACGGGGTTAGCATTCAGACTACTGCAACACCCTAGGTACGGGGTTAGCATTCAGACAATCGCGGCACCTTAGGTACGGAGACGCAACTGTGACACCCTAGGTACGAGGTTAGGATTCAGAAAACTACGACACCCTAGGTATGGGGTTAGCATTCAGAAAACTGCGACACCCTAGGTACGGGGTTAGCACGTCAGGTACGGCATTCAAACCACAGCGACAGCCTAGGTACGAGGTTAGCACGCTAGGTACGACATGTGGACTATTGTGGACTACTACGACACCCTAGATAAGGGGTTAACATTCAGACAACAACAACATCTCTGCGGAACTCTAGGTACAGAGACGTAACCGCGATGCCCTAGGTACGGGGTTTAGCATAATCAAATTAACTCACATCAGCATGGCAAGTCAAGTGGCAGCTGGCGAGCCAGGTAAGTAAAAATGCATTGCACGTACTTTGATAGGATTGTCATTGTCACACACTGCACAAGTCCCATCAAAGTGGGGGCGACTGTAGGCACTGTATTCTTGCATATAAGTCCCGATGATGAGTCTTGAATGGAGACACTACCTCTTTAGTTGTGAAAGTCGCGGGAAACAGACGTTGGAAGGGTAAAATTGGAAAATGGAATTTTTGTTGGATTTAATCCAGTTGTTTAGCTTCGGTTGCTTGTTGGATCTCTGTTTCAAAGCTAATCATCGACCCAAAACCCCCTATAAACCACTTACCAAACCATAAACCAAACCTAAACACCCAAGCCTACCCAAAGAACCAAAGCCCACGCCCATGGAGCCTAAGTCACGCCCATCACTCTCTAGATTAGGGATATGCACATTTAACACATGCTAAAATCAAGTCAAATCCCTTCCTAATTAAAAGAAATCTCATAGATCCCTTTTCCTAATCAAACCCAATCATAATCCTAAATTAGGAGATCTTTTCCTTATGAGATACCAATTAGAGAGATGTCACCATCAATAGGAGATTCTTTCATATTCCAATAAGGAAAGTCACCACTCCATCGCCTATAAAAAGAACCCTTCACCCACCTTCACACCCTAGCTCATACACACAATATTCACAAGAGATACACGCCCAAGACCTATCAAAACTCTTCCCCATTGCCACAAATCTCCCAACAACAAAACCTCTTCATTCACGCACTTAGTCAAGCCTCTACATAATCCACGCCTTCACACACTGCCACCTAGCCTCCACACCTTCACGCACTTAGTCAAGCCTCACAGCCTCCACGCCTTCACACACTGCCACCTAGCCTCACAGCCCCACGCCTTCACACACTTACACAAGCCTTACTGTCGCAAGTCCCATTTACACACTAGCCTCACTGCTGCAAATCCCTTTCACACATAAGCCCTGCACTTCCGAGAATAGCCCATATCCACTGCTCAGAATTGCCGTGACCTAGACCACTTAAAACTTCCCAGAAAACACCCTAAAACTGCACCAAAAAACTGCATAAAACCCCCCTTAAAAGTACCTAAAAAATGCACCCCTAGCCTTCAAAAACCACCAAAACAGTCCCTTAAACAACCAAAAATAGTAGCCTAAAAATAGCAGCAAAACAGAGTGAAAAATAGCAGCCCGAACAGCAACAAAACAGCGAGGAAAGACGTCTAGTTAGCGAACCAAAAGAGTTGCGGATCATTCACCCTTCCAACGGACGTGTAACGCCCTTTCTTGAGACGACAAAATAGGTTAGACCTGAGGGCACCTTTTTTACTTTTTATCATTTGTTTATTTTAAAAATATTATCGCATGAGAGTCGTTTGAAGCATGATGTGAATGCTGGATGAGCGGAATATGTGTTCCCTTTTGTGGTATATAGGATGGAAACCCGGACGTAAATTATGTATCCGAATTCGAATGGACGGTAGTACGGTTTGTACTCGGGATACAACTCCACGTACCACTTAAGAGACACGTATTTCGTCTCATCCAAACTGTGTTTGAGCATGATGTAGTTCGTAGATTATTTAGTTATTATTTAAAGCATGATGTAGTCTAGTTTATTATTTATTTTCAAGCATGATTATGTTATTTTATGCATGGTATTTTGTTTAGTTTATGATTATGTTAAATAGTTATTTGTTTATTTTGGTTTAATAGCTCAATGTGCTCATTGTGTGATATTGTGTGTTTGCCGTTTAAAGACTATTTTCGAGCATGCAAACTTAGATTATGAGTTATTTTGATGAATGCATACTAGACGTAGACTACCCTTGAGCATGAATGTTGAATAGATTCGGTTAGTTTATTGCCCAAATCATATCATCACAAGTGACATATGTAAGGAACCATTCCGAACCCAACGGTTTGAGGTCTTCCCTTGCGAGGGGTGAGTGCGGCCTTAAATCTTTGTCCCAGTTCACAATGGGTGGCGACTTCATGTTATATCTCCGGTTTAGTTCCTCCGCGGACTATTCTGTACTCCCAACTAGGCCGCGAGCCTAGAATAGCATCGCCGAGTTCTGTGTCCTACTGATGTCAAGATGGAAGTATCACTTCAGTCATAGTGGAGATGATGATCATGTAGGATACGGAACTGGTGCTCTTTTATGCTATAGCTATCGGGATAATATAACTAGGTCATGCTTATCCGATTATAGAGACTAGTTACCAGAGATCTGAATGTACTTCGTACGGGGCAGACACAATTCCAGCCCCAGTCCTAGCATGTGACATCCGATACTGGATCGTAATACGCAATACTACGTATACTACGCCTGATAAAGATTACATATTCCTTTAAGAATATTTCTGGAGAATTGGGTAGGCACGGTGCTTTGCTTGAAGCCAACCATGTCTTGTAAATCAGTAAAAACGTAGTACTAGGTACGTACGTGTTCGCATAGTCCGACGACCGGATTTACTGCCAACATATCCGGGTATCTCATAGGTCGCTTCTCGAAGATTCACCGATGACGTATGACTCGCACATTATTAATCTGGGATTAATTAGTGGAGAGAGAAAATTTATCTGGGATTAATTATGGAGATATTTTATCTGGGATAAAATATTATTTAAAGAGAGAGAACAATTAATTTGGAATTAATCGATAAAATAACATATTCGATATATTATACAAAATTAGATTTCGACGCGGAATTAAAATTAGATTTTAATTTGGGCGAACGAGTTAATTTAGAATTAATTCGTTAGCGACGTGAATAGTAATTTTGCTATGCACAATTATTTAATTAAATTTGATTTAATTACGTCGCAAAGGAAAATTCGTTAATTCGGAATTAGCGAACTCGAGCCCATGAGTGTTTGCGAGACCACTCGTATTTTGTATCAAGTGGGGCCCACTTGTCACATCAAGTCAAATCACTTGTCTTTCACCTCACTTTATGGTTTATGGAAGTTGATGGGATTTGATGGTTGCTTACCAAACACTCAAGCTTGAAAAGTTGAAAGACATTACCTTTTCTGGAATTTTGGTATATGTTTTGAATTTTTGGAAAATCATATACAACTTTTCACAACTCATTCTCTCTTTCCTCTATGCCTTGGGCGTGACCATCTTCATCTCTCCTCTTTGCTTCTCATTTTCCAAGAACAACCATAAAGAACTAGGGAATTTTGTGGCAAAATTGCCAAGGTGCTACCACACATTAGGAGTCTTACGAAGGTGATAGGGAAACCTATCAATGAGCATGGATTGCACACTCAAGCTTGGAGCTTGACCGAATCATGGAGCATAAAAATGGAGGCCAAAGCCGTGAGCTTCATTGAGGAAAAGTTTGAAGAATTTTTGTTGTTCCTCGCATCGCAAAATCCGATCATTGTAAGTATAATTCTGCCATACTTCTTTATTGTATTCACATGATTTCATTGCTTGAATGATCTTGGGACTATAGTAGAAACCCAACAATCCGGAACCGGCGTTTCTCTAACCTGGGTAGACCCTTGTCTAATATATTGGAGAAGCTAATGAGACAGGGACTTCTGAAACCCCTAGAGACCAAACCACTTCCACACCCACCACCACCGCATCTCAACCTGAACCTTTATTGCCATTTCCATCAACAAAAGGGCCATGACACTGACAATTGTACCCGCCTCCGCCATGAAATCCAGGACCTTAAAGACTCTCAAAAAATCCCGACCCTGAAAAAGAACAGCCTAACACACACAAAAACCCCTTGCCGAATTACCACTCTGTCCGACCACCAACCTATATGATAAACTCTGGCCTACCCGAAAACCTTGTCCTCAAATCCTTTGACCACCAAGCCTTCTGCCTGGGAATTTTGGGATAGCAACAGCGATGATGAAATAGAACAATGGAAGAATTTCTGGGAAGATTTCTCTAGTAGTGATAAAGTGGTGGTAAGAGGAATGACAAGCAGCGGGTGTTTCTACAATGATACGGCTGAGAAGGGTAAAGAAGTATTTCGTCTCATCCAAACTTGTGTTTGAGCATGATGTAGTTCGTAGATTGTTTAGTTATTATTTAAAGAATGATGTAGTCTAGTTATTGTTTATTTTCAAGCATGATTATAAATTTTTATGCATGGTATTTTGTTTAGTTTATGATTATGTTAAATAGTTATTTGTTTATTTTGGTTTAATAGCTCAATGTGCTCATTGTGTGATATTGTGTGTTTGCCGTTTAAAGACTTATTTTCGAGCATGCAAACTTAGATTATGCGTTATTTTGATGAATGCATACTAGACGTAGACTACCCTTGAGCATGAATGTTGAATAGATTCGGTTAGTTTATTGCCCAAATCATATCATCACAAGTGACATATGTAAGGGACCATTCCGAACCCAACGGTTTGAGGTCTTCCCTTGCGAGGGGTGAGTGCGGCCTTAAATCTTTGTCCCAGTTCACACTGGGTGGCGACTCCATGTTATATCTCCGGTTTAGTTCCTCCGCGGACTATTCTGTACTCCCAACTAGGTCACGAGCCTAGAACAGCATCGCCGAGTTCTGTGTCTAACAGATGTCAAGATGGAAGTATCACTTCAGTCATAGTGGAGATGATGATCATGTAGGATACGGAACTGATGCTCTTTTATGCTGCAGCTATCAGGATAATATGACTAGGACATGCTTATCCGATTATAGAGACTAGTTACCAGAGATCTGATATGTACTTCGTACGGGGCAGACACAATTCCAGCCTCAGGCCTAGCATGTGACATCTGATACTGGATCGTAATACGCAATACTACGTATACTACGCCTGATAAAGATTACATATTCCTTTAAGAATATTTCTGGAGAATTGGGTAGGCACGGTGCTTCGCTTGAAGCCAACCATGTCTTGTAAATCAGTAAAAACGTAGTACTAGGTACGTACGTGTTCGGATAGTCCGACGACCGGATTTACTGCCAACATATCCGGGGATCTCATGGGTCACTTCTCGAAGATTCACCGATGACGTATGACTCGCACATTATTAATCTGGGATTAATTAGTGGAGAGAGAAAATTTATCTGGGATTAATTACGGAGATATTTTATCTGGGATAAAATATTATTTAAAGAGAGAGAACGATTAATTTGGAATTAATCGATAAAATAACATATTCGATATATTATTAATTGGGGCCCACTTGTCACATCAAGTCACATCACTTGTCTTTCATCTCACTTTATGGTTTATGGAAGTTGATGGGATTTGATGGTTGCTTACCAAACACTCAAGCTTGAAAAGTTGAAAGACATTTACCTTTTCTGGAATTTTGGTATATGTTTTGAATTTTTGGAAAATCATAGACAACTTTTCACAACTCATTCTCTCTTTCCTCTATGCCTTGGGCGTGACCATCTTCATCTCTCCTCTTTGCTTCTCATTTTCCAAGAACAACCATAAAGAACTATGGAATTTTGTGGCAAAATTGCCAAGGTGCTACCACACATTAGGTGTCTTACGAATGTGATAGGGAAACCTATCTATGAGCATGGATTGCACACTCAAGCTTGGAGCTTGACCGAATCATGGAGCATAAAAATGGAGGCCAAAGTAGTGAGCTTCATTGAGGAAAAGCTTGAAGAATTTTTGTTGTTCCTCGCATCGCAAAAGCCGATCATTGTAAGTATGATTCCGCCGTACTTCTTTATTGTATTCACATGATTTCATTGCTTGAATGATCTTGGGACTATAGTAGAAACCCAACAATCCGGAACCGGCGTTTCTCTAACCTGGGTAGACCCTTGTCTAATATATTGGAGAAGCTAATGAGACAGGGACTTCTGAAACCCCTAGAGACCAAACCACTTCCACACCCACCACCACCGCCGCATCTCAACCTGAACCTTTATTGCCATTTCCATCAACAAAAGGGCCATGACACTGACAATTGTACCCGCCTCCGCCATGAAATCCAGGACCTTATAGACTCCCAAAAAATACCCGACCCTGAAAAAGAACAGCCTAACACACACAAAAACCCCTTGCCGAATTACCACTCTGTCCGACCACCAACCTATATGATAAACTCTGGCCTACCCGAAAACCTTGTCCTCAAATCCTTTGACCACCAAGCCTTCTGCCTGGGAATTTGGATAGCAACAGCGAGGATGAAATAGAAGAAGGGAAGAATTTCTGGGAAGATTTATCTAGTAGTGATGAAGTGGTGGTAAGAGGAATGACACGCAGCGGGCGTTTCTACAGTGATACGGCTGAGAAGGGTAAAGAAGTATTTCGTCTCATCCAAACTTGTGTTTGAGCATGATGTAGTTCGTAGATTATTTAGTTATTATTTAAAGCATGATGTAGTCTAGTTTATTGTTTATTATCAAGCATGATTATGTTATTTTATGCATGGTATTTTGTTTAGTTTATGATTATGTTAAATAGTTAATTGTTTATTTTGGTTTAATAGCTCAATGTGCTCATTGTGTGATATTGTGTGTTTGCTGTTTAAAGAATTATTTTCGAGCATGCAAACTTAGATTATGAGTTATTTTGATGAATGCATACTAGACGTAGACTACCCTTGAGCATGAATGTTGAATAGATTCGGTTAGTTTATTGCCCAAATAATATCATCACAAGTGACATATGTAAGGGACCATTCCGAACCCAACGGTTTGAGGTCTTCCCTTGCAAGGGGTGAGTGCGGCCTTAAATCTTTGTCTCAGTTCACACTTGGTGGCGACTCCATGTTATATCTCCGGTTTAGTTCCTCCGCGGACTATTCTGTACTCCCAACTAGGTCGCGAGCCTAGAACAGCATCGCCGAGTTCTGTGTCTAACAGATGTCAAGATGGAAGTATCACTTCAGTCATAGTGGAGATGATGATCATGTAGGATACGGAACTGGTGCTCTTTTATGCTGCAGCTATCGGGATAATATGACTAGGTCATGCTTATCCAATTATAGAGACTAGTTACCAGAGATCTGATATGTACATCGTACGGGGCAGACACAATTCCAGCCCCAGGCCTAGCATGTGACATCCGATACTGGATCGTAATACGCAATACTACGTATACTACGCCTGATAAAGATTACATATTCCTTTAAGAATATTTCTGGAGAATTGGGTAAGCACGATGCTTTGCTTGAAGCCAACCATGTCTTGTAAATCAGTAAAAACGTAGTACTAGGTACGTACGTGTTCGGATAGTCAGACGATCGAATTTACTGCCAACATATCCGGGGATCTCATGGGTCGCTTTTCTAAGATTCACCGATGACGTATGACTCCCACATTATTAATCTGGGATTAATTAGTGGAGAGAGAAAATTTATCTGGGATAATTATGGAGTTATTTTATCTGGGATAAAATTTTATTTAAAGAGAGAGAACGATTAATTGGAATTATTCGATAAAATAATATATTCGATATATTATACGAAATTAGATTTCGATGCGGAATTAAAATTAGATTTGATTAAATTTGATTTAATTACGTCGCAAAGGAAAATTCATTAATTCGGAATTAGCGAACCCGAGCCCGGGAGTATTTGTAGGACCACTCGTATTTTGTATCAAGTGGGGCCCACTTGTCACATCACTTGTCTTTCACCTCACTTTATGGTTGATGGAAGTTGATGGGATTTGATGGTTGCTTACCAAACACTCAAGCTTGAAAAGTTGAAAGACATTTACCTTTTCTTGAATTTTGGTATATGTTTTGAATTTTTGGAAAATCATAGACAACTTTTCACAACTCATTCTCTCTTTCCTCTATGCCTTGGGCGTGACCATCTTCATCTCTCCTCTTTGCTTCTCCTTTTCCAAGAACAACCATAAAGAACTAGGGAATTTTGTGGCAAAATTTCCAAGGTGCTACCACACATTAGGAGTCTTACGAAGGTGATAGGGAAACCTATCTATGAGCATGGATTGCACACTCAAGCTTGGAGCTTGACCGAATCATGGAGCATAAAAATGGAGGCCAAAGCCGTGAGCTTCATTGAGGAAAAGCTTGAAGAATTTTTTTTTGTTCCTCGCATCACAAAATCCGATCATTGTAAGTATGATTCCGCCATACTACTTTATTGTATTCACATGATTTCGTTGTTTGAATGATCTTGGGACTATAGTAGAAACCCAACAATCCGGAACCGGTGTTTCTCCAACCTGGGTAGACCCTTGTCTAATGTATTGGAGAAGCTAATGAGACAGGGACTTCTGAAACCCCTAGAGACCAAACCTCTTCCACACCCACCACCACCGCATCTCAACCTGAACCACTATTGTCATTTCCATCAACAAAATGGCCATGACACTGATAATTGTACCCGCCTCCGCCATGAAATCCAGGACCTTATAGACTCCCAAAAAATACCCGACCCTGAAAAAGAACTGCCTAACACACACAAAAACCCATTGCCGAATTACCACTCTGTCCGACCACCAACCTATATGATAAACTTTGGCCTACCCGAAAACCTTGTCCTCAAATCCTTTGACCACCAAGCCTTCTGCCTGGGAATTTGGGATAGCAATAGCGAGGATGAATAGAACTAGGGAAGAATTTATGGGAAGATTTCTCTAGTAGAGATGAAGTGGTGGTAAGAGAAATGACACGCAGCGGGCGTTTCTATAGTGATACGGCTGAGAAGGGTAAAGAAGTATGACAGAAGGGTGGGAAGTGACAGAAAATATAGACAATACTGAAAGGGATACAGTGATATGCCAGTTGAAGAAGACACAGGCACAGGTCAGCATCTGGGAATTGTTGTGTTCGTCACAGGAGCACAAGCGTGCTATGGTTGAAGCCTTGAGCAAAATAATAGTACCAGAGGGTGCTAATCCTGCAATGTTTGTAGGGTTACTACAGGAGGAAACCTTGCAGGCAATAACTTTTTCTGAGGAAGAACTCCCGGCAGAGGGAAGAAATCACAACAAGCCACTATTTATCAGGGCTAAACTGAGGGGCAATAAGACATCTTGTGTAATGATAGATGATGGCTAATCTATCAATGTTTGCTCATTGAAGATTTTGGCAAGGTTGGGAATGTAGGAAACGGATCTGGATCCCTCCAATATGACTTTCAAAGCTTATGATGATACCAAGTGAGGAGTTGAGGGTACCTTTGCCGCAGTAGTCAAGGTTGGCCCGATTGAGGATGAGGTTGAGTTCACAGTGCTGGATATCCCGGCCACTTTTGTTTTGTTATTGGGAAGGTCGTGGTTCCACAAGCTTGGGGGTGTGCCCTCCACTCTGCATCAGGTTATTAAGTTTCCATACGGGGGAGAGATTGTCACCATCCGAGCTGAGGTAGACAGTGATGTGGCCGCTTTGGAAATACAACCTTTCACAAGGTTCCAAATGTCGGCAACTTTTGAGGAGTGGGTGGATCCTAAGGTGGCTAGGATCATGGAGAAGATGAAGTTCGAGCCGGGTAAAGTTTCAACATTGCAAAACTTTAAGGGGCAGACTACCCAGGGAGGGTTGGGATACATGTCTGATGAGGATAAGCCGAAAGCCAAGAAGAAAGGGTTGAAGCTGATGTAATGCTTTGTGAAGGCAATGGGATATCAGGGAGAACCTGAACCGGTAGAAGTCAATGGGATTGTGGTGCCCGGGTTTGAGATCTTTCAGGAGGTGATAAGTGAGAAGTCACTGGCATCAGAAATTGCGAAGAAGGAAGAATAGAAATGGGAAGAAGAGCTGATGAAGTTGGAGAGCCTGACCCTCGAGGAAAATGAGGAAGACCCGACTGTGGGAGACGAAGCATCTGTGGAGGATGAAGATGTTTATCTCTCTGATTTATTTGAATGTATTACTGCATCTGCTAGCAATAAAGACAATCATTTTGCTTACTCGTCTGAGTCTCTCCCTTTCAATTTGCACAACTTGAGTATATTTGATATCAGCTCTGCAAGAACCAATGCATTTAACCTTGGTACACCTGAGAGCCCCAGGGAAATTCTAATTGCAAGTGAGGTTACCTTGAGGAGCGGGAAAAATTAGAAGAAATATTAGCCAAATATGCCAAAGTGTTTGCTTGGTCCTATGAGGACATGTCTGGAGTAGACAGAAACATCGCCCAATATACAATACCAACTTATCCAAATATGAAGCCAGTGAAACAGAAACTTCGACGGATGAGACCTGAGTGGGCCGAGAAAGTCAGAAAGGAAGTCAAGAACAGATAGATGTGGGGTTTCTGGAAGTGGTGAAGTATCCTGAGTGGTTGGCAAATATTGTGTCGGTGCCGAAGAAAGATGGGAAGGTCAGAATGTGTGTGGATTACAGAGATCTTAACAAGGCTTGCCCGAAAGATGATTTTCCTCTACCTCAAATAGATATGCTAGTTGACAGTGCGACTTTATCTGCCATGTATTCATTTGCAGATGGGTTTTCAGGATACAATCAGGTTCTCTTGGCTGAAGAAGACAACCACAAGATTGCCTTTGTCACCGAGTGGGGCACATATTGTTACAAGGTAATGCTGTTTGGGCTCAAGAATGCAAGAGCTACTTATCAGCGGATGGCCACTACACTATTCCACGACTTGTTGCACAAAGAGATTGAAGTATATGTGGATGATATGATGGTGAAATCAGAGACAAGAATTGGGCATATAGAAGCACTGGAGAAGTTCCTTCAAAGAGTTGACAAATACAACTTACGGCTGAATCCCAAGAAATGTGTGTTTGGGGTAACATCAGGAAAGTTGCTAGGACATACAGTGGGAATGGGAGAAAATAGAGGTAGACTCTGAGAAGATCAAAGCAATCAAAGAGATGCCAGCACCGAAGACTGAGAAGAAGTTAGAGTAGTCCTCGGGAAAATTCAGTACATCAGTCGGTTCATCGCCAAGTTGACATCAGTATGTGAGCCTATCTTCAAACTGCAGAGAAAAGACCATCCAGTGAAATGGAATGAGCAATGTCAAGAAGCCTTCGACAAGATCAGAGAATACTTGGTAAAGCCTCCTGTATTGAAACCTCCGACCTTGATATTGTATTTGGCCATAGAATCAGAAGCACTGGGGGTAATGATGGTACAGGTAGATAAGATAGGGGTAGAGCATGCAGTCTACTATCTCAGTAAGAAGATGCTTTCGTACGAATCCCGTTATCAAGAGGTATAGAATATCTGTTTGGCAGTGGTATGGGCGTCCAGAAAACTGCGGCATTACTTCCAGTCTTACAGGATCCATGTGGTGGCCAAAGAAAATCCCTTGAAGTTTCCACATTCAGTGCCTTCACTAGTGGGGAAGTTGGGAAGATGTTTAGTGTTGATGACAGAGTTTGACATTGAGTATCTCACCTCCAAAGTAATCAAAGGGTGAGCCGTAGCAGAGTTCCTGGCATTGCAACCTATTGAAGGGGATCAGTACAAGTTTGAATTCCCAGATGAAGAGATCCAAGCAATAACAGTTCAAGGATGGAAGATGTATTTCGACTGCGTAGTGAATTGCAAAGGAGCCAGAATTTGGATCATGATAGTGACCCCCGAGGGAGAAACCTTGCCTATAGCCAAAAGTTGACGTTCGGAGTAACTAACAACATGGCCGAGTATGAAGCATGTGTTTTTGGATTGACTGCATTGGTAGCCTTGAAGGCTTAGAGCGTGGAGGTCTACGGCGATTCGATGTTGGTAGTCCGACAGATGCAGGGAGAATGAGAATTTAAGGAAGAACGGTTGAAACCTTACCTTTTTCACCTCAGAAAGTTGGCACAGGCTATCCCCGATTGTAAGTTTCAGCACTTGCCGCGAGAAGAGAATCAGATGGCAGACGCATTAGCTACACTTGCAGCGACTTGGGAAAATCTAGAGAAGTTAGTGATGAAACCACTGGTACTGAAAACAGCAAGCAGACCCGTTTATGAGATAGAAAGAGTTCTGGAAATGGAGATCGACGATGGAAAACCTTGGTTCAATGATATTCAATAATACCTGCAACTCAGAGAACTCCCAGAAGAAGTCAGCAGAAAAAATAGGATATCTATTCAAAAGTTAGCTTCTCAGTATATGGTTTTGAAAGGAGAATTGTACAAGAGACAGGCAAATGGCGTTCAGCTGAAGTGTTTGAGAAAAGAAGAAGCTCAGAAAACAATGGAAGAAGTACATGTCGGGGTATGTGGACCGCACATGAATGGGTTGAATTTGTCTCGCAAGATTGTAAGACAAGGTTTCTATTGGTTGACCATGGAGACAGACTGTGCAAAGCTGGTAAAACATTGTCATGATTGTCAAGCACACGGTAATTTGAACCATCTGCCTCACACAGAGTTACACGGGCTATCAGAGCCATGACCTTTCTCAACACGAAGAATTGATATGATCGGGGAGATTCGACCGAATGCATCGAATGGACATCGTTTCATAGTAGTGGCAGTGGACTACTTCTCAAAATGGATGGAATCCGAGTCATTTCATAATGTCACAACAAAGCAGATGGCGAAGTTCATAGCTCGGAACATCATATGTCGATATGGGATGCCGCATCATGTAGTGACAGATAACAGAGTTCAGTTTCAAGGGGAAACGAAGGAAATGCTGCAGAGATATGGGATAGGACATCACAAGTCATCACATTACCGGCTGCAGGCAAATGGGGCAATCGAGGTAGCCAATAAGACAGTAAAGAAGATATTAGCCAAGATGACAGAGAACTGCAAAGATTAGGCTAACAAGCTACCGTATGCCCTGTGGGGGTACAGAACATCAGTAAGAACAGCATCAGGAGCCACGCCTTACTCTTTGGTCTATGGAATGGAAGTAGTACTACCAGTGGAAGTTGAGATACAATCCTTGAGGGTATTAGAAGAAACACAATTACCTGAACAAGAATGGGCCGCACAGAGATTTGAACAGTTAGCACTACTCGATGAAAAAAGGATGAAGTCCTTGCATCACATACAAATATATTAGAAGAGACTAGCCCGATCATTCAACAAGAAGGTGCGTCCTACTAAGATCAGAAAGGGTGATTTGGTACTTAAGCAGTCGAGGCCGTCGACGACAGACCCAAGAGGAAAGTTCAGACCTAACTGGGAAGGACCTTACATAGTACAGAAAGTAATGGGAAATGGGGCAGTGATACTGTCAGATTTGGAAGGGAACGAGTTCACCGAACCGATCAACGTGGAAAGATTGAAACAATACTTCACTTGAGAAAGAGAAAACCTGGCAGAAGACCTAACCCAACGGGATAAGGAATTCATGCATGCATGCATACACATAACGTATCTGCATTCTTTTTTGTGTTTTGTTTTGTATTCATAGGTCTCAAAGAAGAAAAGAAGAAAGTGGCAAATGCACGCCAACCAGAAGCAACAACGCATCAGTATCAGTTTGGGGATAAGTCCCAGGGCCGAGGCCCACATCCGCATCAGTTTGGGGGCGAGGCCCATATCAGCAATTTTGGGGATGAGTCCCAGGGTTGAGGCCCACATCAGCATCAGCTTGGAGGCGAGGCCTACATCAGCATCAGTTTAGGGGCGATGCCCACATCCGCATCAGTTTGGGGGCGAGGCCCATATTAGCGATTTTGGGGATAAGTCCCAGGTCGAGGCCCACATCAGTATCAGCTTGGGGGCGAGGCCTACATCAGCATCAGTTCAGGGCCGAGGCCCACATCAGCATCAGTTTTGGGGATGAGTCCTAGGGTCGAGGCCCACATCAGCATCAGTTTTGGGGATGAGTCCCGGAGGGCGAGGCCCACATCAGCATCAGTTTTGGGGATGAGTCTCAGCGTCGTGACCCACATCATCAGCATTTTTGGGGATGCATCCCAGGATCGTGACCCATATTGTAAACCTTATCGGGATGCGTCCCACGGTCGAGACCCCGTTGTCAGTTGCAGTTATCGGGATGCGTCCCAAGGTCCTTGGCCCCCTGCATCATCAGTTTTGGAGATGCGTCCCAGGGTCGTGACCCATATTGTCAACGGTATTGGGATGCGTCCCAGGGTCGAGGCCCCCGTTGTCGGTTGTAGTTATCGGGATGCGTCCCAGTGTCGTTGGCCTCCTGCATCATCAGTTTTGGGGTGTTAGTGTTCCTAGAACATACCAAGGATCTAATAAGCAAGAAAAGGTGTTCATAAATTCATTATAAGTTGCGGAATTACTTACTTTGAATGGATTTGAGCTTTTAAAATTTTGAGAATAAGATCTCCAAGATCCTTCCTTTGTTGATTCCAAGCTTTGAGTTGGTTTCCAAGATCCTTCCTTTGATGATTCCAAGCTTTTAGTTGTTTGAATGAAGATCTCCAAGATCCTTCATTTGTTGATTCCAAGCTTTGAGTTGGTTTCCCTATCACCTTAGTTGATTCCATAAAGTGCTAGCTTTGTTGCTTTTGCAACAAAATCAAAGAGAAGAGATAGAGGAAGCTCACGCCCATTAGGCTTGCTATTAGGGTTTTCTTTGTTTCAAGTGTTGTATTACACAAGTGAAGAGAGATAGAAGAATTATGGTAAAATCCCTTTTACCCTTTTCACCTAAACTAGGTGGTTGGGTAAATGTTTTACCAAAACCATTACAAGGTGGTTGGATGGTTAGTGGCTTGGCATAAATGCCAACTACCCTCCCAACTACCACATGTGAAGTGGGCCCCACATTTGAATACAAAATTCAAATGGATTCTACGAATGTTTGCCGCGGCTCGGATTCGTTTAATCCGATTAATGAATTTCCGTCGCTAAATAATTAAATCTAATTTAATTAAATGACGACGCCTCGTAAAGATATTACGAATGCCGTTTACGAATTAATTCTAAATTAATTCGTTCGCTCGTATTAAAGTCCAACTTTAATTTTGTAATGAAATCCAATTCATATTAATATATCTGATATATTAATTTTAGCCCATACGAATAAATTAAATAGAAAAATCAAATTTAACTATTAAATTTATTTTACCGATTAATTCCAAATTAATCGCGTTCTCTCTCTTCCGAACACATTTAATCCCAGATTAAATAATACCTCAATTAATCCCAGATTAATTTTCTCTCTTAATTAATCCCAGATTAATTCTAATTAAATCAACTGTCATCGGTGAATCTTGGGGAAGCGACCCAAGAGATCCATGGATATGTTGGCAGTAAATATGGTCATCGGATTATCCAAATACGTGCGTAACTCGTACCACGTGCTTACCGATTTACAAGACATGGTTGGCTTCTAGCAAAGCACCGTGCCTACCCAATTCTCCAGAATATAGTTACTGGAATATATAATCTATGTCAGGCGTAGTATACGTAGTATTGCGTATTGCGATCCAGTATCGAATGTCACGTGCTAGGCCTGGGGCTGGAAATATGTCTGCCCCGTACGAAGCACATGTCGGATGTCTGGTAACTAGTCTCTATAATCGGACATACATGACCTAGTCATAATATCCTGATGACTGCAGTACTTAAGAGCAATAGTACCATATCCTACGTGACATCATCTCCACTATGACTGGAGTGATACTTCCGTCTTGACATCACACCCAATACACTACGATTCTCGATATACCCAGCAGAGTCGTACACAGAACCGGTTAAAGCCCTGGACGACCAAAACCAAAGCATATTGATTGTCGCAAGTATTAGCGATGTAAGTCTCAGGTTAAGACCAAATACACCTACCCTGGTGTCGGACTTCCATAGATACATAGTCATACTACCAATGGAATTCCGAGGGGTCTATCCAGAACGAAGTTGTTTTCCGTACCATCGGTAAACACAACCTCTCATCACACTTGCATAAGTATCCAATACTTAAATATATGAGAATTATGTCGTTATGCTCCCACAACGTGCACAAGTGTAATACTAGTCTATTCCGCATTATCGATGTCCAATCTCGATAATACTACGACTAAGGATTATTTAATGATTAATCCTTCATGGACTGATACTGTCTCATATCATCTCAATCCAGGAACTAATCATAGGGACCTCATATCATTTATATATCTTGGTGATCTAATCATAAATGATAAGAGTGCAATCTCTTTATCACATAGTTAATTTGTACAACAACACCATGATCTGTACAAATAGTGATGCTATGGGCCATAATTGTCCAACAATCTCCCACTTGGCCTATAGCCAGTCACTCGAGTGTCATACACCCGACCTATGTACAGTTCACTCAAACTGCTGAGGAAATGCTTTCGTCAGCGGATTTGCATGATTATCGTCTGATGCGATTTATACGATCATCACATCGCCACGATGTATGATCCGAACGAATCAGATGAATAGTCGAAGTATATATCTGGATCATTGATGAGACCATTAATTCTTTAGCTTGTGCTGATGCTTAGCTCAGCTCCTTTCAGAACTTTATCTAATCTAATTAGATTTATCATCGACCCAAATGGCTTCTATTGCTACCTCAGCCGCAGAAATAACTCGTATTTGTTGTCTATTCGGTAATAGTATCTTGCTTGGAAGATTTCCAGCTTACTGTTCCGTTATTCAATATGTATTGTACCGTTGTTTTTATCGGTTAGGAAACTTACAGCAGTGATCCCAGTCACTTCAAGTTCTCCTTCTCCATAGTTTAAGACATCATCCTTAGTTCTCTAAGATACTAATGGATGTTCTTAATATCAATCCAGTGACTATCACTCGGATTGACCTGTTTGTGACTCCATATTCTCAAAGCTTATGAGACACCAGGTCACGTGCATTTTTCAATGTACGAGTTCTCGGAGAGTGTTAACAACTTTAAATCTATCCCAGTAGATCTTTATTCCTAGAATAAAGGTTGTTTCTCCCAAGAATTCAACGGAGAATTTTCAGGAAAGCGATTTTCCCGTTCAGCTGCCATATTTCATAATTGAAACATGCAGCATCAATAAGCATTATCCAAATGGATTTAATGTGGCAACAGGTAAAAGATTTCGTTGTAATCAACACAATGTTGATAATGATACCTTTCCGCTACAAGCCTAGCTTACTACGTTGGTATGTTGCCTTCCATGTATGTCTTCCTTGAAGACTTATATAGTACCAATAGGCATAATGCCTTGCGGTACAATAACTAGTGTCCAAACATAGTTGATATACATGGAATTCATTTCGGACTCATGGCACTTTGTCATAATAGGGAGTCGATACCTTGTATCACTTCCTCACACGTAGTCAGTTCGTATTCCTTAATAAGATTGACATCTTTATGAGGTTAGATCAGAAACCCATACCCCATGTTGTTTTCTGACTCTCTCCGACTAACGATGTTCTTGTGTATTCGAAGATTGTGGTACAGTTTCATCCTTGATGAACTGTTTGTGTTCCATTAAGGACTTGGTGCTTCGAATAGTATTACTCTGATTTTCATCGAGTTTTACTATCCTCCCACTTACCACTGCATATCGGTATTCCTTTTAGGAAAACCGCATGGCGAGCAATAATTAAAATTGCTCTCTTGTGAAATGTATAAGTATTATACTTTGGTTTCCCTATGATAACCTACAATTCGCACTTGTCCAATTTGGGTTCTTGTTTGGTATCATCCAAACATAAGCCCATCATCCCAAATCTTCAGGAGTGAGAAACCCAGTTTCTTTCCTGTTCATATCTAATATGAAATCTGTGAAACAGATTTTCATGGAACCTTATTCAAAATAAGTATTGCACTGTTAATGCTTATCCCTTTTGAAGGAAAATGGTAGCTCAGAGCGACTCATGATTAACCTTATCATGTCCAACAAAATTCGATTTCTCCGTTCGGACACACCGTCAAATTGACATGTTCCGGGAGGAGTCCTCATTGAAAGAATACTATACTCTTTCAAGTATATGAGAAACTTATTGCTTAAGTATTTTCATCATGGTCAAACCGTGATGTTTTAATACTTTAGCCGATCTGTTCGTCTATTTCGTATCGAAACTCTAAAAGTTTCCGATTTGCGTTCTTCAAAAGAAACACAACCATAACGCGATTGTCACATCCGTAAAGGTCACGAAATATTCTTATCCACCTCTAGCCTAGCTAGACATGGGCCCACTTACGTCACTATGAACAAGGGCTAATTGATCGGTGGCACTTATACTCTTACCAAGTAAAGGTGTTTTAGGCACTTTGCCCAATAAACTAGATTCGTAGACTTCATTTGAATGGAATCAAATCTGTCCTAGTATCCACTCTTCAAAAGTGTGGATATACGAGTCTTGTTTAATTGTGTCCTAGACAACACTGCCACAAATAAGTCTCATCTGATCAAATCAGTTTGAGCTATTTGTTTGTCATGTTATATGTTTGAGATTTATTTATATTTAAAATATAAATACTGTTATTCACATATAATATGTTTATCTCAATATCATCTTTATAAAATAAAACACTTAGTGTTCTAGAATATAAATGTATACTCGCAACGAGTTGTACTCGATATAGAGATAATATCTCTAGTCAAACTAGTTACATTACAACAGTTTCCTAATTTAAGTACACACCCGCAGGGTAGTTCCTAAACTTAGGTATCTATGGTAAAACAGCGACTTTCGTCCCGTTTCCGATTCGCAGATTAATCTCAATTGAAGTCAGTATCCTGCTCATAGCAGATTCTGCACATCAATGCATATTTATGTATCATACTTAGTATTTAAAATCCAATTTTAATACTAGTAGTGTACACTTTTATGACAAAAATATTTGAAGTTAGAGCCTTGCTCATCTTCAATTCCTGTATGTCTGCTTTGTCCATACGGCAGTCACGCTTCAATGACTCCGTTTGCCACAATTTAGACAGACATTTTGGGATATGTCATTTATCTTCCTATAAGATTATAATGATTTTGCCTTTGCCCTTTTCTATATCCCAGAAGCCTTTGGCCAAGCCTTGGGTTTCTTGAATATCGAAGTAAGGTGCGCCTTGCGCTACTTGCCTTATTGCAAACTTTGGCCTTATCTCCTTGAGAATAGCCATTAACTCTCCAAGAGTTATTAATTGCAATTTAATACTTCTAAGATCTAAGAATAGATTTATGAAGATCCTTCAATTTCTTCATCATACTTTAAGGATCTAATCCTTAGTTCTGATTTAGGAAATTAAGGAGTCTTATGGCAAGCATAATGGATTAAACATTAAAGTTATCATCACATGAATCTTCCAAAGATCATGCTCTACTATTTGTTTAACTCCGGGCTTAGGCCTAAGATGTTATTTTATCAAATAAAGTAACTTCTTAGTTTCAGGACTATCCTGAAATTTTATTCCCAATTTGAAAATTAAAGTCATTCAAACACATTTTCACCCAGTATTATGTTTTAAACACTAATCTTTCAGTTATCTTGATTCCAATAGTCTAACTATCCAATCAACGATTCCAGGTACAATCTAATGTAATGATTATTATAGTCTAACTATATATAACTAATTACAATTTTATTGGTTAAAATCAAATATATATTGATTACCTATAATCCAATTATATAATCAACTATAAATGATCGGTAAAATTCAAATATATTGATTACTATAATCCAATTATATAATCAACTATAAATGAGGGGGTTTTAATACAGTCCAACTGTTTAATTAAAACAACAATTAAATATTAGTCCAACTAATATATTTATAAATAAATTATGACAAAAAATGAAATGAGCGCGTATGGCAAGTATCTAAACGAAATTGCAAATCTAATACTTGCCTCCCACTATTTTTCGGCGAGCCTCTAACCTTCTGTTGAGTACTCGGGAAACCTTGTTTCCTAGTGGGCTAGGATCCCGTTAAATAACACACAATCTTGACTTTGGCCAACAAATTGTATGATACTTAACTAGGTAGATCTCTAAGATCAATTGGATCTCATCCAATTCCTAGATCCAGTAGGTGGACATCCAAGTCCGAAACATATATACAATATATATGCCAATATATCCAATATATTTTCCTAACCTTTTTCCTCTGAATCAACTAAGCCTTGGCTTTGGCACAACAAACTTAATGATCTCAGTTAAGCGGAACCCATTGACATGGAAAGCTTCGTAATCAATGTCGATGGACAAGAAATGATCTTGACTTTGGCCACCGATCTGTTAGCCCTCATTTATAGTGACGTAAGTGGGCCCATGTCTAGCTAGGCTAGAGGTGGATATGAATGTTTCGTGACCTTTATGGATGTGGCTTCGCGTTATGGTTATTTGTTTCTTTTGAAACACGGATCGGAAACTTTTAGAGTTTCGACACGAAATAGACGAACGGATTGTCAAAAGTATTAAACCGTCACAGTTAGACCATGATGGAAAATACTTAAGCAATAAGTTTCTCAAATACTTGAAAGAGTGTAGTATTCTTTCAATGAGGACTCCTCCCGGAACACGTCAATTTGACGATGTGTCCGAACGGAGAAACTGAATTTTATTAGACATGATAAGGTTAATCATGAGTCTCTCTGAGCTACCATTTCCTTCAACGGATACGCATTTAACAGTGCAAAACTTATTTTGAATAAGGTTCCATAAAAATCTGTTTGACAGATTTCATATTAGATATGAACAGGAAAGAAACCGGGTTTTCTCATTCCTGAAAATTTGGGAATGCTAGGCATAAGTTTGGACGATACCAAACTAGAACCCAAATCGGATAAGTGCCTAAGTTGTAGGTTATCCTAGGGAAACCAAAAGTATAGTACTTATACAACTCACTAGAGAATAATGTAATTGTTGCTCGCCATGCGGTTTTCCTAAGAGGAATACCTATATGCAGTGGTAAGTGAGAAGAAAGTAAAACTTGATGAAAATCGGAGTAAGACTATTCCAGGCACCGATTCCTTAATGGAACACAAACAGTTCATCAAGGATGAAACTATACCATAATCTTCGAATACACAAGAACCCGCAAGTCGGAGAGAGTCAGAAAATAACCTGGGAGGTATGGGTTTCTGATCTCACCTCATAAAGATGTCAATCTTATTGAGGAAAACGAACTGACTACGTATGAAGAAGTGATACAAGGTATCGACTCCCTATTATGGCAAAGTGCCATGAAGTCCGAAATGGATTCCATGTATACCAACTAAGTTTGGATACTAGTTGTTGTACCGTAAGGCATTGTGCTTATTGGTACTATATAAGTCTTCAAGGAAGACATACATGGAAGCCAACATACCAACGTACTAAGCTAGGCTTGTAGCAAAAAGGTATCGTTATCAACATTATGTCGATTACGATGAAACCTTTTACTCGTTGCCATGGTTAAATCCATTTGGATAATGCTTGCTGATGCTTCATGTTTCATTTATGAAATATGGCAGCTGAATGCCAAAACCGTTTTCCTTAACGGAAACCTTTTGGAGGATGTTCACAACATCTTGACGATTTTTTCATACCAAAATGAGCAAACAAGGTTTGCAAGTTATTCGATCCATGGATGGATTGAAGCAAGCATAGCGTTCTTGGAACTATCATTTTGATGTAATCATAATGGTGTATGATTTAATTCAAAACGAAAATGATTCTTGTGTATATAAGGAGGTTAGTGGGAGCGCACTGACAATGAATGTCATAAATAATGATGATATATCATTTCTTAGAAATGATATTCCCATAATACAATCGATGAAAGCTTGGCTTTCATGAAAATTCTCCGTAGAATTCTTGGGAGAGACAACATTTATTCTAGGAATAAAGATCTACTGGGATAGATCTAAAAGTTGTTGGTACTCTCCGAGAACTCGTACATTGAAATAAATGTACGCGACCTAGTGTCTCATATGCTTTGAACATATAGATTCACAATCAGGCCAATCCAAATGATAGTCACTGGATTGATGTTAAGAACATCCTTTAGTATCTTAGAGGAACTAAGGATGCTTTCTTATACTATGGAGAAGGAGAACTTCAAGTGACTGGGTTCACTGCTGCAAGTTTCCTAACCGATAAAAATGACTATAAGTCGTAACAACGGTACTATAAAGTTTGAATAACGGAACAGTGAGCTGGAAATCTTCCAAGTAAGATATTGTTGCCGAATAAACAACCCAAGTGGCTTATTACTGCAGCTGAGGCAGCAATAGAAGCCATTTGGATCGATAATAATCCTAATCAGATTAGGAGTAGTTCTATTAGCAGCTGAGCTAGGCTACAGCCCAGGCTAAAGAATTAATGGTCTCATCAACGATCCAGATATATACTTCAATCAATTCATATGATTCGTTCGGATCATACATCTTGGCGATGTGATGATCGCATCAATCGCATCAGATGATAATCATGCAAATCCGCTGATGAAGTCTTTCCTCAGCAGAAATTTGATTGAACCGTACATAGTTCGGGTGTAGGACACTTAAGTGATTGGCTATAGGCCAAGTGGGAGATTGTTGGACAATTATGGCCCATAGCATCACTATTTGTACAGATCATGGTGTTGTTGTACAAATTAACTATGTGACAAAGGAAATTGCTCTTTTATCATTTGTAATTAGATTACCAAGATGTATAAATGATAAAAGGTCCATATGATTAGTTCTGGATTGAGATGATATGAGACAGTATCAATCCATAAAGGTTTAATCATTAAATATCCCTAGTCAGAGTATTATCGAGATTGGACATCGATAATGCGTAAAAGACTAGTATTACACTTGTGCGCGTTGTGGGAGCATAACGGCATAGTTCTCATATATTTGGGTATAGGATACTCATGCAAGTGTAATAGGAGGTTGTGTTTACCGATGGTACGGGAACAGCTTCGCTCTGGATAGACCCCTCGGAATTCCATTGGTAGTATGACTATGTGTCTATGGAAGTCCGAATCATGGTAGGTGTATTTGGTCTTAACCTGAGACTTGCACCGCTAATACTTGCGACAATCAATATACTTTGGTTTTGGTCATCCGGGCTTTAACAGGTTCTGTGTACGCCTCTTCTGGGTATATTGAGAATCGTAGTGTATTGGGTGTGATGTCCAGTCATAGTGGAGATGATGATCACGTAGGATACGGAACTGGTGCTCTTTTATGTTGCAGCTATCGGGATAAAATGACTAGGTCATGTTTATCCGATTATAGAGACTAGTTACCAGAGATCAGATATGTGCTTCGTACGGGGCAGACACAATTCCAGCCCCAGGCCTTGCACGTGACATCCGAAACTGGATTGTAATTCGCAATACTACGTATACTACGGCTGATATAGATCACATATTCCTATAAGAATATTTCTGGAGAATTGGGTAGGCACGGTGCTTTGCTAGAAGCCAACCATCTCTTGTAAATCGGTAAAAACGTAGTACTAGGTATGTACATGTTCGGATAGTCCGACGACCGGATTTACTGCCAACATATCCGGGGATCTCATGGGTCGCTTACCGAAGATTCACCGATGACATATGACTCACACTTTATTAATCTGGGATTAATTATAAGATGAGAGAGAAAATTAATCTGGGATTAATTACGGAGATATTTTTTTGGGATAAAATATTATTTAAAGAGAGAGAACGATTAATTTGGAATTAATCGATAAAATAATATATTCGATATATTATACGAAATTGGATTTCGACGTGGAATTAAAATTAAATTTTAATTCGGGCAAACGAGTTAATTTAGAATTAATTCGTTAGCGACGTGAATAATAATTTTGCTAGGCAAAATTATTTAATTGAATTTGATTTAATTACGTCGCAACGGAAAATTCGTTAATTTGGAATTAGCGAACCCGAGCCCGGGAGTGTTTGCGGGCCCACTCGCATTTCGAATTCAAGTGCGGCCCACAAGTCACGTCAAACATCAAATCACTAGTCACTTTGATTGATGTGATGTCTAGTCACTTTGAGTGATGTGACAACTTGTCACTTGTGGTTGATGGTAGTGGTTGGATGGCTTAAATGCCATTTACCAAATTTTGAATTTAGTATATCTTTATTTGATTTTGGAAATCAAAACCAACTTATCACAACTTCTCTTCCTCTCTCTCCCTCTCACGCCAAAGGGGCCATTTTTCCTCTCTTTGGTTCATCAAATGCCGAGAGCAACAAGGAATAAATAAGGGAATTTTGTGGCAAAATTCCAAGGTCCTAGCACACATTCGGGGTCTTGCGAATATGATAGGGAAACCCACCCGTGAGTAAGGAATCACACATAAAGCTTGGAGCTTGGAGCACACTTGGAGGTGGTGACCGAATTTCATGTAGCACAAAAACTGCCCACTGTCGAGAGCACCATGAAGGGGAGAAAAGTTTTTTGTTCCTCGCATCGCATAACTGATCAATGTAAGTATGATTCTGCCATATTTCATTTTTATTCACACATGTTTCTTGCTTGAAATTGATCCTTGGGACTTAATAGAAACCCAACATACCCAAATTGTTTTCAATACTGCTTTCTTAACAACTGCTCTAATAATGTAGAAATATTTAGTTATTTTATCCATTGTCCCTTTATTAATTCGTGAATGTGTATTATTTTTTTAAAATTGATCTTGCATATTATTTCATTATAAGATGTGGTCCTTCAAGCGTAAATATTATACTGACATCAGTAAGGGACCATTCCGAACCCAAATGGATTCAAGGTCTGACCTTGCGAGGGATGTAGTGCGGTCTTAAATCATTAACTCTTAAAGTGTAAGGGACATCGAGATAATGATTTATTATAACATGACTCGATCTAATGCATAACCAAGTAGTCTTGAAGTCGATGACACCACAACCACTAATCTGCACACATGAAACATCCACAAACAACAATATGCCATAAAAAGCATTAGGAATATAAAGAGCAGACAAAATGACGAATGATAGTCTCATGCTTTGAAAAATAGATATTATACTCTCCTTTAATCCTACTTCCCCTTAAAAGGTGATATCAAAATGGTCAAAATGAATATTCTATTCTACTCCCCTTTTTTTGTCACGAAATGACAATGAGTAAAAATAATTTATCTGCCAACTGCTTGTCCAATTGCACCAAGATTTTCAAGACCCATTACAACTTAATGAACTTGTTTTGTTACAGACATTGCCCACAAACATGAAACTAACAAAACTAATACCAATATATTTGAAATCACCTCATTTAACCATTAACCTAAAACTATAACCGTTAAACTTGAAATATAGAGCAACAACTTGAAATTCTTTCAATGCTCGAAAAAGTATACAAAACTTATAACATTAAACCCGAAACTATAACCATTAAACTTGAAACCAAGACAATAGCCATCATACAGCTTCACTTCCCGCTCTACGGTTATGTTCAATTTAGCCATAGATATTGGTCCTGATTTCATCAAGTGCTTTAGGGAATCCAATATTTAAAATTCTCATGGAAGCGACCTCACTTCTTATTTGAAATAAGTGATTTATCTACTGTATAATGTATTTTTTCGAACCCTTTTTAAGATTATTCTCCTAATAAAAGTCTTTGCTTATCCTAATCTTGACAGACAACACTCTGTGTCATTATAGGAATGAGAAAGAGAATATAACTCTACAGTGCATGGTTTGAATTGCACAAAGATTCAGTCCCTTTTAAACCTAGATCTTGGGATCTCCAGTCAGCTAGTTGGTTTTCACAATGACAATTCTTAGTTTATAGCCTTCATGTACATTCCCTTCGATGACCCTTCAACTTACTCTCGAGGTAAACGTTTAGTAAGTAGACCCGCTAGGTTTTCCTTTGACTTGACATAATCTATTGAAATTATGCCGCTTAAGAGTAGTTGCCTTATAATATTGTGTCTTTGACGTATGTGTCGAGACTTACCGTTATACATTGTATTTTGAGCTCTCCCAATAGCCAATTGAATATCACAATGTATGTTTATAGATGGCACTGTATTTGGCCATTTTGGAATATCCTAAAAGAAATTTCGAAGCCATTCTGCTTCATCTACAGTTTTGTCTAATGCTATGAACTTAGACTCTATAGTAGACTGGGCACTACAAGTTTGTTTTGAGAGTTTTCATGATATAGTTGCACCATTAAGTGTGAAAATAAATCATCTCGTGAACTTGGAATTTGCTATATCAGATATTCAGTTAGCATCGTTGTACCAATATAGAAAAAACATGATATCTTGTATAATGCATACCATAATTTAATGTTTCTCTCAGATACCTTAAAACTCTTACTATGCTTCCAGTGGGTATCTCCTGGATTACTCGTATATCTACTAAACTTGTTTACAGCTTGAGAGATATCTAGTCATGTGCAATTTGTGAGATACATCAGACTTCTGATGATGCTTGAATACTTTAATTGTGATACGCTCGAACCAGTATTCTTTGACAACTAAAGAGTTAGGTCCACATAAATTCTAGCTACGTTTAGATTTAATCTGTATCTCTCTGATGTTTTGAAAATTTTAATTCTTAGAATCACATCAGCTACTCCTAAATCTGTCATGTCAAATTCGCTAGTCAATGTTTCTTGGTACACTGAATCATCTCATGATTACTACCAATGATCATCATATCGTTTACATAAGGATCCATTTGTCCAATTTCTCATGCCATTATTTAGGTGCGTGTTTTAATCTGTACAAGGATTTTATAAGTTTGAACATATTGTGTTCTTGTTCAGGAATATTAAAATCTTTTGGTTGTTCCATGTAAATCTCCTCATCCAATTAACTATTTTAGAATGTTGTCTTTACATCATTTGATGTATTTCACGACCAAATATAGTTGTTATGTTTATAAACATTCTTATTGAAGTGATACGAGTCATTGATGAATAAGCATCAGAGTAATCAATGCCTTTTTTTTATCTATAACTTCTTATGATAAGTCTTGTCTTGTACTTATTTATTAATCCATCCGGCTTCATCTTTCGTTTGAAAATCTATTTATAGCCAAATGGTTTACAACCTTGAGGAAGATCAACCAACTCCCAAGTATGGTTTTGAAGGATTGAATCAATCTCATTGTTTATAACCTCTTTCCACAAAGGAACGTCCAAATAAGACATTGATTTTCTATAGGTTTGAGGCTCATTTTCTAACAGGTATGTCAGAAAATCAGGTCTAAATTTTTTAGACGTTCTTGCTCTCTTGCTATGTCTACGTTCATTTTCCTCAATATTTTGAAGTTCATCTTTTTTTGGTTAACTTGATCACTACTAGTAACAGTGACAATAGTTCTTTTAAGAGACTTCATTCTCTGTTTTTCCTTATAAGAAAATATATCTTCAAAGAATGTCGTATTCATGACTCAATTATCATGTTTGGATTGATGTCAGGAATCTCACATTTATGTACCAAGAATCGATATGCACTATTGTTCTGAACATTTTCTATGAATATATAGTCAACAAATTTCGTTCTTATTATAATCTTCTTAGGTTTAAGAACCATCACTTTTGCGAGATACCCCCACACTTTCAGGTATTTATAGGAAGGTGTGTGACCTTTCCACAATTTATATGGTGTCTTGTCTAATCTTATGTGAGGTAACTTATTCAAAACGTAGTTGGCGGAAAGCAAGGCTTTCAATAGTTTCATTATTTGAGTCTTGTCTAATCTTATTTGAGGTAACTTATTCTGCAATCCCATTTTATTGAGGCGAATAAAGAGCAATAATTTCATGAATAATTCCATGATTGGAACATTATTCACCAAGTTGTGACACATGTTCACCTCCCCATAACTTCAGATTCTTTTGATTTTCTTGTCAAGTTGATTTCCAACTTTGTTCTTAAAGTGAATAAAGCTTTCAATAGTTTCATTTTTGCTTCTCATCAAATACACATAACAGAATCTTATGCTATCACTGATAAAAGTGACAAAGTACTATTTACCGCCTCTAGATTGCATCATCGATAAAAGTAACAAATTACTTTTTACCACCTTTAAATTGCACAACACTTTAAACTCTCTAATATGCTTAAAACTTATGAAAAAAATGATTGAATCAATAAAATGAACGCAAAGACCCTTTTTTAAGACATGAAGGGCCGCCTTTATAAAGGTATATTTATGTGAAAGTATACATTCCTTTAAGGGTTATAACCCTCCAAGAAACCATTTCAAACCAATGAGTTGTATCTTTTCTCATTAGGGAACATATTCTTAAAGGAATGAGTTGTATCTTTTAAATTGCACAACACCTTAAACTCTCTAATATGCTTAAGACTTATGAAAAATTGAATGAATCAATAAAATGAACGCAAAGACCCTTTTTATAGACATGAAGACCCGCCTTTATAAAAGTATCTTTATGTGAAAGTATACATTCCTTTAAGGGTTATAACCCTCCAATGATCCATTTCAAACCAATGAGTTGTATCTTTTCTCATTAGGGAACATATTTTTTAATTCCCTATAAATATACACCTTATGTTTAGAAAGTTCCTACATAAATATAAGACAATTACGTGAAACTCTTTTAATACATGAAAAGTTTTATGAAAGTGAAAGCATCTGAAACCGATGCCATCAAACTTAAAACTGATGCCAATAGATATGAAATGAATGCTTATTTAAAATATTTAACCATTAACTTAACTTTTTGATCATTAAATCTGAAAATTATCATTAAAAATGAAATTAATTTTTTATAACATATTTTATATTTATTATTTTTTTAAATATTTAAATATTTTTTTAAATATTTTTTGTTTTAAAAATAATTATTTTAATCTATTTTTTGTTTGTTATTGTTTGGCTGCCACTTGGCAGCCAAACATAGGTAAGCATTTATATTATTTTTTATTCTTTGCATGTATGAGATAGGTGTCTCTATTGTAGTCATCCCTATAGGTGGCAAAACGAATTAACGAATCGAATTTGTATTGAATCTTAAACGAATCGAATCAAAATGTAATGGATTCATATTCGATTCATTTATTAAACGAATCCTAAAACCAGAATTCGTGTTCGATTCATATAAAAAACGAATCGAATACGAATATTCGTTTAGTCATAATATTATTTAATAACATAATTTACCATAATTTATTTACATTAATTTTTCTCATATAAATATATATATATATATATATATATATAATTTATATATTTACTAAAAACACCTCACCAATTATCGATAATATTATTTTTCTATGATAGTTAGCCATAATTTCTCGAATCTTAATTGAAAAATAACAATAATTAGCAAAATAAAATAATAAAACGAATCATAAATGAATAAATAAATTAATAAATTTAAATTTGTATACGAGACATAGAAGAGTAGTGGTCCAAATGACCATTCAAAAGACAGAGTTTAATGATTAATTAATGCCATGTTCATCAATCAATCAAAACAGAGAGTTCCGATTGATATGGATCACTCATTTTTGAATTGGTTCAATGGAATGCATTGATGGATTATTATGGTCATCTGTCATATTTTAAGCCAAAACGAGTTTCATGTTTGGCTACAAATAATTAATTTTATTAATTTGTTTGAAAAATCAAATGTCAATCCTTTGCATGATACACGTGGATGTTAATCATAGAAAATCACAAATTTTAATTAGGATCGTAATAATTTTTTTTCTAAATTTAAAATTTAATAAAGAAATTGAAATATTTCAGTGTGTTCGAAATTTATAATGAGGAGAATATCAAGATTAATAAATCTCGATCCCTTCCGATCTATTGATATTTCTAATCAGTACGTTTATTTTTTTAGTCCGTATTATAAGGTGTCTAGACAAATTTTCTCACATCAAAATTAATTTATGCTCCCAATAATTACACTATTAATATTTGAAACTTCACTTACTTTTATGAATATTTTGGTTTGGCCCCTTAATTTTCGGAATTTTTAGGTTTATACCCAATAAATCATATGCTTTTATGTTATAGTCCTACTTATCTTAGGGTCTTTCAATTTTATTAATAATATGTTATTGCCATCTTAAGTTTATAATTTCTGTTTCATGATCCAACCGAATTAAAACGAGTGCATTGATGGATTATTATGGTCATCTGGATATTTTGCGCCAAAACGAGTTTCATGTTTTGCTACAAATAATTGATTTTATTAATTTGTTTGAAAAATCAATTGTGAATCCTTTGCATGATACACGTGGATGTTAATCATAGAAAATCTCAAATCTTAAAAAATAAACATACATCCACACACAGATTCGGGACACAAAAATAAAACATGACAATTGAATATGAAAAATCAAACATTTAATTGTTATCCAATTCATTAGAATTACAATGCTATGGTGACGGATTCGAGGTATTTGCACCTCTTATATCGTTTTCCAAATGTTCCCCAACCCCAAGCCACCAAGCAAGGATTCGTGGATTAAATTACAAATGCAGTGACTGAATGAACTCGACCTCATAAATCCACGTGGGCGTCTGTCTATGTCCTATTAATTTTGTAATTTCCATTAAATTTAGGTCCATGAAATATTGAATTTTCCTTATCTTCAGACCTCTTATTGATTTTATGAAGGCTAAGCCATTATCATTTACAACTCAAATTGAATTTGTTTTATTATAGTCCCTCATCTTCGGTTCTCTTATTGATTTTATATTATCATCTAATTTTACTTTTTAAATATCTATTTAATTATTTATGTGGTAAATTAAAAATGAAAAAAATAAGGTCTCTTTCAAAAGATTTTACAAATAAAAAAAAGTTATATTATTTCAATGAAATGGCCACATAAAAATTATATAATTGTTTGCACAATTTTCCGTCAAAAGAGCGTGTAAGGTTCAAACCTCCTGAGACACAGTCCCAGCAACGGGTGTTTGATTAAGTGAATAAGCCTCCAAGGGGACACAAGCACACATATTACAGTCTTAAGATTACAAAGCTACGAAAATAAAATGCTCGTTTTGAGTCTTCATTTGTTCGGGGCTTTTCTTCTTCGCATGAATGAGCCTTTTATAGTGGAACTCGTTAACTGCTCGGACGGTTTCAATCTGCAACTTCTCTGCAACTGCTGGATCATGCCTCCAATCGTTGAGTTGTGTGCCATAACTGCCTGATCATAAGAGGAACTGCTAGATTGTGCGTGATGAACTGTCAAGTCGTGGGTGATACTGTCTTAACCGCAGTATGCATTCAGTCGTCCTAACTCTCATGTTGTCCTAGTTGTTGTGTCGTTTGGCGATCCTTCTGATTGCTCTTCTCATCGTCGTCCTAGTTTCAAATCGTCCTGTGGCGTGATACATGTTCGCCCTGCTTGCTTTTGTCCCTTACTAACTCCTTCGATCTAGGGCGACTTGCCCTTGTCAACACTTTTATTGACCTATTCGTTCTAGGGCGATTTTCTTTTGTCAACAATAATATTAATAAAAACTAATCAAATTGAATGAGGTACATTTAATTATATTAGTTTAATATATAAATAGTTATTAGAAACTTCAACTACCTCTAATATCATAAAGTGAAAAGAGATAAAAAAAAAATATAATATAATAATATTTGAAAAAAGAAAAGTCACTCTCTAATATTGAAGAGCGAGAATTAAAATCTCATTTGAAGAATCTCATTTGATATCTCTTTTAGAACCAATTTTGACGATATGTTTATTTTATTTAACAATTAAATAACATTTGAATAGTTTTTTTTTTGAGTTGATCAAAAAAGGAAATTGGATCCTCTCTCAACTAAGCAAACCCGAGCTTTTAAGAAGTGGTATCATTTTTTAAAAAGATAATAGGGTGGACAAACCCAAATATATTTGAACTCCTTATTTCTCCTAATTAAGACTCGAAATCGAGTGACAAACTTTTATTAAGATGCTTGAGGGAAAAGATGTATCATGTGTTGGACAATTATGACCCATAGCATCACTATTTTTACACATCATGGTGTTGTTGTACAAATTAACTATGTGACAAAGGAAATTGCCCTTTATCATTTTTAATTAGATTACCAAGATGTATAAATGATAGAATGTCCATATGATTAGTTCCGAATTGAGATTATATGAGACAGTATCAATCCATGAAGGTTTAATCATTAAATATCCCTAGTCGTAGTATTATCGAGATTGGACATCGATAATGCGGAATAGACTAGTATTACACTTGTGCGCGTTGTGGGAGCATGACGACATAGTTCTCATATATTTGGGTATATGATACTCATGTAAGTGTAATAGGAGGTTGTGTTTACCGATGGTGCGGAAACAGCTTCTCTCTGGATAGACCCCTCGAAATTCCATTGGTAGTATGACTATGTGTCTATGGAAGTCTGAATCAGGGTAAGTGTATTTGGTCTTAACCTGAGACTTGCACCGCTAATACTTGCGACAATCAATATACTTTGGTTTTGGTCGTCTAGGGCTTTAACAGGTTCTGTGTACGCCTCTTCTGGGTATATTGAGAATCGTAGTGTATTGGGTGTGATGTCGAGATGGAAGTATCACTCCAGTCATAGTGGAGATGATGATCACGTAGGATACGGAACTGGTGCTCTTTTATGCTGCAGCTATCGGGATATTATGACTAGGTCATGTTTATCCGATTATAAAGACTAGTTACCAGAGATCCGATATGTGCTTCGTACGGGGTTAGACAACTTCCAGCCCTAGGCCCTTGCACGTGACCATCACTGACATATGTATTGGATCATAATACGCAATACTACGTATATTAACGTCTGATATAGATCACATATTCCTTTAAGAATATTTCTGGAGAATTAGGTAGGCACGGTGTTTTGCTAGAAGCCAACCATGTCTTGTAAATCGGTAAAAATGTAGTTCTAGGTACGTACGTGTTCGGATAGTCCGACGACCGGATTTACTGTCCAACATATCCGGGGATCTCATGGGTCGCTTCCCGAAGATTCACCGATGACGTATGACTCGCAATTTATTAATCTGGGTTAATTATAAGAGAGAGAAAATTAATCTGGATTAATTACGGAGATATTTTATCTGGGATAAAATATTATTTAAAGGAGGAGCGATTAATTTGGAATTAATCGATAAAATAATATATTCGATATATTATACGAAATTGGATTTCGACGCGGAATTAAAATTAGATTTTAATTCGGGCGAACGAGTTAATTTAGAATTAATTCGTTAGCGACGCTGAATAGTAATTTTGCTAGGCATAATTATTTAATTAAATTTGATTTAATTACGTCGCAACGGAAAATTCGTTAATTCAGAATTAGCGAACCCGAGCCCGGGAGTATTGTGGTCGCACTCGCATTTCGATTCAAGTGCGGCCCACAAGTCACATCAAGTGTCAAATCACTAGTCAATCAAGTGATAGATGTCTTGTCACTTTGAGTGATTGACAACATGTCACTATTGATTGATGGTGGTTGGATGGCTTAAATGCCATTTACCATTTATTTGATTTTTGGTATTTGACTTTCAATTAGTGTATTAGATACACAACACACAAAAACACAATCTCTTCTCACTCTCTCCTAATCTCTCGGCCTTGGGCCATTTTCTTCCTTCATTTTTCTACAAATGTCGTGAGATGAAGGATAAGCTTAGGAATTTTTGTGGCAAAATTTCAAGAGTGCTAGCACACATTTGGGGACTTGCGAAGGTGATAGGGAAACCCACCCGTGGGCATGGAATGCACACCAAACTTGGAGCTTGAAGGACCGAAAATGAAGGAGCACAAATGGAGCCATTGCCGAAAGCTTAAAGGATTTTTGTTGTTGTTCCTCGCATCGCAAAAGCCGATCAATGTAAATATGATTCCGCCATACTTCTTTTGAGTATTCACACATGATTTCTTGCTTGAATGATCCTTGGGACTAATCTAGAAACCCAACAATGTTTGTGTGAAATTGATTGTTTAAATATACTTGAATGATGATAACATGGTTTTATGCATGATCAATTTGATGAAAATTGGATTGGATCAAATTTTCCCTTATCACTTGGCTTGGCCGAATATGGTGTGTGCCCTAATGTCATGGTATTTTTTGATTTTGATCATTGGATGAGTTGAAATCATTTGGGATTGTTGATTTAGGATTTAATTGGATTGAATTCGGAATCAGACAAAGAAAACCCTAAATTGTTGTGAGCATGTATGCATGGAAAATGATTGATTTTGATTCAAATTTGTTGGACATGTTTTGATGATAATAGGCATAATTAATTGTGTAAACTGATGTTTTGGAAATATTAATTTGGTTAATTAATTATGGCATACACTTTAGGTTAATTAAATTATGAAATTTGGAATTTTGGTAATTTAATTAATTGGGCCAAATTTGGAAATGGGCTTGTAAAAGTTGTAATTGGGCTTAATGGGCTTGGTTGGCCCAAGTTTGGTTTAGGCTAATTGGTTGGATCCAATTGGGCCCAAAATCATATCCATAAAGTCCAAATCTGACTTAATGGATCTTTAATATTAATTGGGCCTAATGGGCCTAAATTGGTTTCTTGGCAAATAAGGGTGATTCCTTAAATGGGCTTTGGTATTTGGGTTTGACCCATATTGACCAAAAGTCCATGCCTTAAGAAATTAATTAAAAGCCCATTGGACTTTAATTAAATTGACATTGGATGTTAATTGGGCTTTGAGACCCGTAACGATTAGATTTAGAATCTAAGTCGTAAAGGCACATTATAAAGTGTATTATTTAATTTGGAATTAAATATAGAATTTACAAATTAAATTGGATTTAATATTGTAGTTTAATATAATTTGAGAATTCGTACTTTGACTACTTATTCGTAAAACGAGTTGGACTCACGTAAAATCAAATCGTTGTTTGAACATTGGATGGTCATTAATTTCAGATTAATTAATTGGATTAGATTGATTGATAACATGCTTTGTGTGAATACATGGATGCGATGTATGAATAATGTATATCGGATGGATATTAGATGGGTGGGGGTAATTTTGGAAATTGTTGTAATAAATTTAGAATTTATTAAATTGGACCTGCTGTCCAGCCTATTACCTCTTGAAACTTTGTATTTCTCTTCTCACCTATTCCCCTCAATGTAAATGAGGTTTCTTTATAAGTGTTATGTAATCGGGTAGAAGTAATACTTGTGCTAGCGGGAGAGAGGAAAAGGAGAGATTTGTTCTAGGAACAATGTTTTAAGTATCCATCCGTATATCATCATTATATTTATTTATACGCGCCTTATTATGTTTTTTAGAATGCATGTTTAAGGGTGTATGATGATGAGAACTAACAAAGATAATTAATTGGTTGCCAATTACGTGAAAAACCCTCAACACATATTAAGCGTTTTTCCTTCCATTGAGTGATTGTTACTCAAGATCCAAGATTGGCACTGGTTTGTTGGCCAAAGTCAAGACATTTGTCCGTCGCGGATGTGTTTGAATCATGAAGGCTTTGTTCCATATCGGTGTCTTGTCCAAGTTGTGATTTGTTGGCCAAAGTCAAGATCACTTCTTGTCCATCGACATCGATTACGAAGCTTTCCATGGTCAATGGGTTCCGCTTAACTGGGATCATTAAGTTTGTTGTGCCAAAGCCAAGGCTTAATTGATTCAGAGGAAAAATGTTAGGGAATATATTGGATATATTGGCATATATGAGATATATGTTTCAGACTTGGATGTCCATCTACTGGATCTAGGAATTGGATGGGATCCAATTGATTTTAGAGATCTACCTAGTTAATTATCATACAATTTGTTGGCCAAAGTCAAGATTGTGTGTTATTTAACGGGATCCTAGCCCACTAGGAAACAAGGTTTCCCGAGTACTCCACAGAGGGTTAGAGGCTCGCCGAAAAATAGTGGGAGGCAAGTATTAAATTTGCAATATTCGTTTAGTTACTTGCCAATACGCGCTCATTTTAATTTTTCGTCACTGTAAATTAATATATTAGTTGGACTAATATTTAATCGTTGTTTTAATAAAAAAAAGTTGGACTGTATTCAAACTAATTCAATTATAGTTGATTATATAATTGGATTATAGTAATCAATATATTTGAATTTAACCAATTGAATTATAGTTGATTATATAGTTAGACTATAGTAATCATTATAATAAATAGTGCCTAAAATTGTTGATTGGATAGTTGGACTATAGCAATCAAGATAACTGAAAGATTAGTGTTTAAAACATAATCCTGGGAGAAAATATTTTAGACGGCTTTAATTTTCAGATTGGGAATAAAATCTCATGATAGTCCTGGAAACTGAGAAGTTACTTTATTTGATATAGTGACGTCTCGAGCCTAAGCCCGTAGTTGAGCAAATAGTTGAACATGATATTTGGAATATTCATGTGATGATAACTTTAGTGCTTAATCTGTTATGCTTGCCGCAAAGACTCCTTAATTTCTTAGTCAGAACTAGGGATTAGATCCTTATAGTATGATATTGAAATTGGAGGATCTTCATAGATCTATCCTTATATCTTAGAAGTACAATTGCAATAGAAAACTCTTGGAGAGTTAATGGCTATACTCAAGGAGACAAAGCCAGAGTTTGCAATAGGTAAGAAGCGCAAGGCGCATCTTACTTCGACATCCAGAAGGCCAAGGCTTGGCCAAAGGCTTCTGGGGTGTGGAAAATGGGCAAAGGTAAAGTCATTATAATCTTCTGGGAAGACAAAAGACATATCCCAAGATGTCTACCTAAACTGTGGCAAACGGGGTCACTGAAGCGTGACTACCGTATGGACAAGGCAGACATGAAGGAAGAGAAGACGGTGCAAGGCTCCGACTTCAAATATGTTTGTCATAAAAATGTTCACTACTATTATTAAAATTGGATTTTAGATGCAGGATGTGGTACATAAATATGTACTGGTGTGCAGAATCTGCTGATTAGCAGGATACTGACTTCAGTTGAGATTTACCTGCGAATTGGAAACGGGACGAGAGTCGCTGTTTTAACCGTAGAATCCTAAGTTTAAAAACTACCCTTCGGGTGTGTGCTTAAATTAGGAAATTGTTACAATGTAACTAGTTTGACTAGAAACTTTATCTCTATATCAGGGTTTAACCCGTTGCGGGTATACCTTTATATTCAAGAACACTAAAGTGTTTTATTTTATAAAGATGATATTGAGATAAACACATTAGATGTGAATAACAGTATTTACATTTTGAATATAAATAAATCTCAAACGTATAACATGACAAACAAATAGCTCAAACTGATTTGATCAGTTGAGACTTATGAGTGGCATTGTTGTCTGGGACACATTAAACAAGACTCGTATATCCACACTTTCGAAGAGTGAATACTATGACGGATTTGATAATATTCAAATGATGTCTACGAATCTAGTTTGTTAGGCAAAGTGCCTAAAACACATTTTACTTGGTAAAAGTGCAAGTGCCATCGATCTGTTAGCCCTCGTTCATAGTGACATAAGTGGGCCCATGTCTAGCTAGGCTAGAGGTGGATATGAATGTTTCGTGACCTTTACAGATGTGGCATTGCGTTATGGTTATGTGTTTCTTTTGAAACACGAATCAGAAACTTTTGATGAATTCAAAGAGTTTCGACACGAAGTAGACAGACAGACCGGCTAAAGTATTAAAACCGTCACGGTTAGACCATGATGGAAAATACTTAAGCAATAAGTTTCTCAAATACTTGAAAGAGTATAGTATTCTTTCAATGAGGACTCCTCCCGGAACACGTCAATTTGACGGTGTGTCCGAACAGAGAAACCAAATTTTGTTGGACCATGATAAGGTTAATCATGAGTCGCTCTGAGCTACCAATTTCTTCAATGGATACGCATTAAACAGTGCAAAACTTATTTTGAATAAGGTTCCATAAAAATCTGTTAGACAGATTTCATATTAGATATGAACAGGAAAGAAACTGGGTTTTCTCATTCCTGAAGATTTGGGAATGCTAGGCATATGTGTTGGATGATACCAAACTAGTACCCAAATCGGATAAGTGCCAAATTTGTGGGTTATCCTAGGGAAACCAAAGTATAGTATTTATACAACTCACTAGAGAATAATTTAATTGTTGCTCACCATGCGGTTTTCCTAAGAGGAGTACCGATATGCAGTGGTCAGTGGGAGGAAAGTAAAACTCGATGAAAATCAGAATAATACTGTTCAAGGCACCGAGTCCTAATGGAACACAAACAGTTCATCTGGGATGAAACTGTACCATAATCTTCGAATACACAAGAACCGCGTAAGTCGGAGAGAGTCAGAAAACAACCTGGGAGGTATGGGTTTCTGATCTCGCCTCATAAAGATGTCAATCTTATTGAGGAATACGAACTGACTACGTATGAGGAAGTGATAGAAGGTATCGACTCCCTTTTATGGCAAAGTGCCATGAAGTCCGAAATGGATTCCATGTATACCAACCAAGTTTAGACACTGGTTGTTTTACCGGAAGGCATTGTGCCTATTGGTACTATATGAGTCTTCAAGGAAGACATACATGGAAGGCAACATACCAACGTACAAAGCTAGGCTTGTAGCGAAAAGGTATCGTTATTACATAGTGTCGATTACGACGAAACCTTTTAACCGTTGCCATGGTTAAATCTATTTGGAATATGGCAGTTGAATGCCAAAATCGCTTTCCTTAAAATGAAACCTTTTGGAGGATGTTTATAACATCCTGACGGTTTTGTCGTACCAAAACTAGCAAACAAGGTTTGCAAGTTAATTCGATCCATGGATGGATAGAACCAAGCATAGTGTTCTTGGAATTATCATTTTGATGTAATCATAATGCTTGTATGATTTAATTCAAAACGAAAATGATTCGTGTGTATATAAGGAGGTTAGTGGGAGCGCACTGACAATGAATGTCCTAAATTTTGATGACATGTCATTTCTTGGAAATGATATTCCCATAAAACAGTCGGTGAAAGCTTGGCTTTCATGAAAATTCTCCGTAGAATTCTTGGGGGAAACAACCTTTATTCTAGGAATAAAGATCTACTGGGATAGATTTAAAGTTGTTAATACTCTCCGAGAACTCGTACATTGAAATAAATGTACGCGACCTGGTGTCTCATATGCTTTGAGCATATGGAGTCTCAATCAGGCCAATCCAAGTGATAGTCACTGGATTGATGTTAAGAACATCCTTAAGTATCTTAGATGATCTAAGGATGCTGTCTTATACTATCGAGAATGAGAACTTGAAGTGACTGGGTTCACCGTTGCAAGTTTCCTAACCGATATAAACGACTATAAGTCGTAATAATGGTACTATAAAGTTTGAATAACGGAACAGTGAGCTGGAAATCTTCCAAGCAAGATACTGTTTTCGAATAAACAACAAAAGTGGATTATTGCTGCAGCTGAGGCATCAATAGAAGCCTTTTGGATCGATAAAAATCCTAATTAGATTATGAATAGTTCTGTTAGCAGCTGAGCTAGGCTACATCACAGGCTAAAGAATTAATGGTCTCATCAAAGATCCAGATATTTACTTCAATCAATTCATATGATTCGTTCGGATCATACATCGTGGCGATGTGATGATCAAATAAATCGCATCAGATGATAATCATGCAAATCCGCTGACGAAAGCCTTTCCTCAGTAGAAGTTTGATCGAAGCGTACATAGTTCGGGTGTAGGACACTTGAGTGATTAGCTATAGGCCAAGTGGGAGATTGTTGGACAATAATGACCCATAGCATCATTATTTGTACAGATCATGGTGTTGTTATACAAATTAACTATGTGACAAAGGAAATTGCCATTCAATCATTTGTAATTAGATTACCAAGATGTATAAATGATAGAAGGTCCATATGATTAGTTCCGGATTGAGATGATATGAGACAGTATCAATCCACGAAGGTTTAATCATTAAATATCCATAGTCATATTATTATCGAGATTGGACATCGATAATGCGGAATAGACTAGTATTACACTTGTGCGCGTTGTGGGAGCATAACGGCATAGTTCTCATATATTGGGTATAGGATACTCATGCAAGTGTAATAGGAGGTTGTGTTTACCGATGGTGCGGAAACAGATTCTCTCTGGATAGACCCCTCGGAATTCCATTGGTAGTATGACTATGTGTCTATGGAAGTCCGAATCAGGGTAGGTGTATTTGGTCTTAACCTGAGACTTGCACCGCTAATACTTGCGACAATCAATATACTTTGGTTTTGGTCGTCCAGGGCTTTAACAGGTTCAGTGTACGCCTCTTCTGGGTATATTGAGAATCGTAGTGTATTGGGTGTGATGTCGAGATGGAAGTATCACTCCAGTCATAGTGGAGATGATGATCACGTAGGATACGGAACTGGTGTTATTTTATGCTGCAGCTATCGGGATATTATGACTAGGTTATGTTTATCCGATTATAGAGACTAGTTACCAGAGATCCGATATGTGCTTCGTACGGGGCAGACACAATTCCAGCCTCAGGCATTGCACGTGACATCTGATACTGGATCGTAATATGCAATAATACGTATATTACGCCAGATATAGATCACATATTCCTTTAATAAAATTTCTGGAGAATTGGGTAGGCACGGTGCTTTGCTAGAAGCCAACCATGTCTTGTAAATCGGTAAAAACGTAGTACTAGGTACGTACGTGTTCGGATAGTCCGACGACCGGATTTACTGCCAACATATCCGGGGATCTCATGGGTCGCTTCCCGAAGATTCACCGATGACGTATGACTCGCACTTTATTAATCTAGATTAATTATAAGAGAGAGAAAATTAATCTGGGATTAATTACGGAGATATTTTATATGGGATAAAATATTATTTAAAGAGAGACCGATTAATTTGGAATTAATTGATAAAATAATATATTCGATATATTATACGAAATTGGATTTCGACGCGGAATTAAAATTAGATTTTAATTCGGGCGAACGAGTTAATTTAGAATTAATTCGTTAGCGACGTGAATAGTAATTTTGCTAGGCATAATTATTTAATTAAATTTGATTTAATTACGTCGCAACGAAAAATTCGTTAATTCGGAATTAGCGAACCCGAGCCCGGGAGTGTTTGCGGGCGCACTCGCATTTCGAATTCAAGTGCGGCCCACAAGTCACATCAAGTGTCAAATCACTAGTCAATCAAGTGATAGATGTCTTGTCACTTTGAGTGATTGACAACTTGTCACTATTGATTGATGGTGGTGGTTGAATGGCTTAAATGCCATTTACCATTTATTTGATTTTTGGTATTTGACTTTCAATTAGTGTATTAGATACACAACACACAAAAACACAATCTCTTCTAACTCTCCTAATCTCTCGGCCTTGGGCCATTTTCTTCCTTCATTTTTCTGCAAATGCCATGAGATGAAGGAGAAGCTTTGGAAGTTTTGTGGCAAAATTTCAAGAGTGCTAGCACACATTTGGGGACTTGCGAAGGTGATAGGGAAACCCACATGTGGACATGGAATGGACACCAAGCTTGGAGCTTGAAGGACAGAAAATGGAGGAGCACAAATGGAGCCATTGCCGAAAGCTTGAAGGATTTTTGTTGTTGTTCCTCGCATCGCAAAAGCCGATCAATGTAAGTATGATTCCGCCATACTTATTTTGAGTATTCACACATGATTTCTTGCTTGAATGATCATTGGGACTAATCTAGAAACCCAACATCATGTATCTCTTAATGCTAATGAATAGTTATAATTTAACTATTTTTGTATTTTATTTACCAACTATAAATCACATGCATTCCCACACACAAGATAATCATGTAGCACGACTATATGATTATAACATAAAATAAAAAAAGAACAAAATAAATAAATAGTATAGAAAATAAGTCATACCTCTCTGCAACCACCAATCACAAAACGAGATTTTTGTCATTTTTCCAAGTCCTTCCTTAAACTTCAATATTCAATAACCAACTAATTGATCCAATCAATCCTTAATTCAAACATATTTAAGCATACTAATCAATCCAATTTCATTAATCATGCTCAAAATCAAGTTTGCCCAATTTTAAGCCCTAAATCAATTTCATGCTTTTAACCAAGCTCTGATACCATTGTTGGAGATTCTAAGGGTCCCAAGGATCACAAATCAAGCATGAACATAAGTGAATACATTCGAGAAGTCGCGGAATACTTACATCGAGCGGTTGAGCGACGCGGAGGCAAACAAAAATTCTATTTTCTGCCCACTGGTTTCACGCCAACTGCAGCAGTCCAAGCTCACTGGTTTGCGCCCTTTGGAGGTCCTCGAACAAGCTCCAAGCTTCGTCAAATGGTTCCCGGCTCATGGGTGGACTTCCCTATCACCTTCGCATATCTCGTAATGTGCTAGCACTTGCGATTTTTGCCACAAAAATCCAACTCTTTGCTCCCCACTCTCACGGCAAAACAGAACCAGAAAGTTTGAAGAGAGAAAATGCCCATTTTGGGCGTGAGCATGAAAGAGAGAAAGTGAAGTGTATTTGATTTATTTGTGTATCTAATACCATTAATCAAAAACTCAAATACCTGTAGGACACAGAACTTGACGACGCCACTGGGGATATTTCGAAACGGCCCCTTACCAAACCCTGGCTGGCACATAACACCACAAATTCAAGCTACAAACACGTCACCAAGCCTCCACTCACGAACCCTCTCATCACACGCCCAGCCTCCACAAATCCATTGCCCTTCCACGCTCAATTCCCCCCACTACATGCTACGCACCTGACCATTCACGCCTGCCTCCACAAATTCACGCTACAAACACATCACCAAGACTCCACTTCAACAAACTTTCAACGCCACCTGCCATTGCTATAAGCCAAATCATGTCACAGCCCCACTAACTTAAAACTGCTTTTTGCCCACACATTGCCGTACCTAATTTTCTCAACGCCACTCACCCTCAAAACTTCCGAGAATAGCCCCATCCACTGCCAGTAAGTTGACGCAAATTTAACCCCTAAAAACAGTCCCTAAACAACGGAAATAGTGGCCTGAAAAACTGCAGCGAAACGGAGTAAAAAACAGCAGCCCGAACAGCAAAACAATGAGGAAAGACGTTGAGTTGGTGAACTAAAAGAGTAGCGGATCATTCACCCTTCCAACAGACGTGTAACGCCCTTTCCTGAGACGACAAAAGAGGTTAGACCTGAGGGCACCTTTTTACTTATCTTCTTTCATTTTATTTTATTTATTTTAAAATATTATTGCATGAGAGTCGTTTGAAGCATGATGTGATTGTTAGATGAGCGGGATATGTTTTCCCTTTTTGTGGTATATTGGATGGAAACCCGGACGTAAATTCCGTAGCCGATTTCGAATGGACGGTAGTGCGGTCTGCACTCGGGATACAACGCCGCGTACCACTTAAAGATATACATATGTCGTCTCATCCAAATTTGTATTTGAGCATGTTATAGTTCGTAGGTTGTTTATTTATTGTTTAAAACATGATTTAGTTTAGTTCATTATTTAACTTTCAAAGCATGATTATGTTATTTAGGCATGTTGTTTCTTTATTCCTTATGCATGATGTTTTGTTTAGTTTATATTAGTGTTTAATTAGTTATTTGTTTATTTCGGTTTAATGGTTCAATATGCTCGTTGTGTTGCATTGCGTGTTGGTTGTTTAAAGATTTATTTTCAAGCATGCAAACTTAGATTATGAGTTAGTTAGATGAAAGCATGTTAGATCTAAGTATCCTTGAGCATGATTATTGAGTAGACTCGGTTAATTCATTGCACAAATCATATCATCACAAGTGGCATAAGTAAGGGACCATTCTGAACCCAACGGTTTGAGGTCTTCCCTTGCGAGGGGTGAGTGCGGCCTTAAATCTTTGTCTCGGTTCACACCGGGTGGCGACTCCATGTTATTTCGTACTCGAAACTAGGCCGCGAGCTTAGAACAGCGTCGTCAAGTTCTGTGTCCTACAGTCTGGCGACTCCACTGGGGAAGTGATTTATGTATTTTAGGAAATGGATTTAATTTTAATTTAGGAAGGTGATTTAATTTGTGACATGTGTTTTAATTTAATTTAAGTTGTTTTAATTTAATTTGTGACATGTATTTTAAATGTTTTAGTTATTTAATTTGTGAGATGTGTTTTAAATATTTTAATTATTTTTGGATGTGATTTAATGGGTTTGGTGTGTTTTAAAATAGAGGTCCAACAAGCGAACCCGAAGCGAAACAAGCGAGTTAAATCTGACAAAATGTTAATTTCCAACTTTACCCTTCCAACGTCCGTTTCCTGCGGCTTTCACAACTAAAGAGGTAGTGTCTCCATACGAGACTCATCATCGGGCTGATATGCAAAAATGCAATACCTACAGTCGCCCCCACTTTGATGGGACTTGTGCAGTGTGTGACATTGACAATTCTATCAAAGTACGTGCAATGCATTTTTACTTACCTGGCTCGCCAGCTGCCACTTGGTCCGCCTGTTGTGTTGAGTTGATAGCGTTAAACCCCGTACCTAGGGTGTCGGAGTGACGTCTCCGTACCTAGAGAGCCACAAATGTCAGAATAGTCCACATGTCGTACCTGGCGTGCTAACCCCGTACCTAGGGCGTCGCTGTGGTCTGAATGCTAACCCCGTACCTAGGGTGTCGCAGTGACGTCTCCATACCTAGAGAGCCACAAATGTCAGAATAGTCCACATGCCGTACCTAGCGTGCTAACCCCGTACCTAGGGCGTCGCTGTGGTCTGAATGCTAACCATGTACCTAGGGTGTCACAGTGACGTCTCCGTACCTAGAGAGCCACAAAATGTCTGTATACTAACCCTGTACCTAGGGTGTCGCGGTGATGCCTCCGTACCTAGAGTGCCACAAATGACTGAATGCTAACCCCGTACCTAGGGTGTCGCAGTTTTCTAGTTGCCGTACCTGGCTGAACTGATATCTACATACCCTGAGTGCCGTACCTGGCAAACTGATCTGATGTCTCCATACCCGGAGTCCCGTACCTGGCTGATCTGATATCTCCATACCCGGAGTGCCATACCTGGCAGAACTGATATCTCCATACCCAAAGTGTCGTACCTGGCAGAACTGATCTGATGTCTCCATACCCGGAGTGTCGTACCTAGCAGAGTTGATACTGAACTAATGTGGGCCTCGCCCCCAGAAAGCCATACCCAGCAGAACTAATACTGATAATGACGTGGGCCTCGCCCCCCGATTGCCATACCTGGCAAGACTGCTACTGATGCTAATGTGGGCCTCGCCCCCAGATTGCCATACCCGGCAAGACTTATTCTGATGATGATACAGTGGGCCCTCGACCCTGAGTCACATCCTAAAAATGATGATATAGTGGGCCCTCGACCCTCGGGACGTATCCCGGAACTACAACTGATGATGCAGTGGGCCTTTAACCCTGGGACGCATTCCAGAACTGCAACCGACAATGGGGGCACCTCGACCCAACACCGCTGACAATAGGGACCTTGCCCTCGAACTGATGATGTAGTGAGCATCTCGACCCGTAACTACAACCGACAACGGGGGCACCTCGACCCTGGGCACCTCGACCCAACACCGCTGACAATAGGGACCTCACCCTCGAACTGATGATGTAGTGGGTCCTCGACCCTGGACTGATGCTGATGTGGGCCTCGCCCTAAACTGATACTGATGTGGGCCTCGCCCCAAACAGATACTGACGTGGGCCTCGCCCGAAACTAAAGTGGGCCTCGCCCCAAACTGACACTGATGTGGGCCTCGCCCCCAAATTGATGTGGGCTTCGCCCCCAAGCTGATACTGATGTTGATATGAGCCTCGACCCTAGGACTCATCCCCAAAACTGACACTGATGCTGATCTGGGCCTCGACCCCCGGGACTCATCCCCAAACTAATACTGATGTGGGCCTCGCCCCAAACTGATGTGGGCTTCGCCCCCCAGACTGATACCGATATGGGCCTCGTCCCCAGAATGATACTGATATGGGACTCGCCCTAAACTAATATTGATATTGCCTCGCCCCAAACTGATACTGACATGGGCCACGCCCCAAACTGATACTGACATGGGCCTGGCCCCAAACTGATACTGATGTGGGCCTCGACCCTGGGACTCATCCCCAAAACTGATATTGATGTGGGCCTCGACCCTGGGACTCATCCCCAAAACTGCTGATGTGGGCCTCGACCCTGGTACTCATCCCCAAAACTGCTGATGTGGGCCTCGACCCATGCTCCATCCTCAAACTGATATTGATGTGGGCCTCGCCCTAAACTGATACTGATGTGGGCTTCGCCCCCTGGGATTCATTCCAAAAAACTGCTTATAATGCGGGCCTCGACCCTGGGATTCATTCCAAAACTCTGATGATGTGGGCCTCGGCCCTGGGATTCATTCCTGAATTCATTCCAACACTCTGACGATGTGGGCCTAGACCCTGGGATTCATTCCCGAATTCATTCCAAAACTCTGCTGATATGGGCCTCGACCCTGAGATTCATTCCCGGATTCATTCCAACACTCTGATGATGTGAGCCTCGACCCTGTGACTCATCCCCAAAACTGAAACTGATATGGGTCTCAACCTTGAGACTCATCTCCAAAACTACTACTTATATGTTCCTGATTCTGGTTGGCTTGTCTTTGCCGCTTTCTCTTTTTCTTCTTTGAAATCTGTGAATACAAAACAAAACAAACACAAAAAGAATGCAAAATATGTTACGTGTATGCATGCATGCATGAAGAAATTTCCTATTCCGTTAGGTTAGGTCTTCCGCCAGTTCTCCATGTGATTGCTCAGTCTTCTCTCTGGTCTCATGGCTCAATATCTTGTTATGTCCCTGATTCGCGATGTGGTAGACTGGTCGCCCCCAGTATTGGTTTAGCTTTCTGCTCTCCGCTGTTTGCACTTGGTCAAGATGAACCACATGGTGGGGCCTTCCATATCATACTATATCACATGCTACAAAATAGTCCCAATAGTTACACATATTATTGCCCTCAAAGAATGCTCAGTATTGAAACCATAGAACCTTCAAAACATTCAACGCAACTCAAATCCAAGTCTTTGAATAAATGATCTAAGCCAGACTCAAAGTGTGTGTGTGCAAAGGTTCATTTGCGGATTCATCCCTAGGTAAGCTAACTCAATGATTTCGTTTCAAAAATCGGGATCGATGGGTCAAACCAACCTAGATGTCTCAATTATGCCTGCAGTTGCTTTTCTGTGCTCAATGTGGTATGGTTTTCTTTCTCTTGTCTCTTTCTTTTTTTCTTTTCATTTGAACTTCTTCTTTTTTTCTTGTCTTTTATTTTTTCTTCTTTTATTTTTTCGTCTCTCTTTTTTTTTTCAACACACCTACCCTTTAAGGTAGCATTTCTCCTCATGGTGGTCCTAATACTCGCCCATGGGTAGCTTCACGCTTATCGGTTATAGGTGGTTCAATTCTTTTCTTTACAGACTTTTCTTTCATTTTCAACCATACCACACATCATAACATAAGCAAATCAAGGTAGACATCTAAGCAAATGGTCATTCACCGACCTACAATTTCTTCAACTAGTCACTTTGCTAACTACTCAGGTTTTCACTGCTAAGAACCTATAATTAAGTGCTAATGAGTCTAACATAGATCAACTACTCAAAGTATCAGATAAAAGTATATCAAGAGTTTATCGTTTCTATGATTTCACCCTAAAGCAAACGATTTCATCATTGGACTTATGCCTAACTAATAAGGACTTAAAAACAAACAACAATTTTTTTCTTTTTTTTTTTGGTCCCACCATAGTCTTTCTATCCTTGTAGTAAAGTTCTCTGTTTCTCGATTTCCTTTTCTCCAATATCCATGTTTGCTAAACTCTTCTTTGACAAGTCTCATTTTTCCTAACCCAACGGATATCTATGATGGCTTTTAAGACACGGAGGGTTAACATGATGCGTGAATGCATGAGATGTATGAGACATAATATGCATGGGGTTATCAAAAGCATAAAGGGTGGCCCCTATAGGTCATACAACTATGTTCACATGTGGGTTTACAGGAGTGTGGACAAAGGCTCTCGTTGACGAAGGAGGATACCCACAACTAGGACTCCCCACTCAAGGGTTCAAGTGACCAAATGAGTGCACCTTTTTTATACCTTACGGTACGTGCCAACGAGTTACGGTGTGTGACTAACTGTTGAATGGATTTCTCGTTGTAGATTCCCCAGAGGGAGGGTGGAGCGAGGCTCTCTTAAGTACCCAAGCCCCTTAGGCTCTTATCGCTTGGTGTCAGGAATAAACAAGGAGTCCTCCAAACTAGTCTGTCACAACGAGCTACAAGTAATGATTATCTCGGTGTCTTCACAGCTTTTCCTTATGAAAAGGTAATGAGTGAAGGAAGACACCCAACAATTACCTAGCCTTAACAATGCTTTTGATTACACCCATTTCAACTCACTATCGAAACGATTAACTAACGCACAAATCATAAACATCACAAGACATGATTTCGGGGCCGAGTCAAAATATCCCCAGTGGCGTCGCCAGACTGTAGGACACAGAACCTGGCGACTCCACTGGGGATATTTCGAAACGGCCCCTTACCAAACCCTGGTTGGCACATAACACCACAAATTCAAGCTACAAACACGTCACCAAGCCTCCACTCACGAACCCTCTCATCACACTTCCAGCCTCCACAAATCCATTGCCCTTCCACGCTCAATTCCCCCCACTACATGCTACGCACCTGACCATTCACGCCTGCCTCCACAAATCCACGCTACAAACACATCACCAAGACTCCACTTCAACAAACTTTCAACGCCACCTGCCATTGCTATAAGCCAAATCATGTCACAGCCCCACTAACTTAAAACTGCCTTTTGCCCACACATTGCCGTACCTAATTTTCTCAACGCCACTCACCCTCAAAACTGCCGAGAATAGCCCCATCCACTGCCAGTAAGTTGACGCAAATTTAACCCCTAAAAACAGTCCCTAAACAACGGAAACAGTGGCCTGAAAAACTGCAGCGAAACGGAGTAAAAAATAGCAGCCCGAACAGCAAAACAGTGAGGAAAGACGTTGAGTTGGTGAACTAAAAGAGTAGCGGATCATTCACCCTTCCAACGGACGTGTAACGCCCTTTCCTGAGACGACAAAAGAGGTTAGACCTGAGGGCACCTTTTACTTATCTTCTTTCGTTTTATTTTATTTATTTTAAAATATTATTGCATGAGAGTCGTTTGAAGCATGATGTGATTGTTGGATGAGCGGGATATGTGTTCCCTTTTTGTGGTATATTGGATGGAAACCCGGACGTAAATTCCGTAGCCGATTCCGAATAGACGGTAGTGCGGTCTGCACTCGGGATACAACGCCTCGTACCACTTAAAGATATACATATCTCGTCTCATCCAAATTTGTATTTGAGCATGTTATAGTTCGTAGGTTGTTTATTTATTGTTTAAAACATGATTTAGTTTAGTTCATTATTTAACTTTCAAAGCATGATTATGTTATTTAGGCATGTTGTTTCTTTATTCCTTATGCATGATGTTTTGTTTAGTTTATGTTAATGTTTAATTAGTTATTTGTTTATTTCGGTTTAATGGTTCAATATGCTCGTTGTGTTGCATTGCGTGTTGGTTGTTTAAAGATTTATTTTCAAGCATGCAAACTTAGATTATGAGTTAGTTAGATGAAAGCATGTTAGATCTAAGTATCCTTGAGCATGATTATTGAGTAGACTCGGTTAATTCGTTGCAAAAATCATATCATCACAAGTGGCATAAGTAAGGGACCATTCCGAACCCAACGGTTTGAGGTCTTCCCTTGTGAGGGGTGAGTGCGGCCTTAAATCTTTGTCTCGGTTCACACTGGGTGGCGACTCCATGATATTTCGTACTCCCAACTAGGCCGCGAGCTTAGAACAGCGTCGTCAAGTTCTGTGTCCACGGTAGTCCACATAATCCACATAGTCTACGGTAGTCCATATAGTCCACATACTCCTCGGTAGTCCACATAGTCCACATACTCCTCGGTAGTCCATTGTAGTCCACATACTCCACGGTAGTCCACGGTAGTCCACATACTCCTCGGTAGTCCACATAGTCCACATACTCCACGGTAGTCCACGGTTGTCCACATAGTCCACATACTCCTTGGTAGTCCACGGTAGTCCACATACTTCTCGGTAGTCCACGGTAGTCCACATACTCCTTGGTAGTCCACGGTAGTCCACATAGTCCACATATTCAACGGTAGTCAACGGTAGTCCACAGAACTTGACGACGCCACTGGGGATATTTCGAAACGGCCCCTTACCAAACTCTGGCTGGCACATAACACCACAAATTCAAGCTACAATCACGTCACCAAGCCTCCACTCACGAACCCTCTCATCACACGCCCAGCCTCCACAAATCCATTGCCCTTCCACGCTCAACCCCCACTACATGCTACGCACCTGACCATTCACGCCTGCCTCCACAAATTCACGCTACAAACACATCACCAAGACTCCACTTCAACAAACTTTCAACGCCACCTGCCATTGCTATAAGCCAAATCATGTCACAGCCCCACTAACTTAAAACTGCCTTTTGCCCACACATTGTCGTACCTAATTTTCTCAACGCCACTCACCCTCAAAACTGCCGAGAATAGCCCCCTCCACTGCCAGTAAGTTGACGCAAATTTAACCCCTAAAAATAGTCCATAAACAACAGAAACAGTGGCCTGAAAAACTACAGTGAAACGGAGTAAAAAACAGCAGCCCGAACAGCAAAACAGTGAGGAAAGACGTTGAGTTGGTGAACTAAAAGAGTAGCGGATCATTCACCCTTCCAACGGACGTGTAACACCCTTTCCTGAGACGACAAAAGAGGTTAGACCTGAGGGCACCTTTTTACTTATCTTCTTCCGTTTTATTTTATTTATTTTAAAATATTATTGCATGAGAGTCGTTTGAAGAATGATGTCATTGTTGGATGAGCGGGATATGTGTTCCCTTTTTGTGGTATATTGGATGGAAACCCGGACGTAAATTTCGTAGCCAATTTCAAATGGACGGTAGTGCGGTCTGCACTCGGGATACAACGACGCGTACCACTTAAAGATATACATATCTCGTCTCATCCAAATTTGTATTTGAGCATGTTATAGTTCGTAGGTTGTTTATTTATTGTTTAAAACATGATTTAGTTTAGTTCATTATTTAACTTTCAAAGCATGATTATGTTTTTAGGCATGTTGTTTCTTTATTCCTTATGCATGATGTTTTGTTTAGTTTATGTTAATGTTTAATTAGTTATTTGTTTATTTCGGTTTAATGGTTCAATATGCTCGTTGTGTTGCATTGCGTGTTGGTTGTTTAAAGATTTATTTTCAAGCATGCAAACTTAGATTATGAGTTAGTTAGATGAAAGCATGTTAGATCAAGTATCCTTGAGCATGATTATTGAGTAGACTCGGTTAATTCATTGCACAAATCATATCATCAAAGTGGCATAAGTAAGGGACCATTCTGAACCCAACGGTTGAGGTCTTCCCTTGCGAGGGGTGAGTGCGGCCTTAAATCTTGTCTCGGTTCACCGAGTGGCGACTCCATGTTATTTCGTACTCCCAACTAGGCCGCGAGCTTAGAACAGCGTCGTCAAGTTCTGTGTCCTACAGTCTGGCGACTCCACTGGGGAAGTGATTTATGTATTTTAGGAAAGGGATTTAATTTAATTTAGGAAGGTGATTTAATTTGTGACATGTGTTTTAATTATTTAAGTTGTTTTAATTTAATTTGTGACATGTATTTTAAATGTTTTAATTATTTAATTTGTGAGATGTGTTTTTAAATATTTTAATTATTTTGGATGTGATTTATGGTTTGGTGTGTTTTAAAATAGAGGTCCAATAAGCGAACCCGAAGCGAAACAAGCGAGTTAAATCTGACAAAATGCTAATTTCCAACTTTACCCTTCCAACGTCCGTTTCCCGCGGCTTTAACAACTAAAGAGGTAGTGTCTCCATACGAGACTCATCATCGGGCTGATATGAAAAATGCAATGCCTACAATACCATTATTTAAAATGATAAATGTCTTTCAAGCTTTCATAAAGCTTTTCAACTACTTCTATCAAGTCACATCACTCAATCAATCAATGTGACAAGGTGTCACATCACTCAAAGTGACTAATGATTTGACGCTTGATGCGACTAGCGATTTGACGCTTGATTTGACTTGCGTGCCGCACTCGAATTCGAAATGCGAATGCGCTCGTAAATAATCTCGAGCTCGGTTCGCTAATTCCAAATTAATGAATTTTCCGTTGCGTCGTAATTAAATGATTACGCCTAGCAAAATCACTATTCACGTCGCTAACGAATTAATTCTAAATTAACTCGTTCGCCCGAATTAAAATCTAATTTTAATTCGCGTCAAAATCCAATTTCGTTTAATATATCGAATATATTAATTCATCAATTAATTCCAAATTAATCGTTCTCTCTCTTTAAATGATGTTTTATCCCAGATAAAATATCTTCACAATTAATCCCAGATTAATTTTCTCTCTCTTCTAATTAATCCCAGATTAATTTAGAGTGCGAGTTATAGTCATCGTGAATCTTTGGGAAGCGACCTATGAGATCCCCGGATATGTTGGCAGTAAATTCGGTCGTCGGACTATCCGAACACGTAAGTACCTCGTACCACGTTTTACCGATTTACAAGACAAGGTTGGCCTCTAGCAAAGCGCCATGCCTACCCAATTCTCAGGAAATATCCTTACAAGAATAAATGATCTGTATCAGGCGTAGTATACGTAGTATTGCGTATTTCTGTCCAGTATCGGATGATCACATGCGAGGCCTGGGGCTGGTACAGTGTCTGCCCCGTACGAAGTATATATCGGATTACGAGCAACTAGTCTCTTTAATATCGGATAATCATGACCAAGTCATATTATCCCGACGGTTGCAACCTTATATAGAGAACCAGTTCTGTATCCCTGCGCGATCATCAACTCCATATGACTGGAGTGACACTTCCATCTTGACATCACACCCAACACACTACGATTCTCGATATACCCAGAATTGGCATACACAGAAACTGGTTAAAGCCCTGGACGACCTCAACCAAAGTATATTGATTGTCGTATGCATTAGCGGTGCAAGTCTCAAGTTAAGACCAAATACACCTACCCTGATTTCGGACTTCCATAGACACCTAGTCATACTACCAATGGAATTCCGAAGGGGTCTTATCCAGAGCGAAGCTGTTTCCCGTACCATCGGTAAAACACAACCTCCTATTACACTTGTATGAGTATCCTATACCCAAATATATGAGAACTATGTCGTTGTGCCCTCACAATGCGCACAAGTGTAATACTAGTCTTTTACGCATTCATCGATGTCCAATCTCGATAATGCTCTGACTAGGGATATTTAATGATTTATCCTTCTTGGATTGATACTATCTCATATCATTCTCAATCTAGGAACAAATCACAGGGACCTCTTATCATTTATACATCTAGGTGATCTAATCACAAATGATAAGAGTGCAATCTCCTTTGTCACATAGTTAATTTGTACAACAACACCGTGATCTGTACAAATAGTGACGCTATGGGTCATAATTGTCCAACATAAAATTCATAAAAACCAGAGATCGTATGAAAAAGTTATATCCCAAATACTAAGGGTCGTTCGGAATGGAACGTACGTTAAATTCTGCATCGGAGTTGTAAGGAATTTTCCGAATGTCGAAAAAGTCATTTATGAATATATACATGTTTGAATATGATTTAGATCATATATTATGTCATCCATGACTTAGTAGTCGTCGGGATTACCGGGGTGTTACATAATCCTAGTGATATACAATATGAAAATTTCTCCACTTGAAATTATCCCACCACAGTCATAGATTTGTATCATCACAGTCATTGAAATATATAACTCACTAAATATTTGTTTATCTTGAGTTTGCTAATCCTCTATCGTGTATTCCGCAATCTTCATATGTTCGTTATGTAACTCAATCACATCCCTATTGGTTGTCTTTAAAGGACGACTTACGTTGGTGCCAAAGTCATATAACTCCCATAAAAAATTAGTGAAACCCTCAACAAGTATTAGGATGAGCTGATACATTGTTACCATGAGTCTTTTATAGAAACATAGGTAAAACATCTCTGACGTGGAAACTCATTGAGGTCAATTCAGTATACTTGTTAATTGTCACAAGTACCCATATATTACATCAAGTATACAGACTTTGCTAATGACTTATGAGATCAGCTATCCCATAAGTGGACGGTAATAACATCATGCTAGTCTATCTGAATTATCAATGCCCTTGTTGTTAGAAATCCTATGACTAGGAACATTTAAGAGTGATAGGATCTCATAAATATAACTTTTGTTTGGTTCATATGTAAACTACAAGGACTTTATTATACAAGTTATCTAAGTAATGATAAAATAATGTGTTCGTATAATGAAATATTGCCATTATATTTCATTTCATGTAGGATTACATAGTTATTATTATAGTCCAAATCCAATATATCTTGGATATATTATCAATAGTACAGTTTAGGAAAAACCAAATAAGATCATGTGTCATTATGTGATTGTTCTTTTGTTTTGTTTTGTTTTTTTTTCGTTATCTTCGAGCCTCTAAATTTTATTGATTTTATGTTATAGTCTACTGATTTCATATAATTTCGACCGGAGAAAGAAAATCTTGTTACGCTACTAATTCGAGTTCAATTTGAATACTAGAAGTTGAATGAATATTTGTGTACTCTCTAGAGAGTCAAGAAGCATTAAGCTTAAGACTTAATAAGTAAACCTTTAAATTACCCAAACTATAAAATAAACCCTTATAAACCGGTGATATTAGAATTCATCACAACCCCAGATAACTAACTTAGTTACGACACATAACTAGGGCTAGTAAAAACTTAAATAAAAAGTAAAATGCTGAAAAGTAAATCGCTGAAAAATAAATGACGGAAAGTAAATGTTGAAATTAAATACTGAAAATTAATGCTGAAAAGTAAATGCTGAAAAGTAAATTACTGAAAAGTAAATGCTGAAAAGTAAATTGCTGAAAAGTAAATGCTGAAAAGTAAATTGCTGAAAAGTAAATAAAGTAAAAGTACAATAAAAGAAAATATTGTGGTAAAAAGATCCACTTTTATTACTTCTATTTTAGATATCTCCCTTAATATAATATATTAACTTTGCAGGATAATTACCAACCAGCCATATAGGCGATATACAGATTAAGTCAAATTAATAATTAATTAATAACCGACCAATCAGGCGGTATCCAGTTTAGTCAGGTTAAAACCAATTTAAATAATTACCAATCGACCAATATGGCGGTATCCTTGTTAAGTCAGGTTTTAACTAGTTTATATATTATAATTAAGGGAGATTAATCTAAATATTAGTAAAAAGTTTTACCTTTTACCCCAGTAAAGGGGAGTTACCTCCTCATTACTGAAAAGTAAAAACTGAAAATTAAAGAAAGAAAAGTATTGTGCGTAAAAGTAAATTGCGGAAAGTAAAAACTGAAAAGTAAAGAAAAGAAAGTGCGAAAGCGGAAATTAATTACTGAAAGCTGTAAATAAACAAACAAGATACAATCTTCTTAGTATTCTTAAGGAATTCCTTAGAAGAAAGTATGAATTTACAAATCAAATGGCTTGGTATTTATAGGCAAAATTTTGCCTCCATCAAATCATCCACCAAATCCATTATTAATTGCTCCACTAATTGCTCCACTAATTGCTCCACCAAATCCATTATTAATTGCTCCACTAATTGCTTATCATGTTTGGTGGTGATTTGATAATTTTTATTATTTATTTATTAATTTATTTTTTGCTTTGAAAATGACTGTAATAATTACACACAACTCACTTCTGGATGGTTCATCAATTTCGGGCATGAAATCTTCAGAATTCGAAATTATTTTGTCTTTAAAAGTTGTAGATATTTGAGTCTTATTTAATCTGAAACTTGAATCAGCTCAATCCGATATTGGAGTAAAAAGTTATGCCCAACATACGATAGATGCGCAAAATTGGAATTTCCAAAACTGCACTTCGTTAAAACGCCCTTCAAGTTTCCAATCTCCAAAATTAATATGTCAAGTCCAATTTTTGCCCTTATTTGACCCATTTCGTTCTAAATGATTTCATTGTGTCCCAATATTATTTTATCTGCAAAATAAACCAAAACATATCAAAACGTTCATCAAACCCGAGAAATTAAACAAAATATTAAGTAAGGGGGTGGTAAATATTGATATATTTTCCGCTCATCAAGCTGATACATTGTTATCAGGAGTCTTTTATAGAAACATAGGTAAAACATCTCCGACGTGGAAACTAATTGAGGTCAGTTCGGTATACTTGTTAATTGTCACAAGTACCCATATATTTCATCAAGTATACAGACCTTGCTAATGACTTATGAGATCAGCTATCCCATAAGTAGACGGTAATAACATCATGTTAGTCTATCCGAATTATCAATGCCCTTGTTGTTGGAAATCCTATGACTAGGAACATTTAAGAGTGATAGGATCTCATAAATATAAGTTTGTTTGGTTCATATGTAAACTACAAGGACTTTATTATACAAGTTATCTAAGTAATGATAAAATAATGTGTTCGTATAATGAAAGATTGCCATTTTATTTCATTTCATGTAGGATTACATAGTTATTATTATAGTCCAAATCCAATATATCTTGGATATATTATCAATAGTACAGTTTAGGAAAAACCAAATAAGATCGTGTGCCATTATGTGATTGTTCTTTTATTTTGTTTTGTTTTGTTTTTTTTTTTGTTTTTAATTATAGTCGTTATCTTCGAGCCTCTAAATTTTATTGATTTTATGTTATAGTCTACTGATTGCATATAATTTCGACCGGAGAAGAAAATCTTGTTACGCTACTAATTCGAGTTCAATTTGAATACTAGAAGTTGAATGAATATTTGTGTACTCTCTTGAGAGTCAAGTCCTTCGAATGGTCCACAGATATGATGTGTATAACGAGCAGATGATACATGTAAATGAACAGGTACATGAGCACTGATGCCTGTATAAATAAGTACCCCCATTTCCCCCCTCGTAACATCTATTGAATAACCATGGATCATAAAAAGCAATTGGCTGATGGGCAGCAACTTATCATGTGTTACCAGATGGAATCTGATGCTTTTAATAATGTGATACGACCAAGGCAAACTGCCAATTATAAGCCAAACATTTGGAAATACGATTTCATACAATCCCTTCATAGCAAATACAATGTGCAATTTATGCCCACCCAGTTATATGTTATTTAAATTTATTTTGTGTTTGTTATTTCTGTTCATCATTAATTTTGTTGGTATTTTGGTAATTATGATCAGGAAGAAGGACATAGAAGCCAATCTGAGAAGTTGAAAGACGATGTGAAGCAAATGTTTCTTGATGCAGCGGATGTTTTATCCAAGCTAGAGCTAATTGATAGAATCTGTAAACTAGGCCTGTCCAGTCTATTTGAGAAGCAAATCCGGGAAGCTTTAGACACAATAGCATATGTCTGTAATGACATTTCTTGTTTAGAAGAGGAACTTTATTCTACTGCATTACGCTTTAAGCTCCTCAGGCAGCATGGCTATGAAATCTCACAAGGTATGTTCCTAACTTGGCACTGCCACTGATTTTAAATACAATTTGTGCTATGCTTGAAAATAAAAAAACTTATGCCTGGTGTGTGTGTATTTCAGATGTGTTTATTGGCTTCATGAATGAAAATGGTACGTTCTCAATGAGCAAATGTGCAGACATCATGGGATTGATTGAACTTTATGAAGCCTCATACATAGCTTTCGAAGGTGAAAGCATCTTGGATGAGGCTAAAGTTTTCTCCAAAAGTTCTCTAAAGGGAATCTATTCGTCTTTGAATAGTACTGATCAACTAGCACAAAGAGTAGCCAAAGTCTTGGAACTTCCATCGCACTGGAGAGTGCCATGGTATGAAGTCAGATGGCAAATAAACTCGTACGAAAAAGAAAAACACATGAACAAAGTTTTGTTTGAATTGGCAAAACTTAACTTCAATATGGTTCAAGCCACACTGCAGAAAGATCTAAAGGAGCTTTCTAGGTAACAACATAAAGAAAATGTGCTTATCGAAATTAATATTCAATGAGCTTGGTCCTTATAAATTGATATTTGTAGCAAAGAAAAGTAAAATTTTGACCTTATATATATGGCAATAGGTGGTGGAGGAATTTGGGGCTGATTGAGAATTTAAACTTCTCAAGAGATCGTCTGGTTGAAAGCTTCTTGTGTGCAGTGGGGCTTGTTCATGAGCCCAAATTCAGCAGCTTTAGAAAATGGCTGGCTAAGGTCATTATTTTCATATTAGTAATTGATGATATCTACGATATTTATGGTTCAATGGAGGAACTAAAACACTTCACCAGTGCTGTTGAGAGGTGAGTTTTGACATATCATCACAAAAGACACACATATATCAATTACTGTAAAGCTGTGATGTCGAAGTCAAGTTCTATTTTATAGTAGCTGTGGCTAAGTTCAACATATATATATCTAAAATATATTTATTTCAGGTGGGATTCCAGGGACATTCAACATCTGCCAGAATGTATGAAGAGAAGTTTCCAAGCACTTTATGAAACTACTAATGAAGTGGCAAATGAAATTCAAAAGGAGAAGGGTTGGAACACAATATTACCTCGTCTGAGAAAAGTGGTATGATTGCTTTTATGTTTAATTACTATTAGTTTTAGGCTTACAACTATCATTGTCAATCATTAAAGGTAATATTCAAAACACAACAACTCATCAAGGTCGGTCTCGATGGATAGACAACATAACCCACCACCTCTATTTGATAAAACTTCATAGTCCCTTATTTAACTATTTTGATTATTAAAAAAGAAGAAAAAAAAAGTTCAACACGTCTTATATATTTAACTAACCTTTATTATTTACCCTTTTAATAATCAATATCACAAATAATCCTTAATATACTATTAATTTGTCTTAATTTAAGACTCTATTTTTAGGGGATCGCTTAGAACTATCTAAATTTTAGAACCGGCCATAGCTCTCACTATAAGCGAGATTTGGTGAATATTTTGATATACACAGTCTTACCTTGATTTTTAATTTTTATCATTGTCAATCATAAAATAATAATTTTTTTTTTTTTTTTTTTTTAATGAAGTGGGCAGATTTCTGTAAAGCGTTACTTGTGGAAGCAAAATGGCAGAAAAATGGATACTCCCCATCCTTACAAGAGTATTTAAGTAATGCCTGGATTTCATCATCAGGCACCGTGCTTTCTGTCTATTCATTTTTTTCTATAATGAACGAGGCGAACGAAGAGACGGAAAATTTTCTTGAGCTAAATAAGGATCTTATTTATAATTCATCTCTGATAATTCGACTATGCAATGATCTTGGCACTTCAGCGGTAAGAATTAATTCATATAATGATGTCAAGCTTTGACTGTGTTAAATTGAAAATTATACATAATGTTTTATAAATTATAATTGATAATTATCAGATAATAATTTAAATATAACTTTTAAATTTTAATAGTGTATTTCTATTAAAGTACACTAACACAGGACCCATATTTTGTAAGGGTTGAACATATACTTTAGATATTAATCTTATAAATGCTCCGAATCTTATTGATTTTATAATCTAATGAGGTAATTAATTAACTTACATATAATATTTATGTAATACCCGTAGAATAGTTAACCCAATTTTTTTCTTTGGGAATATTTTTATTAGTTAAGGAAATTATTGGAAATAGATAAGGTGAAAAAAAGAAAAGGGGGTAGCAATGGGCGTGAGGCCCATTACACTAGTGGTATGGGGCCCATTTTCTTGACAAATCTAGAATTTTCTTTTCATTTCATTTCTCCTCCCTTTCCCAAATCACATGCCCATTATCATTTCTCCTTCTCCACTTCTCTTGAGTAATTCTGCATAAATAAGCCAACACTTCACTGCCAAATTTCTTCAATTATTCACCGAGATTGATGAAGTGTTCCATTTAGGAAAGGAAGCAAAGGAAACCAAATCCCTAAATATTTCCCCCACCTGCCGATTCTACTATAGTTTTGGGGATATTGATTTTTAATTTTTTTTTTTAGGTTAGAATAAAAACTCTTGCAAAGACTTGATTTGGGAATTTTCTTAACATTGATAAGTTTCATGCTTTCTTTTATGGATTTCAGTTTATTTTGCGTGAATAAGTAACCTAGTGTGATGAATGTGTTACCTTGTGTATGAGATTGAAATACTAGAAATTAGGTTGAAGGAAAGGATGTTGAAGTGGTAGAGACTACAAAATTGATGAATGGATAGCTAAGACGTGTAGGGTTTTTGGCTAGTCCATGGTGATGAGAAGAAGAAGGGGCCCGCCCCCTGCTGTGAGAATTATATTATGTCATCTCCGGTGTATATGTAATCTCTCACATAGTTGTCCGGCCCGCCTACAGTTTCAGTTGAGCGTGTTTGAAGGATAAACGTTGATAGTTCAAAGTGAAAATTATTGGTTATTAAAGGCTAGAGAAGAATGAATTAGAAAATGGGTAATGTATTTTAATTTTGCCCACCTAAATAATTTTATAAGTTAATAATAATAAATTATTTGTAAAGATTAGGTTAATGGTAGATAATTTGATAGTGTTTTTTATTTAATTTCAATTGGATATTATAATATGTTTTCTTGTTATAATATAATTCTTATAAAATTATAATATGTATTTTTATTGTAATATAATTTTTATGTAATAGATATATTAATTAATTTTATAATTTTAAGGAAATTTAAAAGTATTTAACTTATATATATATATAGATTATGAAAAATTTAGGACAACTCAACTCAACTCAATAATAAATTCAAATTCTTTGTCATATCTTTTAAGCAAAAAGTAAATTAAATTGTAACAGGCGGAACTGGAGAGAGGGGATGTTGCTTCATCAATCCTATGTTGTATGCTGGAAAAGAATACATCAGAGAAGATTGCTCGGAATTATATTAAAGGAATGATAAGTGAAACATGGACAAAAATCAATGGAGAATGCTTCACACAGTCGCCTTTGCTGCAGTCATTTGTCAATATCACTACAAATTTTGCTCGTGTGGCTCATAGTCTTTACCAATACGGAGATGGATTCGGAGTTCAAGACCGTGATACTAAGAATCACATCATGTCTCTGCTGATTGAACCTATGTCACTTGGTTGAAGTTGCAGTTTGAAAACACAATAATGCAATGGTTGTCAATTAATTTAGTTAGTCATGTTGAAATAAGGGTTTAGGCTTCGAACCCTCTACATGGTTGGAAAAACACTTCAATTACTTCTATTCTCTATGCTTAAATTAAAAATAGTTTTTAAAGTACAACGATAAGTCACATTAGCATACCAATCACCACCTATGGACTTTTTATTATCATTATTGGTCAAAAAATTGATGATACTATTCTTCGATGTTACTATATTGAGAATAACACAAATATCAATGTGATGATCCATCCTATTTGTACGCTATTATTCTTTTTTTATCAATTTAGGCTGGTCTAACTCCGAAGTTCTGGTCCCTCACATTTTATTTTTGGTATAAAATAAAACTCATCCCATTAGTTAAGGGATTTTATTAGTTAGAAACTCATTCGCACATCATTTTCAAGTGATGTGGGATACGATAATTAACCCCTTATGACCCAATGTCCTCGTTGGCCATGAATATCCTCACACTTTCAGTTAGGACTGGCTCTGATATCTATGTGATGGCTCGCCCTATGATGAGCAGTCATTTATCTATTGAATTGCTAGTCAATTAGAGTTGTATAGTTTTACATGTTTTTATATTCGTTTTGCAACTTCTGAGCGACAATTAACTTATTTGAAGCATTAGCCAAAATAAGACGGAAATGAGAGGCAGAGGCAAATATCTAGTTGAAAATACACAATGTCGGCACTGTACAGTTTCAAATGGAAGTGGATTTGATACCTATATGATGGCCCACACTACTAGCAAATTATTGTCCTCTTTCGCAGCCTACAGTTGCCTAATATTGATGTTCTAATTAGGGGTGGGCAAAAAAACAGACCGAACCGAACCAAACCGCAAATCGAACCAAACCGGGCTGAATTTATGGTTTTTTCCTAACGGTTTGGTTTGCGGTTCGGATTGGCCCACCCCAAACGGTTTACGGTTCGGTTCAGGACCTAATCCGAATCGCACTTGTTAAACCGAACCGAACCGTTATAATTAAAAAAATATAATTTTTTATAAAAACATTTTGTATTTTTCTTTTAATTTTATTCTATGTTTTCTTTTTATTAGTATGTTAATACTTTTATTCTTAAATTTTTGTTAATATATTTATTTTTTAATACTTTTATTCTTCAATTTATTTGTTTTATGGTAGCATCATTATTCTTGAAAGTAAGATGTTGGATTTGTCTCTTAATTATAATGATGGTAGCATTATTATTTGAAGTGATTTTTTAAAAAATACAAGAATTAATTGTGCCTCATTTTTCAATCCTTTATGGAGTGCATATGTTCCCTGAAGTCACAGCTTACACCATAGCACTTCATACAATTTGTTGGATATACTAGTTTTTTTTTTCACTTAAGTGGATGAATTTTTATTTTAAATATAATAATCTGTAAACCGAACCGAACCAATCCGTAAACCGCTGGTTTAAAAAATTTTCAATCCGAACCAAACCGTTATTTAATGGTTTGGTTTGAGAGGTAAAAAATCTGAACCGTAAAATATGGTTTGATTCGGTTTTTAGCTAAAATCGAACCAAACCGAACCGTGCCCACCCCTAGTTCCAACACCTTAAAATTTTGTTATTTGTATTGGCTGAAGTCCATTCAAAACATGTCTTTCTAGTTTAGTTAGTCCATCACTTAATTATAAGCTTATTCTGAAGTGATGTGAGATATCATAATCTATCCCTTAGGATTCGATATTCTTGTTGTCTATGACTATCTGCACACTTCCGGTCGAGAGTGGCACTGGGACGTATATGATAATCTATCCCTTTGTCCAAGTGAGTGGGAAATCTTCTGTTAGGGATATGCCCCCAACTTTTGGATGGGCTATATGTACATGTATTTGTAATATTTTCATTAATTAATAAAATGGAAATATTTATTATACGTGTCTTACATAAATTATATGAATCATCAAACACTGTAATAAAGCCCTTGGAGTAATAAGATGATGGCTTCCACGCCTTATGAGAATCATTACTCTTAAACGTTCCTAGTCATAGTTTTGGGAATAATCTGGGCGTTCACAAAGCGGAGAGACTAGCATGATGATATGATCCGCCCTTAAGTGGGGTAGCCGATCTCATAGGCTACTAGCGGAGATCCGTCCGCTTGGTGTATCACATGGATGCATGAGTTGCTCGTGTCCATCGAATTGACCGCCGAAAGTTTTCACATGGAGTGTTTATCCCATGTGTCTGTGAGAACTTTCATGTATCGATTGTATGACTAGTCCTTAGACTTGAGGTCTTTACAACCTTATGTGTGGATCAAATAACTTTGACATTCTCCTTCCCCGGTTCAAAAGATCCGGTCATAAGGGTATGATTGGGTCATTTGTTGAAACACATGAAGTTTGTAAAGATACAACAGAGAATCGCCACTCTCTCGGATAATATTTTCTTATAAGAGTAGTATTCCAGTTTGTGGGTTGATATGTGTGATCAGTGCTTGAGATTGTGGCTGCACCGGAAGAATCATGTGAGATTCTTGAGTTAGCACGATTCATGACACTATCAACATTATATCTTTGACTATATGGGTAGACACTTTCCATACCCTAGGTCAAACGGTGGGGATATAGTGAGGCGTGGGACCGTATCATATGTAAATCGCATACAGAATGGGTATATATATCTTTCCTTCTCATTTGGGGGCATTGGCATGTTGCTAGATGTCAACCTTGATCATTGAAATCGAACGACCCTCTGATCGGAGGATAATTTATGTTCGATTAAATTACCACGATTCATTTCATGTCCAACTTGAGGGGAACCCAAAATATCACACACAACAAAGTCGAAATCAATGGTTAACAGTGCACAATACAAATTTAACAACATATATGATAGCTGTAGGAATTGTTCATAAATGGTTCAATGTGTTTAATTATTGAACAGATCATTTATGAGGTTTCATAGTGGCTTAGGAATTGGTGAATGACGATAGGGCACTTTGAGAATTGGAATAAATAAATAAATAAATTTGAATAGCAACATGAATAGTAATATGAATAGTAATTTTTTTTATTTGTTATTTGTTTTGAATTCCAATTCGGCCCAAACTCTTATTAGGATTTTATAATCTCATTAAACCACTAAATTAAGATCCAATGGCTAAGATTAAATTAACATTTATCCCACATCGGATTCTTAATTAATTTTGTTGTCTTTGGAGCACCTATATAAACCCAAAGAATTCTTTACAAATTTTTGCACCAAACCTTTCACATATTGGGTTTATATAAGTGAGCAACTCTAAAGTTTAAGAGTAAGCCACTGATTTTGAGGATCCTTAGGTCTAATTGACTTGAGGAACCTCGAGTTAAAAGTTTTGAGGTATTTGCCTAGGCTAGCACCAAAGGCAAAATACCCATGCACTCAAGGCGTAATCTTGCCGTTGAGTTTTGGCTTTGGTGTGTGCACCTTTGGGGCCAAACACTTGGGTGGCTCTTTGGAACGTGGAAGAGCTTGTAAATTGGAGGGAGGACTGGAGGAGTCTTCGGTTCAAGTAAGTCTTTTTCTTTCTTTATTTTAATTAGGGTTCTTATGATAATTAACATGTTTAGGTTTATGTTCTTTGCATGTTTTATGAGTTTTTATGCTTAGAATATATAGTATTATGCCTAGGCTTGTAGAATAATCAAAACAAATGGGTCTTGGGAAAATGGATAGCGGCATCATAATTTGATTTATTAAATTTTCTGCTGCGCACTCGCGGCCGCTTCCCAACAATGGTATCAGCGTGCCGTTTTTGTTTTGATTAGTTCTCTCTCATTTGAACTCGAAATTGGGTGTGTAAAAGCTCGTTAGAAAGCTAACACCCTGAACTTAATTTTAGGCACAAGTTTTGCATGATTTGGTAATATTTGAATTGTGAAATTGCATTTAAAGTTCACGCATCTGTAAAAAAATGTGAATAGTAAATTTATTTGATTAAAATAAAATGCAATATCATAATTAAATATTAATCAAAGTTATTTAATGTCTAAAATAATTCCAACATATTAAAACTCATATGCTTGATGATTCTATGTATGATTAGAATTGACATGATTATTTTAGGGTGCAAACATCTAGAGACTTTCTAAGGAAATAGAGAGTGTATTTCTTATCCCTTAGCTAAGTAATTATTCCGTGATGAACTTAGAGATTTATAACCTTTAAGGCTAATAAATATAAATCACTTGTTTATAATAAAAGACATTATAAAAGATACAAGTGGGGTGGGACCGATGCATTAATAAAACTTTCCAAACTAAAGTTAATTTAACCAAAGGTATTACTAGAGTGAGATAATGATTTGGTGTCTTCCTTCACTCACTACCTTTTTATAGCCAAAAGGAAAAGCTGTGAAGACATCTAGATAATCATTTACTCAAAGCTTACCTTAAAGCATATTTAAAGTGTTGGACTAATTTGGAGGATCTATTGTTTATTCCTGTCACCAAGGCAATAAGAGCCTATGAGGTAAGGGTATTTAAGAGAGTTCGCTCCACCCTCACTCTGGGGAATTTTCAATGGAGGAATCCATTTGACAGTTATTCACTTAAACATGTTCAAATCCTTAATAATAATTTAAGTCTAAAATTTGCCTCCCATTGTAAAGTATAGACCCAAAGGGCCTAAACCGTATTGGCAGGACTAGGCTTTACCAGACTGACCAATACCAATTTGTCCCTAAATCGTACTACTGACAATGATTTGACTTTTCTGGGTCATAAGATGTAGCGACCCTTAGGCATGGTCTTATAACTTAGTGGCAAAGATTGAGTGTCCATGAGGTCTAGCATAAGATATGGCATTTTTGATTGCCCAACCCAATGATCGAGGAATTGTGATTTATATCATAAATTGGATGGGAACCTACCTAATTATCGTATTTTATAATGACCGGCCATAGTTGGAGTTATGAAATGATGATAATGGGATCCTTGCCCACAAGAAATCCATCATATTGGGGTTGATGCGATTTGCTTAAAATTTTAAAACAATTGAGTGGGAGCAACTTCATAATATTAAAAGCCCATGTTATTATGAAACATTAATGAAAACATATTCCTAATTTTAACATTCTCTCTTAACAGGTGGGTTAAAATATTTAACAAACATTCAAATGGCAAACAGAGTATCACTTCATTCCATCCTTGATGAGCATAAGCTCAAAGGGGACAACTACAATGACTGGTTTAGAAACCTTAAAATTGTCTTATGACAAGAAAATATTTTATATGTTCTTGAAAGACCATTCCCCTGAACCCGCAGAAGATGCTGACCAAAATACATTTGATGCTTGGAAGAAACACGTCGATGATGATGAGCAAGCAGTTTGCATAATGCTTGGCTCTATGTCGGACGAACTTCAGAAAGCTCACGAAGATATGGATGCTCAAACCATCATCTTTCACTTGAAGGAGTTGTATGCAACTTCCGTTCATACCGTGAGATTCCAAGTCTAATGTGCCTTATTCCAAACATGGGTAATGGAGCAAAACTGGCTGCATTATGCGTGGGGACTTATTAATTAGTTTTGCCGAATGGTTTAGTTTTAGACTTAGAAGATTGTGTTTATGTACATTCTCTAGTAAAGAACATCATTTCAATTTCTTTTTTATGTAATAAAGGCTTTTCATGCCTAATAAGTTGTAATCAATGTTCTATTTATTTCAATGAAATAAAATATGGAGATGATATTTTGAATAATGGTATCTATGTCTTACAAACTAAAAAAGAATGTTGAACCTCTAATACATACAACGTTAACTCGAATAATCTCAATGAATCACTTCTATGGCACAGTCGCTTAGGTCATATCAATGAAACAAGATTAATTAAGCTACATAAGAATGGGTATTTCAGACCCTTCAAATATGAACCTTATGGAACTTGTGAGTCTTCTTTACTTGGTAAAATGACCAAATTACCCTTCAAAGGTAAAGGACAGTGTGCAACAAAGATATTAGAACTCATACACTCTGATGTATGCGGACCAATGTTAGTCACCGCTAGAGGTGGATTCTCATACTTCACTACCTTTATCGATGATCACTCGCGATATGGGTATGTGTACCTTATGCGGTACAAATCTGAAGCCTTTGAGAAATTCAAAGTCTTCAAAGCTGAAGTAGAAAACCAGCTTAATAAAAGTATTAAGTCACTAAGGTCTGACTGAGGTGGTGAATACTTAAGCGATGAATTTCAAGATTACTTGAGAGAAAATGACATTGTTTCCCAGTAGACTCCTCCGGGAACTCCACAACATAATGGGGTCTCCGAAAGGAGAAATCAGAAATTATTAGATATGGTCCGATCAATGATGACAGACACAGATCTACCTCTTTCATTTTGGGGTCTTTCTTTAGAAACTGCAACACTACTATTAAACCAAGTTCCTTCCCATACTGTTAGTTATACACCATATGAATTATGGTCTGGGAAACGTCCTGGTCTTAGTTATCTAAGAGTTTGGGGATGTGACGCATATGTTAAGCTCACACAAACTAACAAATTGGATGATAGGGCAATTAAATGTAAGTTTGTAGGATATGCCTTGAACTCAAGAGCATACGTGTTCTACGTCCCAAATGAACAAAGAACATTTGTCTCACGAAATGCTAAATTTCTAGAGAATGAATTCCTTCTCAAGAAATATAGTGGGAGTAGACTTGACCTCGATGAGGTACGAGAAGAACAAACTAACATATAACTAAGCCCCAGACCCCTCAAAAGGGCAGCGACGGAACAACCACAAGGTTATGAACTTAGAAGGTCTTGTAGGGAAAGATATGAGCCTGAAATATATGGTTTCCATATTGATGAGGAACATGATCAGGTCATTGATAATGACGATCCCACCGGTTATGACGAAGCAATGCATGACATTGATTCAGTCAAGTGGCTTGAGGCCATGAAATCCGAAATAGACTCTATGTATCAGAATCAAGTCTGAGACTTGGTGGATGCACCTGAAGGGATAAAACTCATAGGCTGCAAGTGGATTTACAAGCGTAAAACTGATGCAGATGGTAATATCCAAACCTATAAGGCTAGGTTGGTGGCGAAATGTTCTAGAAAAATCCAAGGAATTGACTATGACGAAACCTTCTCGCCTGTTGCAATGATAAAGTCCATTCGAATTTTACTGGCACTAGCTGTAAACTTTGATTATGAGATTTGGTAGATGGATGTAAAAACAACTTTCCTTAATGGGAACCTCATAGAGGAAGTCTATATGACACAACCTGAGGGGTTTGCATATAAGGATGATCATAATAAGGTATGCAAGCTTAAACGATCAATTTATGGACTCAAGCAAGCCTCCAGAAGTTGGAATATACGATTTTATGAGACAATCAAAGAATTTAACTTCATCAAAAATATTGACGAGCCTTGTGTTGGGTTTTCTAGGTCAAACCAAGATCATATTAAGCGATGAAAAGTGCGAATACAACAAAGTAAAGTTACAGAAATACTTACTTTGATCGGCTTTGCGATGCGAAGAACACAAAACTTTTGCTCCATATATGAAGCTCTCGGCCATGCCCCTTTTGTGATCCTTGTGCTTCGGTCAACCCCTCTTTGCGTGCTCCAAGCTCCAAGCTTTGATAATGGATTCCATGCTCATGAATGGGTTTCCCTATCACCTTTGTAAGACCCATTGGATGTGCTAGCATCTTGGAAAAATTTGCCACAAATCTTCCCCTTTTGCTTCTTCTTGTTCTCGGCCAAGCCAAGAACTTAGAGAGAAAATGGAAAGAATGTCGTGAGGAGGGAGAATGAGAGAGATAAAGTTGTGTGTTGTTTTTGTTGTTGTGTAATCTAATTACACAAAATGAAAGTCAAAATACCAAAAATAATAAAAAATGGTAAATGTCTTTAAAGCCATCACACTAGTGTGTTTCACACTCAACCACCTACCAACATCTTCCATCATATTAAAGTGATAAAGTTGACTAGTGATGTGACGCGTTATGTGACTTGTGGGCCCCACTTGATTAAAAATGTGAGTGGGCCCGCAAATACTCCCGGGCTTGGGTTCGCTAATTCCGAATTAACGAATTTTCCATTGCGACGTAATTAAATCAAATTTAATTAAATAATTATGCCTAGCAAAATTACTATTCACATCGCTAACGAATTAATTCTAAATTAACTCGTTCGCCCGAATTAAAATCTAATTTTAATTCCGCGTCTAAATCTAATTTGGTTTAATATATCGAATATATTATTTTATCGATTAATTCCAAATTAATCGTTCTCTCTCTTTAAATAGTATTTTATCCCAGATAAAATATCTCCACAATTAATCCTAGATTAATTTTCTCTCTCTATTAATTAACCCCAGATTAATAATGTGCGAGTCATACGTAATCGGTGAATCTTCGAGAAGTGACCCATGAGATCCCTGGATATGTTGGTAGTAAATCCGATCGTCGGACTATCCGAACACGTACGTACATAGTACTACGTTTTTACTGATTTACAAGACATGGTTAGCTTCTAGCAAAGCACCGTGCCTACCCAATTCTCCAGAAATATTCTTAAAGGAATATGTAATCTATATCAGGTATAGTATACGTAGTATTGCGTATTGCGATCCAGTATCAGATGTCACATGCTAGGCCTGGGGCTGGAATTGTGTCTGCCCCGTACGAAGCACATATCAGATCTCTGGTAACTAGTCTCTATAATCGGATAACTATGACCTCGTCATATTATCCCGATAGCTGCAGCATATAAGAGTACCAGTTCTGTATCCTACGTGATCATCATATTCACTATGACTGAAGTGATAGTTCCATCTTGACATCACACCCAATACACTACGATTCTCAATATACCCAGAAGAGGCGTACAGAGAACTGGTTAAAGCCCTGGACGACCAAAACCAAAATATATTGATTGTCGCAAGTATTAGCGATGTAAGTCTCAGGTTTAGACCAAATACACTTACCCGGATTCAGACTCCATATACACATAGTCATACTACCAATGGAATTCCGAGGGGTATATTCAGAGCGAAGCTGTTTCAGTACCATCGGTAAACACAACCTCCTATTACACTTACATGAGTATCCAATACCCAAATATATGAGAACTATGCTGTTATGCTCCCACAACGTACACAAGTGCAATACTAGTCTATTATGTATTATCGATGTCCAATCTCGATAATACTCCGACTAGGGATGTTTTAATGATTAAACCTTCATGGATTGATATTGTCTCATATCTTATCAATCCGGAACTAATCATATGGACTTTTATCATTTATATATCCCGGTAATCTAATTACAAATGATAAAAAGTAATTTCCTTTGTCACATAATTAATTTGTACAACAACGCCATGTTCTGTACAAATAGTGATGCTATGGGTCATAATTGTCCAACAATCTCCCACTTGGCCTATAGCCAATCACTCAAGTCTCATACACTTGAACTATGTACGGGACGCTCAAAATTCTTCTGAGAAACAGCTTTCGTCAGCGGATTTGCAAAGTTATCATCTGATGCGTTTTATTCGATCATCACATCGCCACGATGTATGATCCGAACAAATCAGATGAATCGTTGAAGTATATACTTGGATCGTTGATGTGACCATTAATTCTTTAGCCTATGCTGTAGCCTAGCTCAGCTGCTAACAGAACTATTCCTAATCTAATTAGGATTATTATAGATCCTAAGTGCTTCTATTGCTGCCTCAGCTGCAGCAATATTCCGCTTTTGTTGTTTATTCGGCAACATTATCTTGCTTGGAAGATTTCCAGCTCAATGTTCCGTTATTCAAACTATATAGTACCCTTATTACGACTTACAATCGTTATTGTTGGTTAGGAAACTTGCAACGGTGAACCCAGTTACTTCAAGTTCTCATTCTCCATAGTTTAAGAAAGCATCCTTAGTTCATCTAAGATACTTAAAGATGTTCTTAACATCAATCCAGTGACTATCACTTGGATTGGCCTGATTGTGACTCCATATGCTCAAAGCATATGAGACGCCAGGTCGCGTACATATTTTTCAATGAACGATTTCTCGGAGAGTGCCAACAACTTTTATATCTATCCTAATAGATCTTTATTCCTAGAATAAAGGTTGTCTCTCCCAAGAATTTTACAGAGAATTTTCATGATAGCCAAGCTTTCACCGATCGTATTACGGGAATGTCATTTCCAAGATATGATATATCATCATTATTTAGGGCATTCACTGTCAGTGCGCTCCCACTAACCTCCTTATATACACAAGAATCATTTTCTTTTTGAATTAAATCATATACCATTATGATTACATCAAAACGCTGGTTCCAAGAACGCAATGCTTGATTCAATCCATAATTGGATTGATTTAACTTGCAAACCTTGTTTGCTCATTTTGGTACGAAAAAACCGTTAGGATATTATAAACATCCTCCAAAAGGTTTTCGTTTAAGGAAATCGGTCTTGATGTTCAGCTGCCATATTTCATAAATGAAACATGCAGTATTAGCAAGCATTATCCAAATGGATTTAATCAAGGCAACGAGTAAAAGGTTTCGTCATAATAGAAATAATGTTGATAACGATACCTTTTCGCTACAAGCCTAGCTTTGTACGTTGGTATGTTTCCATCCATGTATGTCTTCCTTGAAGACTCATATAGTACCAATAGGCACAATGCCTTTTGGTACATCAACTAGTGTCCAAACTTAGTTGGTATACATGGAATCCATTTCAGACATCATAGCACTTTGCCATAATAGGGAGTCGATACCTTGTATCACTTCCTCATACGTAGTCAGTTCGTATTCCTCAATAAGATTGACATCTTCATGAGGTGAGATCAGAAACCCATACCTCCCAGGTTGTTTTCCGACTCTCTTCGACTTACGCGGTTCTAGTGTATTCGAAGATTATGGTACAATTTCATCCCTGATGAACTGTTTGTGTTCCATTAAGGATTCGGTGTCTGAAACAGTATTACTCCGATTTTCATCGAGTTTTACTTTCTTCCCACTTACCACTGCATATAGGTATTCCTCTTAGGAAAACCGCATGGCGAGCAACAATTACAGTGTTCTCTAGTGAGTTGTATAAGTACTATACTTTGGTTTCCCTATGATAACCTACAAATTAGGCACTTATCCGATTTGGGTTTTAGTTTGGTATCATCCAAACATATGCCCAACATACCCAAATCTTCAGGAATGAGAAACCTAGTTTCTTTTCTGTTCATATCTAATATGAAGTCTGTCAAACAGATTTTTATGGAACTTTATTCAAAATAAGTGTTGCACTGTTTATTGTGTATCCCTAGAAGGAAAATGGTAGCTCAGAGCGACTCATGATTAACCTTACTATGTCCAACAAAGTTCGGTTTCTCAGTTCGAACACACCGCTTAATTGAGGTGTTCCTGGAGGAGTCCACTGTGAAACAATACTATACTCTTTCAGGTATTCGAGAAACTTATTGCTTAAGTATTTTCCACCATGGTCTAACCGTGACGGTCTTATACTTTTGCCCGATCTGTATGTCTACTTCATGTCGAAACTCTTTGAATTTATCAAAAGTTTCCGATTCGTGTTTCTAAGGAAACACAGAACCATAACGTGATGCCACATCCATAAAGGTTACGAAGCGTTCATATCCACCTCTAGCCTAGCTAGATATGGGCCCACTTACGTCACTATGAACGAGGGCTAACAGATTGATGGCACTTGTACTTCTACCAAGTAAAAAGTGTTTTAGACACTTTGCCTAGTAAACTAGATTCGTAGACTTTATTTGAATAGAATCAAATCTGTCCTAGTACCCACTCTTCAAAAGTGTGGATATACGAGTCTTGTTTAATGTGTCCCAGACAACAATGCCACAAATAAGTCTCCTCTGATTAATTTAGTTTGAGCTATTTGTTTATCATATCATACATTTGAGATTCATTTATATTCTAAATATAAATACTGTTATTCACATCTAATGTGTTTATCTCAATATCATCTTTATAAAATGAAAAAATTTAGTGTTCTAGAATATAAAGGTATACCCGCAACGAGTTATACTCTGATATAGAGATAATGTTTCTAGTCAAACTAGGTACATTACAACATTTTCCTAATTTAAGTACATACCCAAGGGTAGTCCCTAAACTTAGGTTTCTACGGTTAAAACAGCGACTCTCGTCCCGTTTTCGATTCGCAGATCAATCTTAACTGAAGTCCGTATCCTGCTAATCAGCATATTCCGCACATTAGTACATATCTTATGTACCACATCTAGTATCAAAAATCCAATTTTGAAACTAATAGCGAACATGTTTATGACAAACATACTTGAAGCTAAAGCCTTGCCCCTCTTCACTTCCTTCATGTCTGGCTTGTCCATACGACAGTCACGCATCCAGTGACCCCGTTTGCCACAGTTTAGGCAGATATCTTAGGATATGTCCTTTGTCTTCCTAGAAGACTATGATGATTTTGCCTTTGCCCCTTTTAGAAGCTCTGGCTCTGCCTCCTAGAGCATAGAAATCAACTCTCCAAGAGTTTACTCTTGGTTCACAATGAACCTGCCCCAGCTTTCGGGTAGAGACTATAGGATCAAATCTTTGGTAGTCTCGGCCATGTAGGTAATGCCCAGCTAACCTAGCTGATCGATTTCAGCAATCATCTGCGACACCTAGTGCTCGACAGATGTACCCTCTGACATACGCGAGCTAAAGAGCTTCTTTTGCAATTCATGCTTCTAAGATCTAAGAATAGATCTATGAAGATCTTTAATTTCATCATCATTTTACAAGATCTAATCCTTATTTTGACAACGGAATTAAAGTGTCATTGCATCAAGTATAAAGGATTGAGCACTAAAGTTATCATCACATGAATCTTCCAAAGATCATGTTCTACTATTTCTCAACTCCGGGCTTAGGCTCAAGAGGTTGTTCTATCAAATAGAATAACTTCTCAGTTCCCAGGACTATCCTGAGGTTTTATTCCCAATCTGAAAATTAAAGTCGTTTAATGACATTTTCTCCCAGGATTATGTTTTAAACACTAATCTTTCAGTTATATTGATTGCTATAGTCCAACTATCCAATCAACGATTTCAGGTACTATTGATTATAATGATTACTATAGTCTAACGATATAATCAACTATAATTTATTTGGTTAATTCAAATATATTGATTACTATAATCCAATTATATAATCAACTACATTGAAGTAGTTTGAATACAGTCTAACTGTTTAATTAAAACAACGATTAAATATTAGTCCAACTAATATATTTATTAATTAATGATGAAAAATGAAATGAGCACGTATTGGCAAGTATCTAAATGAAATTGTAAATTTAATACTTGCCTCCCACTATTTTTCGGCGAGCCTCTAACCCTCTGTTGAGTACTCGGAAAACCTTGTTTCCTAGTGGGGTAGGATCCCGTTAAATTACACACAACCTTGACATTGGCCAACAAGCTGTATGATATTTAACTAGGTAGATCTCTAAGATCAATTGGATCTCATCCAATTCCTTGATCCAGTAGGTGGACATCCAAGTCCTAAATATATATCTAATATATGCCAATATATCCGATATATTCTCTAACCTTTTTCCTCTGAATCAATTAAGCCTTGGCTTTGGCACAACAAACTTAATGATTCTAGTTAAGGGGGACCCATTAACCTTGGAAAGCTTTGTAATCGATGTCGATGGACAAGAAGTGATCTTGACTTTGGCCAACAAATCACAACTTGGACAAGACATGCGATATGGAACAAAGCCTTCATGATTCAAACACATCCGCGATGGACAAAGGTCTTGACTTTGGTCAACAAACCAGTGCCAATCTTGGATCTTGAGAATGAATCATTCAATGGAAGGAAAAACGCTAAATATTTGTTGAGGGTTTTTCGAGTAATTGGCAAATAATTAATTATCTTTGATTAGGTCTCATCATACACCCTTAAACATGCATTCTAAAAGCATAATAAGGCGCGATAAATAAATTAATAATGATATGCAGATGGATATTAAAACAACTTGTTCCTAGAACAAATCTCTCCATTTCCTCTCTCCCGCTAGCACAAATCTTACTTCTACCCAATTACATAACACTTCTAATAAACCTCATTTACATTGAGGGGAATAGGTGAGAAGAGAAATACAAAGAGTCAAGAGGTAATAGGCTGGACACACAGGTCCAATTTAATAAATTCTAAATTTATTAAAACAATTTCCAAAATTACCCTCACCCATCTAATATCCTTCCGATATACATTATTCATACATCACATCCATGTATTCACACAAAGCATGTTATCAATCATTCTAATCCAATTAATTAATATGAAATTAATGACCATCCAATATTCAAACAACGATTTGATTTGCGCGAGTTAAACTCGTTTAAGAATAAGTACTCAAAGTACGAATTCTTGAATTATATCAAACTACAATATTAAATCCAATTTAATTTGTATTCAATATTAATTCTTTATTTAATTCCAAATTAAATAATTACACTTTTTAATGAGCATTTGCGACTTAGATTCTAAATCTAATCTAAATGGGTCTCAAAGCCCAATTAACATCCAATGTTAATTTAATTAAAGTCCAATGGGCTTTCAATTAATTTATAAGGCATGGAATTTGGCAACCAAAGCCCAATACGGAATCACCCTTTGCTAAAAATCAATTTAGGCTCATTAGGCCCAATTAAAATTTTAAAGGCCCATTTTATTATATTTGGACTTTATGGAAATGGTTTTAGGCCCAATTGGATCCAACCAATTAACCTAAACCAAACTTGGCCCAACCAAGCCCATTAAGCCCAAATACAACTTTATTAGCCCAATTCCAAATTTAGCCCAACTAATTAAATTCCAATATTCCCAATATCACAATTTAATTAACTAAAGTGTATAGCCATTATTAATTAGTCAAATTAACATTTCCAAAATACCCATTACACTAATTAATCATGCTAATCATCATCAACACATGTCCAACATTATTGAATCAAAAAATCAATTCATTTCCATGCTATATAGGTCACGGTAATTTGGGGATTTTAAATTCGATTTCGATTTTAATCAATTAAATCCTAAATCAATTTATCCCAAGTCTTTCAACTCATCCAATGATCAAAAGAACAAAATTCACCATGACATTAGGGCACTCACAACTTTCGGCCAAGCCCAAAAATTAGGGAAAATATAATCCAATTCAATTTTCATCAAATTGATCATGCATAACTCTAAGTTATCATCATTCAAGCATACTCAATCAAACAATTTCATCAAATCATGCTCAAATCAATTTTACCCAAATTCTACCATAAATCAAATTTCATGCTTAATCAAGGCTCTTGATACCATTGTTGGGTTTTCTAGGTCAAACCAAGATCATATTAAGCGATGAAAAGTGCGAATACAACAAATAAAGTTGCAAAAATACTTACTTTGATTGGCTTTGCGATGCGAAGAACACAAAACTTTTGCTCCATGAATGATGCTCTCGGTCATGCCCCTTTTGTGCTCCTTGTATTTCGGTCAACCCCTCTTTGTGTGCTCCAAGCTCCAAGCTTTGATAATGGATTCCATGCTCATGAATGGGTTTCCTTATCACCTTTGTAAGACCCCTTGGATGTGCTGGCATCTTGGAAAAATTTTCCACAAATCTTCCCCTTTTGCTTCTTCTTGTTCTCGGCCAGCCAAGAACTTAGAGAGAAAATGGAAATAATGTCGTGAGGAGGAGAGGAAGAGAGATAAAGTTGTGTGTTATTTTTTTTGTTGTGTAATTTAATTACACAAAATGAAAGTCAAAATACCAAAAATAATAAAAAATGGTAAATGTCTTTCAAGCTATCACACTAGTGTGTTTCACACACTCAACCACCTACCAACAACTTCAATCACATTAAAGTGATAAAGTTGACTAGTGATGTGACGCGTGATGTGACTTGTGGGCCCCACTTGATTCAAAATGTGAGTGGGCCCGCAAAGACTCCCGGGCTCGGGTTTGCTAATTTTGAATTAATGAATTTTTCGTTGCGACGTAATTAAATCAAATTTAATTAAATAATTATGCCTAGCAAAATCACTATTCACGTCGCTAACGAATTAATTCTAAATTAACTCGTTCGCCCGAATTAAAATCTAATTTTAATTCCACGTCGAAATCTAATTTCGTTTAATATATCGATTATATTATTTTATAGATTATTTCCAAATTAATCGTTCTCTCTCTTTAAATAGTATTTTATCCCAGATAAAATATCTCCGCAATTAATCCTAGATTAATTTTCTCTCTCTATTAATTAATCCCAGATTAATAATGTGCGAGTCGTACATCATCGGTGAATCTTCGGAAGTGACCCATGAGATTCCTGGATATGTTGGCAGTAAATCCGGTCGTCGGACTATCCGAACACGTACGTACCTAGTACTACGTTTTTACCGATTTACAAGACATGGTTGGCTTCTAGCAAAGCACCGTGCCTACCCAATTCTCCGGAAATATTCTTAAAGGAATATGTAATCTATATCAGGCGTAGTATACGTAGTATTGCGTATTGCGATCCAGTATCGGATGTGACATGCTAGGCCTGTGGCTGTAATTGTGTCTGCCCCGTACGAAGCACATATCGGATCTCTGTAATTAGTCTCTATAATCGGATAATCATGACCTAGTCATATTATCCCCATGACTGCAGTACAAAAGAGCACCAGTTCCGTATCCTACGTGATCATCATCTCCACTATGACTGGAGTGATACTTCCGTCTTGACATCACACCCAATACACTATGATTCTCAATATACCCAGAAGAGGCGTACACATAACCTGTTAAAGCCCTGGACGACCAAAACCAAAGTATATTGATTATCGCAAGTATTAGCGATGTAAGTCTTAGGTTAAGACCAAATACACCTACCCTGATTCGGACTTCCATAGACAGATAGTCATACTACCAATGGAATTCTGTGGGGTCTATCCAGAGCGAAGCTGTTTCCGTACCATCGGTAAACACAACCTCCTATTACACTTGCATGAGTATCCAATACCCAAATATATGAGAACTATGTCGTTATGCTCCCACAACGCGCACAAGTGTAATACTAGTCTATTCCGCATTATCGATGTCCAATCTCGATAATACTCCGACTAGGGATGTTTTAATGATTAAACCTTCATGGATTGATATTGTCTCATATCTTATCAATCTGAAACTAATCATATGGACTTTTATCATTTATATATCCCGGTAATCTAATTACAAATGATAAAAGAGTAATTTCCTTTGACATATAGTTAATTTGTACAACAACACCATGTTCTGTACAAATAGTGATGTTATGGGTCATAATTGTCCAACACCTTGTGTTTACATGAAAAATAGTGGGAGTGCTGTTGTATTTCTTGTATTATATGTTGATGACATATTAATCATCGAGAATGATATTCTCATGATGCAAGCCACCAAGCAATGGTTATCTCATAATTTATCCTTGAAAGATTTGGGAGAAACAGCCTACATCCTCGGCATTACGATCTACCGTAATAGATCTAAGAGGTTGTTAGGACTTTCTCAATCTACGTACATAGATAAATTTTTGAAAAGATTCAAAATGGAAGATTCCAATAGAGGTAATTTACCTACTTTTCATGGAATCAAATTATCTAAGGAGCAATGTCCATATACTCCTTCAGATAGATAGCGTATGAGTAGGATCCTTATGCTTAAGCAATATGATCGATCTTGTATGCCATGCTATGTACAAGACCTGATGTCTCTTATGCTCTTAGCATAACGAGCAGGTATCAAGCAAATCCTGGTGAGCAACACTGGGCAGCTGTCAAAACAATCCTCAAGTATCTGAGAAGAACTAAGGATGTGTTTTTGACATATGGAGATTGTTCTGAGATGAAAGTCATTGGTTACTGTGATGTGAGCTTTCAGACCGATAGGGATGACAGCAGATCGCAAACATGATATCTGTTTACTTTGAATGGTGGTGCTGTCAGTTGGAAAAGCTCAAAGTAGTCAACTATAGCAGACTCCACCACTGAAGCCGAGTATATTGCAACATCTGAGGCAGTTAAATAAGCAGTCTGGATAAAGAATTTCATCACGGAGCTGGATGTGCTTCCCGCGATAAAGAATGGCGTCACCATGTACTGTGACAACACGGGCGCCATTGCTCATTCAAATGAACCAAGGTCCTACCAGAAATCCAAGCATGTACTCAGACGATTTCATCTCATCAGGGAGATTGTTGAGAGAAAATAAGTTATTATAGAGAAAATACCCACAGAAGATAATCTTGCAGATTCTCTGACTAAAGGGTTGACTCAATAAAAACATGATAGGTAAACCCGGGAGTATGGTGTCCAAATTCATACTAGTTGGCTATAGTGCAAGTGGGAGATTGTTAGGGATATACCCTTTACCTAACTTGTGGATGGGCTATATGTACATGTATTTGTAATATTTTCATTAATTAATAAAATGACAATCTTTATTATATGTGTCTTACATAAATTATATGAATCATCAAACACTGTAATAACGCCCTTGGAGTAATAAGATGATGGCTTCCACGCCTTATGAGAATCATTACTCTTAAACATTCCTAGTCATAGTTTTGTGAATAATCTGGGCGTTCACAAAGCGGAGAGACTAGCATGATGATATGATCCGCCCTTAAGTGGGGTAGTCGATCTCATAGGCTACTAGCGGGGATCCATCCTCTTGGTGTATCATATGGATGCATGAGTTACTCGTGTCCATCGAACTGACCGCCGAAAGTTTTTGAATGGAGTGTTTATCCCATGTGACTGTGAGAACTTTCATGTATCGATTGTATGACTAGTCCTTAGACTTGAGGTCGTTACAATTTTATGTGTGGATCAAATAACTTTGACATTCTCCTTCCCCGGTTCAAAAGATCCGGTCATAAGGGTATGATTGGGTCATTTGTTGAAACACATGAAGTTTGTAAAGATACAACAGAGAATCGCCACTCTCTCGGATAATATTTTCTTATATGAGTAGTATTCCAGTTCGCGGGTTGATATGTATGATCAATGCTTGAGATTGTAGCCGCAGCGGAAGAATCATGTGAGATTTTTGGGTTAGCATGATTCATGACACTATCAACATCATACCTTTGACTATATGGTTAGGCACTTTCTATACCCTAGGTCAAACGGTGGGGATACAGTGAGGCGATGGACCGTATCATATGTAAATCGAATACAGAATGAGTATATATATCTTTCCTTCTCATTTGGGGGCATTGACATGTTGCTAGATGTCAACCTTAGTCATTGAAATCGAACGACCATCTGATCGGAGGATAATTTATGATCGATTAAATTATCACGAATTATTTCATGTCCAACTTGAGGGGAACCCAAAAGGTCACACACAACAAAGTCGAAATCAATGGTTAACAGTGCATAGTACAAATTTAACAGCATATATGATTGTTGTAGGAATTTTTCATAAATGGTTCAATGTGTTTATTTATTGAACAGATAATTTATGAGGTTCCATAGTGGCTTAAGGATTGGTGAATGACGATAGGGGCACTTTGGGAATTGGAATAAATAAATAAATAAATAAATAAATGTGAATAGTAACGTGAATAGTAACATGAATAGTAAATGTTTTTTATTTGTTATTTGTTTTGAATTCCAATTCGGCCCAAACTCTTATTAGGGTTTTATAATCTCATTAAACCACTAAATTAAGATCAAATGGCTAAGATTAAATTAGAATTTATCCCACATCAGATTCTGTTGTCTTTGGAGCACCTATATAAACCCAAAGAATTCTTTACAAATTTTTGCAGCAAACCTTTCACATATTGGGTTTATATAAGTGAGCAACTCTAAAGTTTAAGAGTAAGCCACTGATTTTGAGGATCCTTAAGTCTAATACCCGTGCACTCAAGGCGTAGTCTTGCCGTTGAGTTTTGGCTTTGGTGTGTGCACATTTGGAGGCCACACACTTGGGTGGCTCTTTGGAATGTGGAAGAGCTTGCTGAGTTCGAGAAAAGCTTGTAGATTGGAGGGAGGACTAGAAGAGTCTTCGGTTCAAGTAAGTCTTTTTCTTTCTTTATTTTAATTAGAGTTCTTATGATAGTTAGCATGTTTAGGTTTATGTTCTTTGCATGTTTTATGTGTTTTTATGCTTAGAATATATAGTAACATGCCTAGGCTTGTAGAATAATAAAAATAAATGGGTCATGGGCAAAGGGATAACGGCATCATAATTTGATTTATTAAATTTTTTGCTGCGCACTCGCGTCCGCTTCCCAACATCTTCATGTTGGCAAATTCTAAGGTCCCAATATCATAAACAAGCATGAAAAATGAAGTGCGAATACATCGACGAAGTCGCGGAATACTCACATCGATCTGTTGAGCGACGCAGTGGCAAACGAAGCAACAAAAATGAACTACTGTCCTCCTTCACTGGTTCAGCAGTGTGCAGTCCAAGCTCACTGGTTTGGCTCGGTTTTGGTCATTCGTCAAGCTCCAAGCTTCGTCGAATGGTTCCCGGCTCATGGGTGGACTTCCCTATCACCTTCGCATGTCTCGTAAGTGTGCTAGCACTTGTGATTTTGCCACAAAATCACACTCTTGGGCTTCCCTTCACTGCTCGGCAGTGAGCAAACCAGAGGAGAGAAAATGCCCATTTGGGCGTGAGTGTAGGAGAGAAGAAGTGAGGTTGTTGTTTTGATTTTGTGTATCTAATACCAAAAATCAAAAGTCAAACACCTATTACAATAATAATAAATGTCTTTCAAGCTTTCAAAAAGCTTTTCAACAACTCCCATCAAGTCACATCTATCAATCAAGTTGTCAAGTCACATCACTCAAAGTGACAAGTGATTTGACGCTTAAAGTGACTAGCGATTTGATGCTTGATTTGACTTGCGTGCCGCACTCGAATTCGAAATGCGAATGCGCTCGTAAATAATCTCGGGCTCGGTTCGCTAATTCCAAATTAACAAATTTTCAATTGCGTCGTAATTAAATGATTACGCCTAGCGAAATCACTATTCACGTCGCTAACGAATTAATTCTAAATTAATTCGTTCGCCTGAATTAAAATCTTATTTTAATTCCGGGTTGAAATCCAATTTCATTTAATATATCAAATTTATTAATTTCTCTATTAATTCCAAATTAATCGTTATCTCTCTTAATGATATTTTATCCCAGATAAAATATCTCCGTAATTAATCCCAAATTAATTGTCTCTCTCTTCTAATTAATCCCAGATTAATTTAGAGTGCGAGTTATACGTCATCGGTGAATCTTTGGGAAGCGACCCATGAGATCCCCGGATATGTTGGTAGTAAATTCGGTTGTCGGACTATCCGAACACGTAAGTACCTTGTACTACGTTTTACCGATTTACAAGACAAGGTTGGCCTCTATATCAATCGTAGTATACCGTAGTATTGCGTATTTCTGTCCAGTATCGAATGATCACGTGCTAGGCCTGGGGCTGGAATTGTGTCTGCCCCGTACGAAGCACATGTCGGTTGTCTGGTAACTAGTCTCTATAATCGTATATACATGACCTAGTCATAATATCCCGATAGCTGCGCAGCATTTAAGAGAACCAGTCCCGTATCCTACGTGACCATCATCTCCATATGACTGGAGTGACACTTCCATCTTGACATCACACCCAACACACTACGATTCTCAATATACCCAGAATTGGCGTACACATAACCGGTTAAAGCCCTGGACGACCTCAACCAAAGCATATTGATTGTCGTAAGTATTAGCGGTGCAAGTCTCGGGTTAAGACCAAATACACCTACCCTGATTGCAGACTCCCATAGACACATAGTCATACTACCAATGGGATTCCGTGGGGTCTATCCAGAGCGAAGCTGTTTCCCGTACCATCGGTGAAACACAACCTCCTATTACACTTGCATGAGTATCCTATACCCAAATATATGAGAACTATGCCGTTGTGCCCTCACAACGCGCACAAGTGCAATACTAGTCTTTTACGCATTTATCGATGTCCAATCTCGACAATGCTCTGACTATGGATATTTAATGATTTATCCTTCGTAGACTGATACTGTCTCATATCATTCTCCATCCAGGAACAAATCACAGGGACCTCTCATCATTTATATATCTAACAACACAATGATCTGTACAAATAGTGACACTATGGGTCAAAATTTTCCAACACTTCCACCCAATCATAATGTTCAGCAACACAAACAATTAAATTAGCTAAAATATTTGCTATTCCATCAAGATTCTTTGAGATTTTTTTTTAATATTATGTTGACGGACGATTTTCGTCTCAGCAGTAGTATCGGGATAGTGCTCCGGGGACAATCTTCCTTCAACCTTTAATTTGTTTGGTTGTTGGAGACCAAAAACAAACTCGACGAAAAACAAGAAAACACACAAGAAAATCGTAAAGAGAAGATTTAACGTGGTTCGGTGGAGCTGGTCCAACCTACGTCCACGGTCATAAAGTTGGGTATGTGGTTCTTTTATTACTTAACTGAGCTCGGTCGACCTATTTATGAAGGTCTAATAAAAAACCAAGCAGATGGCTTTTCTTTCTCTATTTCCTACAAGTTTGTGTTTTTTTGCGAAAAATTTGGTAACATCTACAACTGTGATCTAACTTCCTTTATATACTACTCAATATGTGACACTGTTCCTGTCTCTTTATGATGTCCTCCTTGAAGATTTGCAAATTTCCAACGATTTGACAGGTTCTCTTCCCCATTCTGCCAACGCCGAAAGTAAACCCTACCCTATAAATTCCTGTCACATCAAGCAGTAAAGGTGTACTGTCAGACCCTTTTCATCAATGATGACAGCCTGTTTGAATTTTGGATGTGAGTGTTTTGGGAGGAACAAGTATGGCAGCCCTAATCCCATGTCGGTCATCATGAGGTCGGCCAGATGATCCACCGAACTACCTGAACTACTCCCGACCTGATCTGAAATATCCGACCCATTTTCCCTGAAACTGGGTTACCGAGCCCCTGATGCGGCCGGTCTCTACTCTGCTGTAGTCGGTCTGAGTTCTCCCGAACTGTAGGACCTATCTTATGTGGCTGATCTCTACACTAACGCGGTCGGCCTCTAAGAGTTAATCCACAATGTGTTTTCTGGATGAGGGGATCTTCCCTATTTGCCCTTACCAAACTGTACAAGAGACTTAGCCGCCGAAATCCCCATCAATATATTACATTCTTTTCACTTATACAGTCAGCGGATTTTAAACATTAGACCTTTTGTATATGTTGGGTTTCTAAGGTCAAACCAAGATCAATTTAAGCATTTAAAAGTGTGAATACGACAAAGTTAAGTTGCGGAATTCGGCTTTTGGATGCGACGAACACAAAAATTCTACTCCAACCTTCCTTCTTTGTTAGTTTCGGCAATGGCCTCCTTGTGTGCTCCATGATTTTCGGTCGAGCTCCAAGCTTGGGAAAGGATTCCATGCTCAAGGGTTTGTTTCCATATCACATTTGGATGACTCCTTGGATGTGCTAGCATCTTGGAAAATTTCCATAAATCTTCCTATCGCCTTCTTCAACTCTCGGCATTGAGAGGAAAATAAGAGAGGAAAGAAATTGGCCCTTGGCCGAATGTGTGGGAGAGAGAGAGAGAAGAGAAGTATTTTTTGTATATGTTTTCCTAAAACTAATTCCAAAAAATCCAAAGTCAAAACCCTTTTAGGCATTTGCTTTCCAAAAGCAATTTGGAGGGAAAAGAGCATTAATTGCTCTCAACCACCTCCATCACCAAAAAGGTGACATGACACACATCACAAAAGGTGGATGTGACATGTGAGTGACTTGCGATGTCACCCGTGATGTGATTTGTGGGCCGCACTTGAATTCGAAATGCAAGTGGGCCCGCAAACACTCCCGAGCTCAGGTTCGCTAATTCTTAATTAACGAATTTTCCGTTGTGACGTAATTAAATCAAATTTAATTAAATAATTATGCCTAGCAAAATTACTATTCACGTCTCTAACGAATTAATTCTAAATTAACTCGTTCGCCCGAATTAAAATCTAATTTTAATTCTGCGTCGAAATCTAATTTCGTATAATATATCAAATATATTATTTTATCGATTAATTCCAAATTAATCGTTCCCTCTCTTTAAATAATATTTTATCCCAGATAAAATATCTCCGTAATTAATCCTAGATTAATTTTCTCTCTCATCTAATTAATCCCGGCTTAATTATGTACGAGTCATACGTCATCGGTGAATCTTCGGGAAGCGACCCATGAGATCCCCGGATATGTTGGCAGTAAATCTGGTCGTCGGACTATCGGAACATGTACGTACCTAGTACTACGCTTTTACCGATTTACAAGACATGGTTGGCTTCTAGCAAAGCACTGTGCCTTCCCAATTCTCCAGAAATATTTTTAAAGGAATATGTAATCTTTATCAGGCGTAATATACGTAGTATTGCGTATTGCAATCCAGCATCAGATGTCACGTGCTAGGCATGGGGCTGGAATTGTGTCTGCCCCGTACGAAGCACATATCGAATCTGTGGTAACTAGTCTCTATAATCGGATAATCATGACCTAGTCATATTATCCCGATGACTGCAGTACATAAGAGCATCAATTCTGTATCCTCCGTGATCATCTCCACTATGACTGGAGTGATACTTCCGTCTTGACATCACACCCAATACACTACGATTCTCAAAATACCCAGAAGAGGCATACACAGAACCTGTTAAAGCCCTGGACGACCAAAACCATGTATATTGATTGTCGCAAGTATTAGCGGTGCAAGTCTCAGGTTAAGACCAAATACACCTACCCTGATTCGGACTTCGATAGACACATAGTCATACTACCAATGGAATTCCGAGGGGTCTATCCAGAGCGAAGCTGTTTCCGTACCATCGTTAAACACAACCTTCTATTACACTTTCATGAGTATCCAATATCCAAATATATAAGAACTATGTCGTTATGCTTCCATAACGCGCATAAGTGTAATACTAGTCTTTTACGCATTATCGATGTCCAATCTCGATAATACTACGACTAGGGATATTTAATAATTAAACCTTCATGGATTGATACTGTCTCATATCATCTCAATCCGGAACTAATCATATGAACTTTTATCAATTATATATACCAGTAATCTAATTACAAATGATAAAAGAGCATTTTCCTTTGTCACATAGTTAATTTGTACAACAACACCATGATCTGTACAAATAGTGATGCTATGGGTCATAATTGTCCAACAATCTCCCACTTGGCCTATAGCCAATAACTCAAGTGTCCTACACCCGAACTATGTACGGTTCGCTCAAACTTCTGCTGAGAAAATGCTTTCGTCAGCGGATTTGCAGTGTTATCATCTGATGTGATTTATTCGATCATCACATTGCCACGATGTATGATCCGAACGAATCAGATGAATATTTGAAGTATATATCTGGATCGTTGATGAGACCATTAATTCTTTAGCCTGTGCTATAGCCTAGCTCAGCTGCTAACAAAACTACTCCTAATCTGATTAGGATTTTTAAGATCCAAATGGCTTCTATTGCTGCCTCAGTTGCAGCAATATTCCACTTTTGTTGTTTATTCGGCAACAGTATCTTGTTTGGAATATTTCCAGCTCACTGTTCCGTTTTTCAAACTATATAGTACCTTTGTTACGACTTATAGTCATTTTTATCGGTTTAGAAACTTACAGCAGTGAACTCAGTCACTTCAAGTTTTCATTCTCCATAGTATAAGAAAGCATCCTTAGTTCATCTAAGATACTAAAGGATGTTTTTAACATCATTCCAGTGACTATCACTTGGATTGGCCTGATTGTGACTTCATATGCTCAAAGAATATGAGACACCAGGTCGCGTACATTTATTTCAATGTACAAGTTCTCGGAGAGTACCAACAACCTTTCGATCTATCCTAGTAGATCTTTATTCCTTGAATAAAGGTTGTCTCTCCCAAGAATTCTACGGAGAATTTTTCATGAAAGCCAAGCTTTCACCGATTGTATTATGGGAATATCATTTCCAAGAAATGATATATCATCATTATATGGGACATTCATTGTCAGTGCGCTCCCACTAACCTCCTTATATACACTAGAATCATTTTTCGTTTTGAATTAAATCATATACCATTATGATTATATCAAAACGATAGTTCCAAGAACGCTATGCTTGCCTCAATCTATAAATGGATCAAATTAACTTGAAAACCTTGTTTGCTCATTTTGGTACGATAAAACCTTCAGGATGTTGTAAACATCCTCCAAAAGGTTTCCATTTAAGGAAAGCGATTTTGACGTTCAGCTGCCATATTTCATAAATGAAACATGCAGCATCAGCAAGCATTATCCAAATGGATTTAACCCTGGCAACAAGTAAAAGGTTTCGTCGTATTCGACAAAATGTTGATAACGATACCTTTTCGCTACAAGCCTAGCTTAGTATGTTAGTATGTTTCCATCCACGTCTGTCTTCCTTGAAGACTTATATAGTACCAATAGGCACAATGCCTTCTGGTACAACAACTAGTGTCCAAACTTAGTTAGTATACATGGAATCCATTTCGGACACCATGGCACTTTGCCATAATAGGGAGTCGATACCTTGTATCACTTCCTCATACGTAGTTAATTCGTATTCCTCAATAAGATTGACATCTTTACGAGGTGAGATCAGAAAGCCATACCTCCCAGGTTGTTTTCTGACTCTCTCCGACTTGCGCGGTTCTTGTGTATTCGAAGATTATTGGTATAGTTTCATCCTTGATGAACTATTTATGTTCCAATAAGGAATCGGTGCCTGGAATAGTATTACTTCCATTTTCATTGAGTTTTACTTTCCTCCCACTTACCACTGCATATAGGTATTCCTTTTAGGAAAACCGCATGGGGAGCAACAATTAAATTGTTCTCATGTGAGTTGTATAAGTACTATACTTTGGTTATCCTAGGATAACCTACAAATTAGGCACTTATCTGATTTGGGTTCTAGTTTGGTATCATCCAAACATATGCCCAGCATTCCCAAATTTTCAGGAATGAGAAAACCCAGTTTCTTTCCTGTTCATATCTAATATGAAGTCTGTCTAACAGATTTTTATGGAACCTTATTCAAAATAAGTTTTGCACTGTTTATGCGTATCCCCTGAAGGAAATGGTAGCTTAGAGCGACCATGATTAACCTTATCATGTCCAACAAAATTTGGTTTCTTTGTTCGGACACACCATCAAATTGACGTGTTCCGGGAGGAGTCCTCACTGAAAGAATACTATACTCTTTCAAGTATTTGAGAAACTTATTGTTTAAGTATTTTCCATCATGGTCTAATCGTGACGGTTTTAATACTTTAGCCGATCTGTCTGTCAACTTCGTGTCGAAACTCTTTGAATTCATCAAAAGTTTCTGATACGTGTTTCACAAGAAATACATAACCATGACGCGATGCCACATCCGTAAAAGGTTTCGAAGTATTCTTATTCCCCTCTAGCCTAGCTAGACATGGGCGCACTATGAACGAAGGCTAACAGATCGGTGGCATTTGAACTTTTACCAAGTAAAAAGTATTTCAGGCACTTTGCCTAATAAACTAGATTCGTAGACATTATTTGAATAGAATCAAATCCGTCCTAGTATCCACTCTTCGAAAGTGTGGATATACGAGTCTTGTTAATTGTGTCCCAGACAACAATGCCACAAATAAGTCTCATCTGATTAAATCAGTTTGAGCTATTTGTTTATCCTGTTATACGTTTGAGATTTATTTGTATTCAAAATATAAATACTGTTATTCACATCTAATGTGTTTATCTCAATATCATCTTTATAAAATAAAACACTTTAGTGATCTAGGATATAAAGGTATACCCGCAACGGGTTTAACACTGATATAGAGATAATGTTTCTAGTCAAACTAGTTACATTATAACCGTTTCCTAATTTAAGTACACACCCGAAGGGTAGTTCCTAAACTTAGGTATCTACGGTTAAAACAGCGACTCTCGTCCCGTTTCCGATTCGTAGATAAATCTCAACTGAAGTCAGTATCCTGCTTATCAGCAGATTCTGCACACCAGTACATATATTTATGTACCACTTCCAGTATCTAAAATCCAATTTTAATACTAGTAGTGAACATGTTGATGACAAACATATTTGAAGTCGGAGCCTCGCCCGTCTTCAATTCCTTCATGTATGCCTTGTCCGTATGGCAGTCATGCTTCCAGTGACCCCGTTTGCCACAGTTTAGGCACACATTTGGGATATGTCCTATGTCTTCCCAGAAGATTATAATGATTTTGCCTATTCCCCTTTTCCACACCCCAGAAGCCTTTGGCCAAGCCTTGGCCTTCTGGGATGTCGAAGTAAGATGCGCCTTGCGCTTCTTGCCCTATTGCAAACTCTTACTTTGTCTCCTTGAGTATAGCCATTAACTCTCCAAGAGTTTTCTATTACAATTAGTACTTCTAAGATCTAAGTATAGATTTATGAAGATCCTTCAATTTCAATATCATACTATAAGGATCTAATCCTTAATTCTGACGAAGAAATTAAGGAGTCTTTGTGGCAAGCATAATGGATTGAGCACTAAAGTTATCATCACATGAATCTTCCAAAGATCATGTTCTACTATTTGTTCATCTCCGGGCTTAGGCCCGAGATGTGATTCTATCAAATAGAATAACTTCTCAATTCCCAGGACTATCCTGAGGTTCTATTCCCAATCTGAAAATTAAAGCCGTTTAAAGACATTTTTACCCAGGTTAATGTTCTAAACGCTAATCTTTCAGTTATCTTGATTGCTATAGTCCAACTATCCAATCAACGATTTCAGGTACTATTGATTATAATGATTATTATAGTCTAACTATATAATCAACTATAATTAAATTGGTTAAATTCAAATATATTGATTACTATAATCCAATTATATAATCAACTATAAATTGAAATAGTTTGAATACAGTCTAACTGTTTAATTTAAAACAACGATTAAATATTAGTCCAACTAATATATTAATTATTTGACGAAAAATTTGAAATGAGCGCGTATTGGCAAGTAACTAAACGAATATTGGAAATTTAATACTTGCCTCCCACTATTTTTCGGTGAGCCTCTAACCCTCTGTGGAGTACTCGGGAAACCTTGTTTCCTAGTGGGCTAGGATCCCGTTAAATAATACACAATCTTGACTTTGGCCAACAAATTGTATGATAATTAACTAGGTAGATCTCTAAGATCGATTGGATCTCATCCAATTCCTAGATCCAGTAGGTGGACATCCAAATCTGAAACATATATCTTATATATGCTAATATATCCAATATATTCCCTAACCTTTTTCCTCCGAATCAACTAAGTCTTGGCTTTGGCACAACAAACGTAATGATCCCAGTTAAGCATGACCCATTGACCTTGGAAAGCTTCGTAATCGATGTCGATGGACAAGAAGTGATCTTGACTTTGGCCAACAAATCACAACTTGGACAAGGCACCGATATGGAACAAAGCCTTCATGATTCAAACACATCTGTGATGGACAAAGGTCTTGACTTTGGGCAACAAACCAGTGCCAATCTTAGATGTGAGTAACAGTCACTCAATGGAAGGAAAAACGGTTAATATATGTTGAGGTTTTTCGCGTAATTGGCAACGGTTAATTATCTTTGTTAAGGTCTCATCATCATACACCCTTAAACATGCATTCTAAAAGCATAATAAGGCGCGTAAATAAATATAATAATGATATACGGATGGATATTTAACACATTGTTCCTAGAACAAATCTCTCCATTTCCTCTCTCCCGCTAGCACAATATTTACTTCTACCCAATTACATAACACTTCTAAAGAAACCTCATTTACATTGAGGGGAATAGGTGAGAAGAGAAATACAAAGAGTCAAGAGGTAATAGGCTGGACACGCAGGTCCAATTAATAAATTCTAAATTTATTACAACAATTTCCAAAATTTCCCTCACCCATCTAATATCCATCCGATATACATTATTCATACATCGCATCCATGTATTCACACAAAGAATGTAATCAATCAATCTAATCCAATTAATTAATCTGAAAATTAATGACCATCCAATGTTCAAACAACGATTTAATTTGCGCGAGTCCGACTCGTTTTAAGAATAAGTACTCAAAGTACGAATTCTTGAATTATATCAAACTACAATATTAAATCCAATTTAATTTGTATTTAATACTAATTCTTTATTTAATTTCAAATTAAAGAATTACACTTTTTAATGAGCCTTTACGACTTAGATTCTAAATCTAATCTTTACGGGTCTCAAAGCCCGATTAACATCCAATGTTAATTTAATTAAAGTCCAATGGGCTTTTAATTAATTTCATTAGGCATGGAATTTTGGTCAATATGGGTCAAACCCAAATACCAAAGCCCATTTAAGGAATCACCCTTAGCCAAGAAACCAATTTAGGCCCAATTAAAATTAAAGGTCCATTTAATTATATTTGGACTTTATGGATATGGTTTTGGGCCCAATTGGATCCAACCAATTAGCCTAAACCAAACTTGGCCCAACCAAGCCCATTAAGCCCAATACAACTTTAAAAGCCCAATTCCAAATTTGGCCCAATTAATTATATTACAAAACTCCAAATTCACAATTAATTAATCTAAAGTGTATAGCCATAATTAATTAACCAAATTAATATTTCCAAAACACCAATTTACTCAATTAATTATGCTTATTATCATCAACTTATGTCCAACACAATTGAATCAAAAAATCAATCATTTTCCATGCTTCAAAGTCACGGTACTTAGGGTTTATTGTCCAATTTCGATTTTAATCCAATTAAATCCTAAATCAACAATTCCCAAGTCTTTCAAACTCATCCAATGATTCAAAAAACAAAAATCACCATGACTTTTAGGGCACACACCATTCGGCCAAGCCAATGATTTGGGGAAAAATTGATCCAATCCAATTTTCTTCAAATTGATCATGCATAACACCATGTTATCATCATTCAAGCATACATCAACAATCAATTTCATCAAAACATGCTCAAATCATTTTTGCCCAAAATTTACCCTAATCAAATTTCATGCTTAAATCATGGCTCTGATACCATTGTTGGGTTTCTAAGGTCAAACCAAGATCAATTTAAGCATTTAAAATTGTGAATACGACAAAGTTCAGTTGCAGAATTACTTACTTTTATTGGCTTTTGGATGCGACGAACACAAAAATTGTGCTCCAAGCTTCCTTCTTTGTTGGTTTCGGTAATGGCCTCCTTGTGTGCTCCATGATTTTTAGTCAAGCTCCAAGCTTGGGAAAGGATTCCATGCTCAAGGGTTTTTTTCCCTATCACCTTTGGATGACTCCTTGGATGTGCTAGCATCTTGGAAAATTTTCCACAAATCTTCCTATTGCCTTCTTCAACTCTCGGCATTGAGAGGAAAATAAGAGAGGAAAGAAATTGGCCCTTGTCCGAATGTGTGGGAGAGAGAGAGAGAGAAGAGAAGTGTTTTGTGTATCCAAAAACTAATTCCAAAAAATCCAAAGTCAAAACCCTTTTAGGCATTTGCTTTCCAAAAGCAATTTGGAGGGAAAAAGAGCATTAATTGCTCTTAACCACCTCCATCACCAAAAAGGTGACATGACACACATCACAAAAAGTGGATGTGACATGTGAGTGACTTGTGATGTCACCCGTGATGTGACTTGTGGGCTGCACTTGAATTCGAAATGCGAGTGGGCCCGCAAACACTCCCGGGCTCGGGTTTGCTAATTCTGAATTAATAAATTTTCCATTGTGACGTAATTAAATCAAATTTAATTAAATAATTATGCCTAGCAAAATTACTATTCACGTCGCTAAAGAATTAATTCTAAATTAACTCGTTCGCCCGAATTAAAAACTAATTTTAATTCCGCATCGAAATCTAATTTTGTATAATAAATCAAATATATTATTTTATCGATTAATTCCAAATTAATCGTTCTTTCTATTTAAATAATATTTTATCCCAGATAAAATATCTTCGTAATTAATCCTAGATTAATTTCCTCTCTGTAGGCATTGCATTTTTACACATTAGCCCAATGATGAGTCTCGTATGGAGGCAACTCCCTCTTTAGTCATGAAAGTCGCTGGAAACGGACGTTGGAAGGGTAAAGTTGGAAAATAGAATTTTTGTTGGATTCAACCTCGTTGTTTGGCTTCGGGTTGCTTGTTGGACCTTTGTTTTAAAGCACACCAAACCCATTAAATCACATCCAAAAATAATTAAAACATTTAAAACACATCTCACAAATTAATAATTAAAACAAAATTAAATTAAATTAAAACACATTTCACAAATTAAATCACCTTCCTAAATAAATTAAATACCTTTCCTAAAATACATAAATCACATTCCTAATTTAATTAAATCACCTACCAATTTAAATAAATCATATCCTTACCTAAAAAGAATAAATCAAATCACTTCCCTTAATTAAAAGATTTTCCCTATCACATACTAAATTAAAAATATCTCCTAATTAACACACAAATCCTATTCCTTCCCCAACAAGGTAAATCTCCTCCCTTGGCCTATAAAAAGAACCATTCACCCCCTTATCAAACCCTGGCTGGCAGATTCACACAAAAAATATAAAAAATAATAACCCTAAACCTAGCCCTGACTGCCCCTCTCGGCAACACTACCTCGCCACCAGCCAATAAACCTTCAAGACTCCTCATGCTTCACGCCCAACCCTAGCCTTCATCACGCCATCTTGCATTCAACAAAGACTCCACGCTCACTACCAGCCCCACCTTCAAACACTCAACACTGCCCCACATTCAAGCTACAACTCACGCCACATGCCCCTGAATCAAACGCAACTAACTGCCCCAAACCACGCCAAAGCAAACCCTTCACGCCATTAGCCAAGCCTTGCCCACGAATCAGCCCCTCACAGCCGCACCTGGCACATTTACTCAACAAGCAACGCCCCACGAGCAAGCCCACTCGTCAGCCCACAAGAAGCCTGCCTCACGCCCTAAACCAAACAGCCCTTCTTCACTCAGCCTGCACGCCTAAACAGCAACACACAGCTCATGCACCTGATTGCCCACGAACCAGCCCACTTAGACGAACCTGCACTCACTGCCCACTACCCTTCTACAATTCTGCACCTGAACAGCCACAAACCTGCCCTCCAAATCACCTCAAAACAGCCCCCATAAACCCCTGAAACTGTCCAGATTTTAAGCCACAAAACTGCATCAAAAACTGCACAAAACAGTCCCCAAAAACTGCACAAACCAGTCCCTTAATTACCCCAAAATAGCGACCAGAAAATACAACAAAAACAGCAGCGAAACGGAGTAAAAACAGCAGCCCGAACAGCAAAACAACGAGGGAAAACATTGAGTGGATGAATTGGAAAAGCATCGGATCAATCTCCCTTCCAACGGACGTGTAACGCCCTTTCTTAGACGACAAAAGAGGTTAGACCTGAGGGCACCTTTTTACTTATCTGCTTTATCTTTGTTTTATTTATTTTGATATATAATTGCATGAGAGTCGTTTGAAGCATGATGTGATTGTTGATGAGCGGGATATGTGTTGCCTTTTGTGGTATCGGATGGAAACCCGGACGTAAATTCCATAGCCGATTCCGAATGGACTGTAGTATGGTCTGCACTCGGGATACAATGCCACGTACCACTTAAGATACACATATCTCGTCTCATCCAAATTTGTATTTGAGCATGTTATAGTCTTTAGGTTATTCGTTTATTATTTAAAGCATGGTATAATTTAGTTGTTATTTATTTGTTAAAGCATATTTAGGTTGTTCCTTATGCATATTATTAGTTTATGATGTGTTAGGATAATGATTTATACATGTTGATTTAATGGTTCAATATGCTCGTTGTGTTACATTGCGTGGAATTATTTGGATGAAAGCATGTTAGATCTAAGTACCCTTGAGCATGATTCTTGAGTAGACTTGGTTAATTCATTACACAAATTATATCATCACAAGTGACATAAGTAAGGGACCATTCCGAACCCAACGGTTTGAGGTCTTCCCTTGCGAGGGGTGAGTGCGGCCTTAAATCTTTGTCCCGGTTCACACCGGGTGGCGACTCCATGTTATTACGTACTCCCAACTAGGCCGCGAGCCTAGAACAGCGTCGCCCAGGTTCTGTTGTCTATAGTCTGGCGACTCCACTGGGGATATTTTGAATCGGCCTCGAAATCATGTCTTGTGATGTGTATAATTTGTGCATTAGTTGACCATTTCTATAGTGGGTTAAGGGAGTTAATCAAAGGCTTTGTTGAAGTTAGGTGATGGTTGGGTGTCTTCCTTCACTCACTACCCTTCGGGGAAAAGCTGTGAAGGCACCTAGATAAATCATCGCTTGTAGCTCGTTGTGACAGACTAGTTTGGAGGACTCGTTGTTTATTCCTGACACCAAGCGATAAGAGCCTAAGGGGCTTGGGTACTTAAGAGAGCCTCGCTCCACCCTCCCTCTGGGGAATCTACAATGGGAAATCCATTCGACAGTTAGTCACACACTGTAACTCGTTGGCACGTACCGTAAGGTATAAAAAAGGTGCACTCACTTGGTCGCTTGAACCCTTGAGTGGGGAGTCCTAGTTGTGGGTAATCCTTCATCAAACGAGAGCCTTTGTCCACACTCCTGTAAACCCACATGTGAACCATAGTTGTATGACATATAGGAGCCACCCTTTATGCTTTTGATAACCCCATGCATATTGTGTCCTATACATCACATGCATCTCATGCATACATGCATCATGTTAACCCTCGTGTCTTAAAAGCCATCATAGATATCTGTTGGGTTAGGGATAAAAGAAGACTTGTAAAGAAGAGTTTAGAAACATAGATATCGGGGAAAAGGAAACTGAGGAACAGAAAACCTCACGGTAAGGATAGAAAGACCATTGAGGGGGCCTTCAAAAAAAAAAAGAAAAAAAAAAGAAAAAAAGAAAAAAAAGAGAGAAAAAGAAAAAAAAAAGAAAAACGAAAACAAAAGAAAAAAAGAAAAAAAGAAGAAAAAGAAAAAAAAATTGTGTTCGTAGTCTTAATAGTTAGACATAAGTCCAATGATGAAATCATTTGCTTTAGGATGAAATCTTAGAAATGATAAACCCTTGATGTGCTTTTATCTGATACTTTGAGTGATTGATCTATGTTAGACTCGTAAGCACTTCACTATAGGTTCTTAGCGGTGAAAACCTGAGTAGTTGGCAAGGTGACTAGTTGAAGAAATTGTAGGTCGGTGAATGACCGTTTGCTTAGATGTCTATCTTGATTTGCTTATGTTATGATGTGTGGTATGGTTGAAAATGAAAGAAAAGTCTCTAAAGAAAAGAATTGAACCACCTATAACCGATAAGCGTGAAGCTACCCATGGGCGAGTATTAGGACCACCATGAGGAGAAATGCTACCTTAAAGGGTAGGTATGTTGAAAAAAAAAAGAGAAAGAAAAAAAAAAGAAAAAAAAAAGAGAAAAAAGAGAAAAAGAGACAAAAGAGAAAGAAAACCATACCACATTGAGCACAGAAAAGCAACTGCAGGCATAATTGAGACATCTAGGTTGGTTTGACCCATCGATCCCGATTTTTCACGAAATCATTGAGTTGGCTTACCTGGGGATGAATCTGCGAAGGAACCTTTGCACACACACACCTTGAGTCTGGCTTAGATCATTTATTCAAAGACTTGGATTTGAGTTGCATTGAATGTTTTGAAGGTTCTCTGGTTTCATTACTGAGCATTCTTTGAGGACAATGATATGTATGACTATTGGGACTATTTCGTGGCATGTAATATAGTATGATGATATGGAAGGCCCCACCATATGGTTCATCTTGACCAAGTGCAAACAGCGGACAACAGAAAGCTAAACCAAGACTGGGGGCCACCAGTCTACCACCTCATGAATCCGGGACATAACAAGATATTGAGCCATGAGACCAGAGAGAAGACTGAGCAATCACCCGGAGAACAGGCGGAAGACCTAACCCAACGGAATAGGAAATTCATTCATGCATGCATGCATACACGTAACATTTGTGTTTGTTTTGTTTTATATTCACAGGTTTCAAAGAAGGAAAAGAGAAAGCGGCAAAGACAAGCCAACCAGAATCAACAACATATGAGTAGTATTTTTTGGAATGAATCCCAGGGTTGAGGCCCATATCAGCAGTTTTCGAGAATGAATCGCAGAGGGTCGAGGCCCACATTGTCAGCAGTTTCGGGAAAGAATCCCAGGGTTGAGGCCCACGTCAGTATCATTTTTGGGGATAAGTCCCAGGGTCGAGGCCCACATCAGTAGTTTGGGGATGTGTCCCAAGGTCGAGGCCCACATCAGTATCAGTTTTGGGGATGAGTCACAAGGATGAGGCCTACATTGGCATCAATATCAATTTTGGGGATGAATCCCAAGGCCGAGGCCCACATCGTCAGAGTTTTGGAATAAATTCGGGAATGAATCCCAGGGTCGAGGCCACACTATCAGCAGTTTCGGGAATGAATCCCAGAGGAATGAATCATAGGGCCGAGGTCCACGTCGTCAGAATTTGGAATGAATCCAGGAATGAATCCCAGGGTCGAGGCCACACTATCAGCAATTTCGGGAATGAATCCCAGGGGAATGAATCCTAGGGCCGAAGCCCACGTCGTTAGAATTTGGAATGAATCCCAGGGCCGAGGCCCACATCAGCAGAATTTTGGAATGGATCCAGGAATGAATCCTAGGGCCGAGGCCCACGTCATCTGAATTTGGAATGAATCCAGGGGATGAATCCCAGGGGCGAGGCCCACATCAGCATCAGTCTGGAGGCGAGGCCCACATTAGCATCAGTGACAGACTTGCCGAGTATGGCACTCTGGGGGCGAGGCCCACATTGGTTCAGCATCAGTTTCTACCGGGTATGGCACTCTGGGGGCGAGGCCCACATTAGTTCAGTATCAGTTTCTGCCGGGTATGGCATATTGGGGGTGAGGCCCACATCAGCATCAGATCGAGGGCGAGGCCCATATCAGTTCGGGCACAAGGCCCAGTGGAATAAAGCCCACCTTCAAAACAGCTTGGGAATAAAGCCCACATTTGGTACAGTTCAGGAACAAAGCCTGCATTCAGTTCAGTTCAGGAAGAAAGCCTATATTCAGTTCAGTTCGGGATTAAAGCCCATATTCAACACAGTTCAAGGAGAAAGCCTATATTCAGTTCAGCTCGGTAATAAAGCCCACATTCAGTACAGTTCAGGAATAAAGCATGCATCCAGTTCAGTTCAGGAAGAAAGCCTGCATTCATCTCAGTACGGGAATAAAGCCCACATTCAGTACAGTTCAGGAATAAAGCCTGCATCCAGTTCAGTTCAGGAATAAAGCCGACATCCAATATAGTCCGGGAATGGATAGTCCGGGAATGGACATGCCGAGAATGGCACCGGGAATGACACTCCGAGAATGGAGATATTGTCCGGGAATGGACAGCTCGAGAATAAGCACGCCGGGAATGGCACGCCGGGAATGGCACTCCGAGAATGGAGATTTAGTCCAGGAATGGACAGCTCGAGAATGAGCACACAGGAATGGCACCCCAAGAAATGGAGATACAGTCCGGGAATGGACAGCTCGGAATGAGCACGCCGGGAATGGCACTCCGGGAATGGAGATTGGTTCGGGAATGGACCACCACACGGTGACAGTTCTGGAATGGACTTCATCACACCACAGCACATCAACGGTTCGGGAATGGACCACATCTAGTGACGGTTAGGGAATGGACCTCATCACACCATATCACAGTCACACTTCGGGAATGGAGATCGGTTCGGGAATGAACCTCATCACCACCACACCACTCTGGGGGCGAGGCCCACATCAGTATGAGTTGAGGACGAGGTCCCTATTGTCAGCGGTATTGGGTCGAGATGCGTACCCAGGGCTGAGATGCGTGCCCCCGTTGTCGGTTGTAGTTTCGGGCCGAGATGCGTGCCCAGGGTCGAGATGCGTACCCACTACATCATATTCAGGGCGAGGTCCCTCTTGTCAGCGGTATTGGGTCGAGATGCGTACCCAGGGCCGAGATGCGTGCCCCCGTTGTCGGTTGTAGTTCCGGGCCGAGAGGTGTGCCCAGGGTCGAGATAAGTACCCACTACATCATATTCAGGGCGAGGTCCCTCTTGTCAGCGGTATTGGGTCGAGATGCGTACCCAGGGCCGAGATGCGTGCCCCCGTTGTCGGTTGTAGTTCCGGGCCGAGATGCGTGCCCAAGGTCGAGATGAGTACCCACTACATCATATTCAGGGCAAGGTCCCTCTTGTCAACGGTATTGGGTCGAGATGCGTACCCAGGGCTGAGATGCGTGCCCCCATTGTCGGTTGTAGTTCCGGGCCGAGATGCGTGCCCAGGGTCGAGATGCGTACCCACTACATCATATTCAGGGCGAGGTCCCTCTTGTCAGCGGTATTGGGTCGAGATGCGTACCCAGGGCCGAGATGCGTGCCCCCGTTGTCGGTTGTATTTCCGGACCGAGATGCGTGCCCAGGGTCGAGATGCGTACCCACTACATCATATTCAGGGCGAGGTCCCTCTTCTCAGCGGTACTGGGTCGAGATGCGTACCCAGGGCGAGATGCGTGCCCCCGTTTTCGGTTGTAGTTCCGGGCCGAGATGCGTTCCCGGGTCGAGATGCGTACCCACTACATCATATTCAGGGCGAGGTCCCTCTTGTCAGCGGTATTAGGTCGAGATGCGTACCCAGGGCCGAGATGGTGCCCCCGTTGTCGGTTGTAGTTCCGGGCCGAGATGCGTGCCCAGGGTCGAGATGCGTACCCACTACATCTTATTCAGGGCGAGGTCCATTTTGTTAGCGGTATTGGGTCGAGATGCGTACCCAGGGCCGAGATACGTGCACCCCGTTGTGGATTGTAGTTCCGGGCCGAGATGCGTGCCCAGGGTCGAGATGCGTACCCACTACATCATATTCAGGGCGAAGTCCCTCTGGTAAGCGGTATTGGGTCGAGATGCGTACCCAGGGCCGAGATGCGTGCCCCCGTTGTCGGTTGTATTTCCGGGCCGAGATGCGTGCCCAGGGTCGAGATTCGTACCCACTACATCATATTCAGGGCGAGGTCCCTCTTGTCAGCGGTATTGGGTCGAGATGCGTACCCAGGGCCGAGATGCGTGCCCCCGTTGTCGGTTGTAGTTCCGGGCCGAGATGATTTCCCAGGGTCGAGATGCGTACCCACTACATCATATTCAGGGCGAGGTCCCTCTTGTCAGCGGTATTGGGTCGAGATGCGTACCCAGGGCCGAGATACGTGCCCCCGTTGTCGGTTGTAGTTCCGGGCCGAGATGCGTGCCCAGGGTCGAGATGTGTACCCACTACATCTTATTCAGGGCGAGGTCCATTTTGTTAGCGGTATTGGGTCGAGATGCGTACCCAGGGCCGAGATGCGTGCCCCCGTTGTCGGTTGTAGTTCCGGGCCGAGATGCGTGCCCAGGGTCGAGATGCGTACCCACTACATCATATTCAGGGCGAAGTCCCTCTTGTCAGTGGTATTGGGTCGAGATGCGTACCCAGGGCCGAGATGCGTGCCCCCGTTGTCGGTTATAGTTTCGGGCCGAGATGCATGCCCAGGGTCGAGATGCGTACCCACTACATCATCAGTTCGAGGGTCGATAGGATTGTCATTGTCACACACTGCACAAGTCCCATCAAAGTGGGGGCGACTGTAGGCATTGCATTTTTACACATTAGCCCAATGATGAGTCTCGTATGGAGGCAACTCCCTCTTTAGTCATGAAAGTCGCGGGAAACGGACGTTGGAAGGGTAAAGTTGGAAATGGAATTTTTGTTGGATTTAACCTCGTTGTTTGGCTTCGGGTTGATTGTTGGACCTTTGTTTTAAAGCACACCAAACCCATTAAATTACATCAAAAAATAATTAAAACATTTAAAACACATCTCACAAATTAAATAATTAAAACAAAATTAAATTAAATTAAAACACATTTCACAAATTAAATCACCATCCTAAATTAAATTAAATCCCTTTCCTAAAATACATAAATCACATTCCTAATTTAATTAAATCACCTACCAATTTAAATAAATCATATCCTTACCTAAAAAGAATAAATCAAATCACTTCCCTTAATTAAAAGATTTTCCCTATCACATACTAAATTAAAAATATCTCCTAATTAACACACAAATCCTATTCCTTCCCCAACAAGGTAAATCTCCTCCCTTGGCCTATAAAAAGAACCATTCACCCCTTATCAAACCCTGGCTGGCAGATTCACACAAAAAATACAAAAAATAATAACCTAAACCTAGCCCTGACTGCCCCTCTCGGCAACACTACCTCGCCACCAGCCAATAAACCTTCAAAACTCCTCATGCTTCACGCCCAACCCTAGCCTTCATCACGCCATCTTGCATTCAACAAAGACTCCACGCTCACTACCAGCCCCACCTTCAAACACTCAACACTGCCCCACGTTCAAGCTACAGCTCACGCCACATGCCCCTGAATCAAACGCAACTAACTGCCGCAAACCACGCCAAAGCAAACCCTTCACGCCATTAGCCAAGCCTTGCCCACGAATCAGCCCCTCACAGCCGCACCTGGCACATTTACTCAACAAGCAACGCCCCACGAGCAAGCCCACTCGTCAGCCCACAAGAAGCCTGCCTCACGCCCTAAACCAAACAGCCCTCCTTCACTCAGCCTGCACGCCTAAACAGCAACACACAGCTCACGCACCTGATTGCCCACGAACCAGCCCACTTAGCCGAACCTGCACTCACTGCCCACTACCCTTCTACAATTCTGCACCTGAACAGCCACAAACCTGCCCTCCAAATCACCTCAAAATAGCCCCCATAAACCCCTGAAACTGTCCAGATTTTAAGCCACAAAACTGCATCAAAAACTGCACAAAACAGTCCCCAAAAACTGCACAAACCAGTCCCTTAATTACCCCAAAATAGCGACCAGAAAATACAACAAAAACAGTAGCGAAACGGAGTAAAAACAGCATCCCGAACAGTAAAACAACGAGGGAAAACATTGAGTGGATGAATTGGAAAAGCATCGGATCAATCTCCCTTCCAACGGACGTGTAACGCCATTTCTTAGACGACAAAAGAGGTTAGACCTGAGGGCACCTTTTTACTTATCTTCTTTATCTTTGTTTTATTTATTTTGATATATAATGCATGAGAGTCGTTTGAAGCATGATGTGATTGTTGGATGAGCGGGATATGTGTTCCCTTTTGTGGTATATCGGATGGAAACCCGGACGTAAATTCCATAGCCGATTCCGAATGGACTGTAGTATGGTCTGCACTCGGGATACAATGCCACGTACCACTTAAGATACACATATCTCGTCTCATCCAAATTTGTATTTGAGCATGTTATAGTCTTTAGGTTATTCGTTTATTATTTAAAGCATGGTATAATTTAGTTGTTATTTATTTGTTAAAGCATATTTAGGTTGTTCCTTATGCATATTATTAGTTTATGATGTGTTAGGATAATGATTTATACATGTTGATTTAATGGTTCAATATGCTCGTTGTGTTACATTGCGTGGAATTATTTGGATGAAAGCATGTTAGATCTAAGTACCCTTGAGCATGATTATTGAGTAGACTTGGTTAATTCATTACACAAATTATATCATCACAAGTGACATAAGTAAGGGACCATTCCGAACCCAACGGTTTGAGGTCTTCCCTTGCAAGGGGTGAGTGCGGCCTTAAATCTTTGTCCCGGTTCACACCGGGTGGCGACTCCATGTTATTACGTACTCCCAACTAGGCCGCGAGCCTAGAACAGCGTCGCCCAGGTTCTGTTGTCTACACTCTCTCATCTAATTAATCCCAGATTAATTATGTGCGAGTCATACGTCATCGGTGAATCTTCGGGAAGCGACCCATAAGATCCCCGGATATGTTGGCAGTAAATTCGGTCGTCGGACTATCCGAACACGTACGTATCTAGTACTACGCTTTTACCGATTTACAAGTAATGGTTGGCTTCTAGTAAAGCACCGTGCCTTCCCAATTCTCCAGAAATATTCTTAAAGGAATATGTAATCTTTATCAGGTGTAATATACATAATATTGCATATTGCGATCCAGCATCGGATGTCACGTGCTAGGCTTGGGGCTGGAATTGTGTCTGGCCCGTATGAAGCACATATCAGATCTCTGGTAACTAGTCTCTATAATCGGATAATCATGACCTAATCATATTATCCCGATGACTGCAGTACATAAGATCACCAGTTCCATATCCTACGTGATCATCATCTCCACTATGACTGGAGTGATACTTCCGTCTTGACATCACACCCAATACACTACGATTCTCAATATACCCAGAAGAGGCGTACACAAAACCTGTTAAAGCCCTGGAAGACCAAAACCAAAGTATATTGATTGTCGCAAGTATTAGCGGTGCAAGTCTCAGGTTAAGACCAAATACACCTAACCTGATTCGGACTTCCATAGACACATAGCCATACTACCAATGGAATTCCGAGGGGTCTATCCAGAGCGAAGCTGTTTCCGTACCATCGGTAAACACAACCTCCTATTACACTTGCATGAGTATCCAATACCCAAATATATGAGAACTATGTTGTTATACTCCCACAACGCGCACAAGTGTAATACTAGTCTTTTATGCATTATCGATGTCCAATCTCGATAATACTCCGACTAGAGATATTTAATGATTAAACCTTCGTGGATTGATACTGTCTCATATCATCTCAATATGTAACTAATCATATGGACTTTTATCATTTATATATCCCGGTAATCTAATTACAAATGATAAAAGAGTAATTTCCTTTTTCACATAGTTAATTTGTACAACAACACCATGATTTGTACAAATAGTGATGGTATGGGTCATAATTGTCCAACAATATACACAATCCGATGCATTTTATTTGTTAAACCAACCATGCAATAAACTAAAGTTACACAAATCATTAAGGGTAGAAGATTTTGTTAGCGACATAGTTTCAAGATAGATTTTGATGATGCTATACTAGAAGACTTTGACGCGTGTTTGTAGATATTACAAAAACATATTGAAGTAATTGGTGATGAATAAAAAATGGATGTGAAGATTAACCCCTAATGAAGAATATATTATGTGGTCTTAGCTTAAGTGTAACACCCCGCCAGAGGTAGGATGCTACCAGCAGGAGACATGATTGTCCCATCTCCATAAGCCTCTGAATTTACCAAAAATTCGACATGATGTATCCTAAAAACTGGACAACCTAGATCACAGTCCAGTATCAAAAGAAAACTAAGAATACATCAAACAAATGAAAGGACCAGAGGTCCACACAAATCTCATCAAAATAATATCCTAGGGGCTCCACCCACACCATTTATCAACACTCAAGGGCTCTGTGCCCACCACAGCATAAACAATCAAAAAATTTACTAATATATATATATATATATACACAGACAGCGTGTTCAGTACGGCAATAAAATTTTAATCTCAAATCCTCTACTTTTTAAAGCTTATCCCAAGACACTTGCGAGGGTGATTGCCGCTTGGGTGATCCATCGTCTCGAGCATGATATCCGAGCCAAAGTGGATGACTGATTAGGTTTCCAACCTGCAAAACTAACAGTGGTGGCTTGAGTTATAGAAACCTAGTGTGTAACCACACACACTACGAACGAACAAGATTGAAACTTTAAATACAATACTTGCGAAAATACGTACATATTTACAGTTATTTATTAGAACACCGTTAACTCATACTGTTTTTTTTACTTTAAGAAACATGGGTTCATGAGACGTACCTATAGTGAATCAAAACAACTTACACGCATACCTCCTCAAACATTAAAACTTCAAATTACACATAATCCAAAGTACATAACTTATGATTGCTTCCAAATTCTCTACATTACGAACATGTCACAATCATTAAAGTAAAATGCATCACCTATACTCATTCACATTACCCCATGCTTATCAATAAACTTTACTTATCATGCCATTAGACCAAGTCTTACTAGTAGGCTTCATGCATTCACCTCTACACAACATCCTTCCATATATATAAATAATTATTTAGTACTTTATATAAGCGTACAAACAAGTCATATTCAAATCTCATACACAAGCCTATTATCAAGTTTCCTAGTCTACATAAAACACAACTTCATTGCTTGCAATATCATTATCATCATACACTCAACTTCAAACTCACCTTACATATAAAATCTTACAGCTTTAAATATAATCCATAGGTTATGCCATACAAGAAAGTTTACAACTGATATTTAAGCACAACTCAAATCATAACATGTTCTCAAAGCATGAATCCTTACAAATCATCAATAAAACTCCACATAATCTTTCCCAAAGTGAGCTCTATAATCAGACATAACCTTAATTTTACAATCAAAAGTTTCTTTTAACCAGAACAAACGATACTAGTCAAGATATCAGTTTAAACTTAATTCATCATCGTTTTCATCATAACATAACACAAACAACAACCCCAACACTAATATCAAATTCAGCCGAGGTAAATTTCTTACAACTTTACTCATATTAAAGCATTATTGAAAGCTCAACTTATCATCAAAACAAACAAAATATAATCTCTCCATACAATTGTAAATTTGGCCATATAAACCAAGAATATACGTTTGAAGGTTTCATCATTATTGAAAAAAAACCCAAGCTACAACATCTCCAAACACATGACCTACCATCATATCTTATCATTATAACAAAACTACTTCTTAACACATGCTTGAAGGATTAGGCCAACACAAGAGAGATGCAACTTGAATCCTTTTCAATCAAATACACAACTTATATAAGGCTTCATTCTAAGGATAAATGTAACATTCGGTAAACCTGACGACTATTGTAGTTCGAAGGTATAATACTTAATATAAATCATGTTCGAGTGAATATGTGCTCATAAAATGGCATTCGGGACATTCAGATGATTTCTTGAAATTTCGACGCAGAACTTAGTTTATGTTACACCTCGAACAACATTTGGTGTTCGGGCCGTAATTTTTTCGTACGATCTCCAATTTTTATTAATTTTATATCTCCGAAAATCTAAGACTGAGAGCTACAACTTTCACATTGGTCTTGGTCTATAAAAGATGAGGTGGCTTAATCCTAACCACTCAATTTCATCACAAAAAATCAGACCCTCCCTCTATAAATAGGGCACTATTCCTTCATTCCAAAAGTGAAAAATTGAGTAGAGAAAGCAAGGAAAAATCTTGAAAGAAAGAAAGAGAAGAAGAGAAGAAAAGAAGAAGAAGAAGAATATAAGAAAAGAAAGAAAAGAAAGAAGAAATGAGAAAAGAAGCAAAGAATAAGAAGATGAGCATCAATAGAGGGTTTAGAGAATGAAGAAAAGCAAGAAGAGAAAGGTAAGAAAGCTTTACCCAAAAATTTGGTTTGTTGAATTTTGGGAGCATAATGGTAGAATAGGAATGTTGGCATGATAAAGATTGAATATTGGTAATTGATAAGTATGGAAGATGATTATTGGGTTAAATACCCAAATTTAGAAAATTTTAAAGGATTGGTAAAAAATAAGAAGTGTGAGGTTAAGGAATTATTGGGGGATGATATATTGGCTAGAATATGTGGAATTGAAGATTAATTGAATTGTTTATGTGTTGATATTGTTATAGAAGTGTTGAGGATGTTAACTTGAATTTTAATGTGTGAAGATGATGTATGATGATGTTTTGGGTAATGGTTTTAGTATGGAAATGGTAGAAATTGCAATTGGGTGAGTTGGATTGGAGAAGAAGAACAAAATCCTGGAATTCTATTTCGCGTCGCGACGTAAAAGGAATTTATGTCGCGATGCGAAAGAAGAAAATGATGGCACGCCTCTGGATGTTGCTTGTCGCGACGTGACGCGTGGCACAAAATTTCCCAAAAACAGTTTTAAACCACCCCAGATCCACCTTAGCGTGTTAGAGACAACCCTTAGGGCCTCGTAACAGTTCGTATGCATACATTACATTTGAGTACAAGTATAATATACCAAGTTACGATATCACATATTTAAATTTAGTAGTTTAGCCTAGTTCCAGAAATTATCTCGTGATCCTTAGTCTAATCAAGTTATCACTTATAGACCATTGCAGGAGTTGCGATCTCCTTCGACGAAGCAGTATAACTCCAGCCAGATTCCAACTATGAGTGGACACTACTCTTTTTAAATTGATTTTTTATTGTGTTATTTTAACAAACATACTTATTCTTTTACGCTTTAGAGCGTTAGATTACTTTTATCACATTTATTTCATGAAGACTTATATTTTAAGTTATGTTTGAGACAAAAATATTTTTATCTATGGTTTTTCGAAACATGAGTTTTATGTTTTTTGGGGCATGGGGAAAAACCCACCCCAGTATGTAACTTGATACATTTTGAAATTGAGGGATAGTGAACATGTGCACATGTAGATGACTGGGGGACGGTGATACGTAATACCCCCAGTTCAGGATTAGCGATTACAGATGCCCCTATATCCTAGTTTCAGAGCTTGGAGGGTAGCATAGTGTTGGACAATTATGACTCATAGCATCACTATTTGTACAGAACATCGTGTTGTTGTACAAATTAACTATGTGACAAAGGAAATTGCTATTTTATCATTTGTAATTGGATTACATGGATATATAAATGATAAAAGTCTATATGATTAGTACCAGAATAATAAGAAATGAGACAATATTAATCCACTAAGGTTTAATCATTAAATATCCCTAGTTGTAGTATTATCGAGACTGGACATCAATAATGCGGAATAGGTTAGTATTACACTTGTGCGTGTTCTGGAAGCGTAACGACATAGTTCTCATATATATTGGGTATTGGATACTTATGCAAGTTTAATAGGAGGTTCTGTTTACCGATGGTACGAAAACAGCTTCTCTCTGGATAGACCCATCGAAATCCCATTGCTAGTATGACTGTGTGTCTATGCGAATTCGAATCAAGGTAGGTGTATATGGTCTTAACCTGAGACTTGCATCGCTAATAATTGTGGCAATCAATATAATTTGGTTTTGGTCATCCAATGGGCTTTCAATTAATTCTTTAGGCATGGGCTTTGGCCAACATGGATCAAATCCAAGATGCTAAGGCCCAATTAGGAATCACCCTATTGCCATAAAATCAATTTTGGCCCATTAGGCCCAATTAATTAATCTAGTATTTCCAAAACACTAATTAATCTAGTTAATCATGCTTAACATCTAATTCATGTCCAACACAAATTAAAGCAAAATCAATTGGTTTCCAAATCCTGACAAAAACCCTCATATTATATTAAGCATTTTTCCTTCCATTGAGTGATTCTCTCTCAAGATCCAAGATTGGCATTGGTTTGTTGGCCAAAGTCAAGGGCTTTTTCCATCGCGGATGTGTTTGAATCACGAAAGCTTTATTCCATATCGTACGTCTTGGGCAAGTTGAATTGTTGGCCAAAGTCAAGGTCACTTCTTGTTCATCGACCTCGATTACGAAGCTTTCCCACTGTCAATGGGTCGCGCTTAACTAGAATCATTAAGCTTGTTGAGCCAAAGCCAAGGCTTAGTTGATTTAGAGGAAAAAAAGTTAGGAAATTATTAGATATATTGGCATATATTGGATATATGTTTCGGACTTTGAGGTCCACCTACTGGATATAGGAATTGGATGAGATACAATTGATCTTAGTGATCTACCTAGTTAAGTTTCATACAACTTGTTGGCCAAAGTCAAGGTTGTGTGTTATTTAACGGGATCCTAGCCCACTAGGAAACTAGATTTCCCGAGTACTCCACAGAGGGTTAGAGGCTCGCCAAAAAATAGTGGGTGGCAAGTATTAATTTTGCAATTTCATTTAGATACTTGCCAATACGCTCTCATTTCATTTTTCATCATTAATTATTTATATATATTAGTTGTACTAATATTCAATTGTTGTTTTAATTTAACAGTTAGACTGTATTCAAACTACTTCATTTGTAGTTGGTTATATAATTGGATTATAGTAATCAATACATTTGAATGTAACCAATCAATTGTAGTTGATTATATAGTTAGACTATAGTAATCATTACACTTAATTGTACCCGAAATTGTTGATTGGATAGTTGGACTATAGCAATCAAGATGACTGAAAGATTAGTGTCAAAGGACATAATCTTGGGGAAAATGTCTTTAACAGCTTTAATTTTCAGATTGGGAATAGAACTTCAGGATAGTCCTGGGAGCTGAGAAGTTATTATATTTGATGGAGAAACCTCTCAAGCATGAGCCCAGAGTTGAGCAAATAGTAGAACATGAGCTTAGGAAGACTCATTGTGATGATAACTTTAGTGCTCAATCCGTTATGCACAGCCAGAACTTCTTAATAGGACATATCCCAAGTTGTCTGCCTAAACTATGGCAAACGGGGTCACTAAAAGTGTGACTGCCATATGGACAAGGCAGACATGAAGGAAGTGAAGGCGGGACAAGGATCCGGCTTCAAGAATGTTTGTTATAAACATGTTCACTACTGGTTTTAAAATTAGATTTTTTGATACTAGATGTGGTACATAAATATATGTATTGATGTGCAGGATCTGTTGGACAATTATGACCCATAGCGTCAATATTTGTATAGAACATGGTGTTGTTGTACAAATAAACTATGTGAAAAAGGAAATTGCTCTTTTATCATTTGTAATTAGGTTACCAAGATATATAAATGATAAAAGTCCATATGATTAGTACCAGATTAATAATATATGAGACAATGTTAATCTACTAAGGTTTAATCATTAAATATCCCTAGTCATAGTATTATCGAGATTGGACATCGATAATGCGGAATAGACTAGTATTACACTTGTGCGTGTTATGGAAACGTAACGGCATAGTTCTCATATATTTGGGTATTGGATACTCATGCAAGTGTAATATGAGGTTCTGTTTACCGATGGTACGGAAACAGCTTTGCTCTAGATATACCCCTCGGAATCCCATTGGTAGTATGACTTTGTGTCTATGGGAATCCGAATCAGGGTAGATGTATTTGGTCTTAACCTGAGACTTCCACCACTAATACTTGCGACAATCAGTATACTTTGGTTTTTGGTCGTCCGGGGCTTTAACAGGTTCTGTGTACGCCTCTTCTAGGTATACTGAGAATCGTAGTGTATTGGGTGTGATGTCAAGATGAAGTATCACTTCAGTCATATAGAGATGATGATCACGTAGGATACGGAACTATTACTCTTAAGTACTGCAGTCATCGGGATAATATGACTAGGTCGTGATTATTCGATTATAGAGACTAGTTACCAGAGATTCGATATATGCTTCGTACGGGGCAGACACAATTCCAGCCCTAGGCCTAGCATGTGATATCGATACTGGATCGCAATACGCAATACTACGTATACTACGCCTGACAAAGATTATATATTCCTTAAAGAATATTTTTGGAGAATTGGGTAGGCACGATGTTTTGCTAGAAGCCAACCATGTTTGGTCAATCAGTAAGAACGTGGTACCGGGTACGCACATGTTCGGATAGTCCGACGACCGGATTTACTGCCAACAAATCCAGGGATCTCATAGGTCGCTTCCCGAAGATTCACCGATGATGTATGACTCGAACAGAATTAATCTGGGATTAATTATATGAGAGAGGGAAAATTAATCTAGGATTATTTACGGTGAGAATTTATCTGGGATAAAATTCAATTATAGAGAGAGAACGATTAATTTGGAATTAATCGATTAAATAATATATTTGATATATTAAATGAAATCATATTTCATAACGGAATTAGAATTGGATTTTAATTCGGGCGAACGAATTAATTTAGAATTAATTCACGAGCGACTTTCGTAATAATTTTGCAAGATATTATTATTTAATTAAATTTGATTTAATTACGTCGCAACGGAAAATTTGTTAATTCGGAATTAACAAACCCGATCCTGGAATGTGTTCGCGGGCCCACTACGATTTTGAATCAAAGTGGGGCCCACACCTAGTCACATCACTAGTCAACTTTATCACTTTATGTTGATAAAAGTTGGTAGTGGTTGGTAACTTGTAAATTACACAAGTTAGACTTGTGAAAGACTTTTTACTAACTTGATTTTGTAAATGATTTTGATTTTTGAAATCAATAATACATTAAACAAAATTGAAAACTTATCTCACTCTCTCATTACACACAAAACCGTGACTCTCTCCATCTCTCATTGCTTCTCACATTGCCGAGAGTTGTAAGAAGAAAAAAAGGGATTTTTGTTGCAAAAATCTTCATTGCTAGCACATCAAAGAGTCATCCAAGGTGATAGGGAAACCATTCCCAAGAGTTTGGAATTCATTCATCAATCTTGGAGCTCAACATACAATGAAAGGAGAGCTTGGAGCAACTTCAAATTAACACATCCATCCAACCGATCGTTGTAAGTATTTTTCCGCATTATTACTTCGAGTATTCACTTCTTTTATGCTTAATGATCTTGGATTTGTTCTTAGAGAACCCAAAAATGGTATCAGAGCCAATTTAAGCATGAAATGAACTTAGGGTTAATATACTTTAATTTGGGATTTTAGCATGATTTTTCCAAATTGATAGTTTGGTTGAGCTTGGATGATGTTAAATTAGATTTGTGCATCTTAGGAATTGAGAAAATGAATTGGATAAATTTTCCCCTAATTCCATATGCTTGGCCGAATATGAGGACCCTTTGTAGCTCATGGCGATTTTGATTTTAGGCCATTGGATGTGTTTAAAATGCATGGATATATTGATGTGTTTAAAATTGATGAAAAAAATGCCATATTGTCGTGAGCCTTGGAAGCATGCTGGAGTTTGATTTTGCTTTAATAATGTTGGACATGTATTGAAAATGATTAAACATGATTAATTAATTAAATTGGTGTTTTTGAAATATTAATTTAACTAATTAATTATGGCTATACACTTTAATTAAATAAATTGTAATATTTGGAATATTGGAATTTAATTAATTAGGCTTTAATTTGGAATTGGGCTAAAACTGTTATATTTGGGCCTAATGGGCTTGGTTGGGCCAAGTTGGTTTAGGACAATTGGATTGGATCCAAATTGGGCCTAAAACCATTCCCTTAAGTCCAAATATAATAAATGGGCCTTTTAAATTTAATTGGGCCTAATGGGTCAAAATTAATTTTATGGCAAATAGGGTGATTCCTTTATTGGGCCTTGGCATTTGGATTTGACCCATATTGGCCAAAGGCCATGCCTTATGAATTAATTAAAAGCCCATTGACTTTAATTAAATTGACATTGGATGTTAATTGGGCATTTGAGGCCCATTAAAATTGGATTTAGAATCTAAGTCTAAAAGGCACATAATTAAGTGTAATTATTTAATTTGGAATTAAATATGAATTAGAATTGAATATAAATTAAATTGGATTTAAAATTGAATTTCGATATAATTCAAGAATACGCACTTTGAGTACTTATTCTTAAACGAGTTCGACTCACGCAAATCAAATCGTTGTTTGAACATTGGATGATCACTTAATTCAAAGATTAATTAATTAGATTAGATTGATTGAATAACATGCATTGTGTGAATACATGGATGTATTGTATGAATAATGAATATCAGATGGATATTAGACGGGTGAGGGCAATTTTGGAAATTGTTGTTATAAATTTAGAATTTATTAAATTGGACCTGCGTGTCCAGCCTTTATCTCTTGACTCTTTGTAATTCTCTTCTCACCAATTCCCCTCAATGAAAATGAGGTTTCTTTATAGTATTATGTAATTGGGTACAAGTTAGAATAGTGCTAGCCGGGGAGAGGAAATGGAAAGATTTGTTCTAGGAACAATTTGTTAAATATCAATCCGCATATCATTATTATTTATTGGCGCCTTATTATGCTTTTAGAATGCATGTTTAAGGGTGTATGATGATACCTAATTAAAGATAATAAATTGGTTGCCAAATCGCGACAAAAACCCTCATTTTATATTAAACGTTTTTCCTTCCATAGAGTGATTCTCTCTCAAGATTACAGATTGGCACTGGTTTGTTGGCCAAAGTCAAGACCTTTGTCCATCGCGGATGTGTTTGAATCACGAAAGCTTTGTTCCATAACGTACGTCTTGGGCAAGTTGTGATTTGTTGGCCAAAGTCAAGGTCACTTCTTGTTCATCGACCTCGATTACGAAGCTTTCCCACTGTCAATAGGTCACGCTTAACTGGTTTGATTAAGCTTGTTGAGCCAAAGCCAAGGCTTAGTTGATTTAGAGGAAAAAGGTTAGGGAATATATCGGATATATTGGCATATATTGGATATATGTTTCGGACTTGGAGGTCCACCCACTTGATCTAGGAATTGGATGTGATCCAATTGATCTTAGAGATCTACCTAATTAAGTTTCATACAACCTGTTGGCCAAAGTCAAGGTTGTGTGTTATTTAATGGGATCCTAGCCCATTAGGAAATTAGGTTTCCCGAGTACTCCACAGAGGGTTAGAGGCTCGCCGAAAATTAGTGGGAGGCAAGTATTAAATTTGCAATTTCATTTAGATACTTGCCAAAACGCGCTCATACATGTTTCGTCATTAATTATTTTTGAATATATTAGTTGGACTAATATTCAATTGTTATTTTAATTAAACAGTTGGACTGTATTCAAACTACTTCATTTATAGTTGATTATATAATTGGATTATAGTAATCAATATATTTGAATTTAACCAATCAAATTGTAGTTAATTATATAGTTAGACTATAGTAATCATTACATTAAAATGTACCCGAAATCGTTGATTGGATAGTTGGACTATAACAATCAAGATAACTGAAAGATTAGCGTCAAATGACATAATCCTAGGTGAAAAATGTCTTTAACGGCGGAAATTTCCATATTAGGAATTGAATCTCAGGATAGTCCTGGGAGATAAGAAGTTACTCTATTTGATAGAGCGACCTCTCGGGCCTAAGGCCGAAGTTGAACAAATAGTAGAGCATGAGCTTTGGAAGACTCATCATGATGATAAATTTAGTGCTCAATTCGTTCTGCTTGCCGTAATGACTCCTTAATTTCGTCGTCAAAACTAAGGATTAGATCCTTATAGTTTGATAATGAAATTGAATGATCTTCATAAATCTATTCTTAGATCTTAGAAGTACTAATTGCAAAAGAAAACTCTTGGAGAGTTAATGGCTATGCTCAAGGAGGTAGAGCCAGATCTTGCAAAAGGGAAAGAAGTGCAATGCACATCTTACTTCAACATCCCAGAAGGTCAAGGCTTGGTCGAAGGCTTCTATGGATATGAAAAAGGGGCAAAGGCAAAATCGTCACAGTCTTCTAGGAAGACAAATGACATATCCCAAGAAGTCTGCCTAAACTGTGGCAAACAGGGTCACTGGAAGCGTGACTGCCGTATGGACAAGGTAGACATGAAGGAAGTGAAGACAGACAAGGGTTCGGCTTCAGGTATGTTTTTTTATAAACATGTCCACTACTGGTTTTAAAATTGGATTTTAGATACTGGATGTGGTACATAAATATATGTACTGATGTGCGAGATCTGCTGGTAAGCAGAAGACTGGCTTCAATTGAGATCAACCTATGAGTCGGAAACGGAACGACAGTCGCTGTTTTGGCTGTGGGAACCTAAGTTTTGGAACTGCCATTTGTGCATATACTTAAATTAGGAGACTGTTATAATGTATCTAGTTTGACTAGAACATTATCTCTGTATATAGTTTAACCCGTTGCGGGTATTCCTTTATATTCTAGAACACTAAGTGTTTAGTTTATAAAGATGATATTGAGATAAGCACATTAGATGTGAATAACAAAATTTATATTTAGAATATAAATGAATCTCAAACATGTGATACAACAAACAAAAGCTCAAACTGAATAAATCTATTGAGACTTAAAAGTGGCATTGTTGTTTGGGACACATTAACAAGACTCGCATATCCACACTTTCAAAGAGTGGATACTAGGACGGATTTGATTCTATTGAAAAATGATGTCTACGAATCTAGTTTATTAGGCAAAGTCCCTAAAATACCTTTTACTTGGTAAAAGTGCAAGTGCCACCGATTTGTTAGCCCTCGTTCATAGTGACGTAAGTGGGCCCATGTCTAGCTAGCTAGAGGTGGATATGAATACTTCGTAACCTTTATGGATGTGGCATCGCGTTACGGTTATGTGTATCTTATGAAATACAAGTCAAAAACTTTTGATAAAATTCAAACAGTTTCGACACGAAGTAGAAAAACAGATCGGCAAAAGTATTAAAACATCACGGTTTGACCGTAGTGAAAATACTTAAGCAATAAGTTTCTCAATTACTTGAAAGAGCATGGTATTCTTTCATTGTGGACTCCTCATGGAACACCTCAATTGGACGGTGTGTCCAAACAAAGAAACCGAACTTTGTTGGACATGGTAAGGTTAATGATGAGTCGCATTGAGCTACCAATTTCCTTATGAGGATACACATTTAACAGTGCAATACTTATTTTGAGTAAGGTTCCATGAAAATCTGTTAGACAGACTTCGTATTAGATATGAACAGGAAAGAAATCAGGTTTCTCATTCCTGAAGATTTGGGAATGCTGGGCATATGTTTGGATGATACCAAACTAGAACCCAAATCGGATAATTGTCTATTTGTGGGTTGTCCTAGGGAAACCAAAATATTGTACTTATACAACTGACAATATAACAATGTAATTGTTGCTCTCCATGAGGTTTTCCTAAGAGGAATTCCTAAATGCAGTGGCAAGTTGGAAGAAAGTAAAACTCGATGAAAATCAGAGTAATACTATTCCAGGCACTTAGTCCTCACGGAACACCAACAATTCATCAGGGATGAAACTGTACCAATAATCTTCGAATACATAAGAACCGCGTAGGTCGGAGAGAGTCAGAAAACAATGTGGGAGGTAGGGGTTTCTGATCTCACCTCATGTAGATATCAATCTTATTGAGGAAGACGAACTGAATACGTATAAGGAAGGGATACAAGGTATCAACTCATTTTATGGAAAAATGCCATGAAGTTTGAAATGGATTCCATGTATACCAACTAAGTTTGGACACTGGTTGATGTACCAGAAGGCATTGTGCCTATTGGTACTAAATGTGTCTTCAAGGAAGACATACATGGATGGAAATATATAAATGTACATAGCTAGGCTTGTAGAGAAAGGGTATCATCAATGACATATTGTCGACTATGACTAGACGTTTGACCTGTTGCCATGATTAAATCCATTCGGATAATGCTTGCTAATATTGCATATTTCATTTATGAAATATGGCACATGGTACGTCAAAACCGCTTTCCTTAAATAGAAACCTTTTGGAGGATGTTTGTATGCAACATCCAGAAGGTTTTGTCATGCAAAACATGCAAACAAGGTTTGCAAGATAAATCGATCCTTTTATGGATTGAAGCAAGCATTGCGTTCTTGGAACCAATGTTTTGATGAGATCATAACGGTATATGATTTCATTCAAAACGAATATGATTCTTGTGTATATAAGAAGGTTAGTGGGAGCGCACTAATAATGATTGTCCTATACGTTGATGACATATTATTTCTTGGAAATGATCTTCCCATATTAAATAATCGGTGAAAGCTTGGCTTTCATTAAAATTTTCCATGGAATACTTGAGAGAGTCAACCTTTATTCTAGGAATAAGGATCTACTGGGATAGATCTAAAAGTTGTTGACCCTCTCCGAGAACTCATACGCTTTTGAAATGTATGTGACCTGATGTCTCATATGCTTTGAGCATATGTAGACGCTATAAGGCCAATCCAGGTGATGGTCACTGGATTGATGTAGAGAACATCCTTGAGTATCTTGGACGAACTAAGGATGATTTCTGATCATATGGGGAAAATAGAACTTGAGGTAACTGGGTTCACCGCTGTAAGTTTCCAAACCGACAAAGACGACTTTAAGTCACAATAAGGGTATATATTTTGTTTGAATAATGGAATAGTGAGCTGTAATCTTCCAAACAAGATAATGTTGCCTAATAAATAACAAAAGTAGAATATTGCTGCAGCTGATGCAGCAAAAGAAGCAATTTGGGTCTATATAATCCTAATTAGATTAGGTATAGTTCTGTTAGCAGCAGAGCTAGGCTACAACACAGGCTAAAGAATTACAGTCTCATCAATGATCCAAGTATGTACTTCAACTAATTCATCTGATTCGTTCGATCATACATCGTGGCGATGTGATGATCGAATAAAACGCATTAGATGATAACATTGCAAATCCGCTGATGAAAGCTATTTCTCAGCATAAGTTAAAGCGACCCATACATAGTTCAGGTGTAGGAAACTTGAGTGATTGGCTATAGGCCAAGTGGGAGATTGTTGGACAATTATGACCCATAGCATCACTATTTGTACATAACATGGTATTGTTGTACAAATAAACTATGTGACAAAGGAAATTACTCTTTTATCATTTGTAATTAGATTACCAAGATATATAAATGATAAAAGTCCATATGATTAGTACCAAATTAATAAGATATGAGACAATGTTAATCTACTAAGGTTTAATCATTAAATATCCCAAGTCGTAGTATTATCGAGACTGGACATCGATAATGCAGAATAGACTAGTATTACACTTGTGCGTGTTATGGAAGCGTAACATCATAGTTCTCATAGATATTGGGTATTGGATACTCATACAAGTGTAATATGAGGTTCTGTTTATCAATGGTATGGAAACAGCTTCGCTATGGATAGACCCCTCAGAATCCCATTGGTAGTATGACTTTGTGTCTATGGGAATCCGAATCAGGGTAGGTTTATTTGGTCTTAACCTGAGACTTGCACCGCTAATACTTGCGATAATCAGTATACTTTGGTTTTGGTCGTCCGTGGCTTTAACAGGTTCTGTGTGTGCCTCTTCTGGGTATACTAAGAATCATAGTGTATTGGGTGTGATGTCAAGATGGAAGTTTCATGAAACTAGTACTCTTAAGTACTGCAGTCATCGGGATAATATGACTAGGTCATGATTATCCGATTATAGAGACTAGTTACCAGAGATCCGATATATGCTTCGTACATGGTAGACACAATTCCAGCCCTAGGCCTAGCATGTGATATCGATACTGGATCGCAATACGCAATACTACGTATACTACGCCTGACAAAGATTTTATATTCCTTAAAGAATATTTTTGGAGAATTGGGTAGGCACAGTGCTTTTCTAGAAGCCAACCATGTCTTGTAAATTAGTAAGAATGTGGTACCGGGTACGCATGTGTTCGGACAGTCCGACGACCAGATTTACTGCCAGCATATCCAGGGATCTCATGGGTCACTTCCCGAAGATTCACCGATGACGTATGACTCAAACATAATTAATCTGGGATTAATTATGAGAGAGAGAAAATTAATATAGGATTAATTACGGTGAGAATTTATCTGGGATAAAATTCAATTATAGAGAGAGAACGATTAATTTGGAATTAATCGATTAAATAATATATTTGATATATTAAATGAAATTAGATTTCATAACGGAATTAGAATTTTATTTTAATTCGGGCGAACAAATTAATTTAGAATTATTTCGCGAGCGACTTTCGTAATAATTTTGCAAGGAATTATTATTTAATTAAATTTGATTTAATTATGTCGCAACGAAAAATTTGTAAATTTAAAATTAACGAACCCGAGCCTGGAATGTGTTCGCGGGCCCACTCAGATTTTGAATCAAAGTGGGGCCCACACCTAGTTGTTGGACAATTATGACCCATAGCATCACTATTTGTACATATCATGGTGTTGTTGTACAAATTAACTATGTGACAAAGGAAATTACACTTTTATCATTTGTAATTAGATTACCAAGATATATAAATGATCAAAGGTCCTTATGATTAGTTCCGGATTGAGATGATATGAGACAGTATCAATCCACAAAGGTTTAATCATTAAATATCCCTAGTCGTAGTATTATCGAGATTGGACATGGATAATGCAGAATAGACTAGTATTACACTTGTGCGCGTTATGGGAGCATAACGGCATAGTTCTCATATATTTGGGTATTGGATACTCATGCAAGTGTAATAGGAGGTTGTGTTTACCGATGGTACGGAAACAGCTTCGCTCTGGATAGACCCCTCAGAATTCCATTGGTAGTATAACTATGTGTCTATGGAAGTCCGAATCAGGCTAGGTGTATTTGGTCTAAACCAAAGTATATTGATTATCCGATTATAGAGACTAGTTACCAGAGATCCGATATGTGCTTCGTATGAGGCAGACACAATTCCAGCCCCAAGCCTAGCATGTGACATCCGATGCTGGATCGATAAACGCAATACTACGTATACTACGCCTGATAAATATTACATATTCCTTTAAGAATATTTCTGGAGAATTGGGTAGGCACGGTGCTTTGCTAGAAGCCAACCATGTCTTGTAAATTGGTAAAAACGTAGTACTAGGTACGTACGTGTTCGGATAGTCCGACGACCGGATTTACTGCCAACATATCCGGGGATCTCATGGGTCGCTTCCCGAAGATTCATCGATGACGTATGACTCGCAGATAATTAATCTGGGATTAATTATTAGAGAGAGAGAATTAATCTGGGATTAATTGCGAAAATATTTTATCTGGGATAAAATATTATTTAAAGAGAGAGAGAACGATTAATTTGGAATTAATCGATAAAATAATATATTCGATATATTATACGAAATTGGATTTCGACGCGGAATTAAAATTAGATTTTAATTCGGGCGAACGAGTTAATTTAGAATTAATTCGCTAGTGACATGAATAGTAATTTTGCTAGGCAGAATTATTTAATTAAATTTGATTTAATTACGTCGCAACGGAAAATTTGTTAATTCGGAATTAGCGAACCCGAGCCCGGAAGTGTTTGCGGGCCCACTCACATTTCGAATTCAAGTGCGGCTCACAAGTCACATCACGCGTCACATCACTTGTCATTCAAGTGATGGATGTCTTGTCACTTGTGATTGATGGGGGTGGTATGAAGGCTTAAATGCCATGTACCTTTTTTGGATTTGGAAATTCAAATTTTGGTATATCATTTAATTGATTTTAGAAATCAAACCAACCAACACAACTTCTCTTCCTCTCTCTCCCTCTCACAGCCTATGGCCAAATTGCTCCAATTTTTCTTCCAAAATGCCGAGAACAAGATGAAGAAATAAGGAAGATTTGTGGCAAATCTTTCCAATGCTAGCACATAATAGTCATCCAAAGGTGATAAGGAAACAAACCCTTGAGCATGGAATCCATTCCCAAGCTTGGAGCTTGACCGAAAATCTTGGAGCACAAAGAGGAGCCATGGCCGAAAGTCACAAGGACGGAGCAAGGACAATTTTTGTTGTTCCTTGCATGGCAAAAGCCGATCAAAGTGAGTATTCCGCAACTTAACTTTGTTGTATTTACACATGTTTTACGCTTAAATCGATCTTGGTTTGACCTTAGAAACCCAACAATTGGTTTCAGAGCCATGATTTAAACATGAAATTTGATTAGGGTAAAATTTGGGTAAAAATGATTTGAGCATGTTTTGATGAAATTGATTGTTGATGTATGCTTGAATGATGATAACATGGTGTTATGCATGATCAATTTGATGAAAATTGGATTGGATCAATTTTTCCCCAAATCATTGGCTTGGCCGAATGGTGTGTGCCCTAAATGTCATGGTGATTTTTGTTTTTTGAATCATTGGATGAGTTTGAAAGACTTGGGAATTGTTGATTTAGGATTTAATTGGATTAAAATCGAAATTGAACAATAAACCCTAATTGCCGTGACTTTGAAGCATGGAAAATGTTATGATTTTTGATTCAATTGTGTTGGACATGTGTTGATGATAATTAGCATGATTAATTAAGTAAATTGGTATTTTGGAAATGTTAGTTTGGTTAATTAATTATGGCTATACACTTTAGATTAATTTTATTATGAAGTATGGAATTTTGTAATTTAATTAATTGGGCCAAATTTGGAATTAGGCTTGTAAAGTTGTATTTGGGCGTAATGGGCTTTGTTGGGCCAAGTTTGGTTTAGGCTAATTGGTTGGATCCAATTGGGCCCAAAACCATATCAATAAAGTCCAAATATAATAAAATTAACCTTTAATTTTAATTGGGCCTAATAGGCCTAAATTGGTTTCTTGGCAAATAAGGGTGATTCCTTAAATGGGCTTTGGTATTTGGGTTTGACCCATATTGAACAAAGTCCATGCCTTATGAAATTAATTGAAAGCCCATTGGACTTTAATTAAATTGACATTGGATGTTAATTGGGCTTTGAGACCCGTAACGATTAGATTTGGAATCTAAGTCGTAAAGGCACATTAAAAATTGTAATTATTTAATTTAGAATTTAATATAAAATTAGTATTAAATACAAATTAAATTGGATTTGATATTGTAGTTTAATATAATTCAAGAATTCGTACTTTGAGTACTTATTCGTAAAACGAGTTGGACTCGCACAAAATCAAATCGTTGTTTGAACATTGGATGGTCATTAATTTCAGATTAATTAATTGGATTAGATTGATTGATAACATGCTTTGTGTGAATACATGGATGCGATGTATGAATAATGTATATCGAATGGATATTAGATGGGTGAGGGCAATTTTGGAAATTGTTGTAATAAATTTAGAATTTATTAAATTGAACCTGCGTGTCCATCCTATTACCTCTTGACTCTTTGTATTTCTCTTCTCACCTATTCCCCTCAATGTAAAAGAGGTTTCTTTAGAAGTGTTATGTTATTAGGTAGAAGTAATATTTGTGCTAGCGGGAGAGAGGAAATGGGGAGATTTGTTCTAGGAATAATGTGTGAAGTATCCATCCGCATATCATTATTATATTTATTTATACGCGCCTTATTATGTTTTTAGAATGCATGTTTAAGGGTGTATGATGATGAGACCTAACAAAGATAATTAATTGGTTACCAATTACGCGAAAAAACACTCAACATATATTAAGCGTTTTTCCTTCCATTGAATGATTCATTCTCAAGATCCAAGATTGGCACTGGTTTGTTGGCCAAAGTCAAGACCTTTGTCCATCGCGGATGTGTTTGAATCATGAGGATTTGCACCATATCGTTGTCTTGTCCAAGTTGTGATTTTTTGGCCAAAGTCAAGATCACTTATTGTCCATCGACATCGATTACGAAGCTTTCCAAAGTCAATGGGTCCCGCTTAACTGGAATCATTAAGTTTGTTGTGCTAAAGCCAATGCTTAATTGATTCAAAGGAAAAAGGTTAGGGAATATATTGGATATATTGGCATATATAAGATATATGTTTCGGACTTGGATGTCCACCTACTGGATCTAGGAATTGGATAAGATCCAATTGATCTTAGAGATCTACCTAGTTAATTATCATACAATTTGTTGGCCAAAGTCAAGATTGTGTGTTATTTAACGGGATCATAGCCCACTAGGAAACAAGGTTTAACGAGTACTCAACAGAGGGTTAGAGGCTCCCCGAAAAATAATGGGAGACAAGTATTAAATTTGCAATATTCGTTTAGATACTTGCCAATATGCGCTCATTTCAAAATTTTCGTCAATATAAATTAATATATTAGTTGGACTAATATTTAATCGTTGTTTTAATAAAACAGTTGGACTGTATTCAAAATATTTCAATTTATAGTTGATTTTATAATTGGATTATAGTAATCAATATAATTGAATTTAACTGATTAAATTATAGTTGATTATATAGTTAGACTATAGTAATCATTATAATAAATAGTACAGGTAATCGTTGATTGGATAGTTGGACTATAGCAATCAAGATAAACTGAAAGATTAACGTTTAGAACATAATCCTAGGTGAAAATGTATTTAAATGGTTTAATTTTCAGATTGGGAATAAAACCTCAGGATAGTCCTGGGAACTGAGAAGTTGTTCTATTTGATAGAGTAACATCTTGGGCCTTAGCCCGGAGTTGAGCAAATAGTAGAACATGATATTTGGAATATTCATGTGATGATAACTTTAGTGCTTAATCATTTATGCTTGTCGCATAGACTCCTTAATTTCTTTGATAGAACTAAGGATTAGATCATTATAGTATGATAATGAAATTGAAGGATCTTCATAGATCTATCCTTAGATCTTAGAAGTACTAATTGCAATAGAAAACTCTTGGAGAGTTAATGGCTATGCTCAAGGAGACAAAGCCAGAATTTGCAATAGGGCAAGAAGCGCAAGGCGTATCTTACTTCAACATTCCAGAAGGCCAAATTTTGGAGTGTGGAAAAGGGCAAAGGAAAAATCATTATAATATTCTGGGAAGACAAATGACATATCCCAAGATGTCTGCCTAAATTATTGCAAACGGGGTCACTGTATCGTGATTGCCGTATGGACAAGGCAGACATGAAGGAAGTGAAGACGGGCAAGGCTCCGGCTTCAAACATGTTTGTCATAAATATGTTCGCTTCTAGTTTCAAAATTGGATTTTGATACTAGTTGTGGTACATAAATATACACTGGTGTGCGGAATCTGCTGATTAGCAGGAAACTGACTTCAGTTGAGATTTTTCTACGAATTAGAAACGGGACGAAAGTCACTGTTTTAACCGTAGAAACCTAAGTTTAAGAACTACACTTCAGGTGTGTACTTAAATTAGGAAACTGTTAAAATGTAACTAGTTTGACTAGAAACATTTTCTCTATATCAGGGTTTAACCCGTTGCGGGTAGACCTTTATATCCTAGAACACTAAAGTGTTTTATTTTATAAAGATGATATTGAGATAAACACATTAGATGTGAATAACAATATTTATATTTTGAATATAAATAAATCTCAAATATATAACATGACAAACAAATAGCTCAAACTGATTAATCATATGAGACTTATTTGTGGCATTGTTGTCTGGGACACATTAAACAAGACTCGTATATCCACACTTTTGAAGAGTGGATACTAGGACGGATTTGATTCTATTCAAATAATGTCTACGAATCTAGTTTATTAGGCAAAGTGCCTAAAACACCTTTTACTTGGTAAAAGTACAAGTGCCACCGATCTGTTAGCTCTAGTTCATAGTGACGTAAGTGGGTCCATATCTAGCTAGGCTAGAAATGGATAGATATACTTTGTAACCTTTACGGATGTGGCATCACGTTATGGTTATGTGTTTCTTTTGAAACACGAATCAGAAGCTTTTGATAGATTCAAAGAGTTTCGACACGAAGTAGACAGACATACCGGCTAAAGTATTAAAACCGTCACGGTTAGACCATGATGGAAAATACTTAAGCAATAAGTTTCTCAAATACTTGAAAGAGTATAGTATTCTTTCAATGAGGACTCCTCCTGGAGCACGTCAATTTAATGGTGTGTCCGAACAGAGAAACCAAATTTTGTTGGACATGATAAGGTTAATCATGAGTCGCTCTGAGCTACCATTTTCCTTCAAAGGACACACATTAAACAGTGCAAAACTTATTTTGAATAAGGTTCCATAAAAATCTATTAGACAGACTTCATATTAGATATGAACATGAAAGAAACTGGGTTTTCTCATTCCTGAAAATTTGGGAATGCTGGGCATATGTTTGGATGATACCAAACTAGAACCCAAATCGGATAAGTGCCTAATTTGTGGGTTATCCTAGGGTAACCAAAGTATAGTACTTATATAACTGACAAGAGAACAATGTAATTGTTACACGCCATGCGGTTTTTCCTCAGAGGAATACCTATATGCAGTGTTAAGTGGGAGAAAAGTAAAACTCGATGAAAATCGGAGTAATACTATTCCAGGCACCGATTCCTTAATGGAACACAAATAGTTCATCAAGGATGAAACTATACCAATAATCTTCGAATACACAAGAACCGCGCAAGTCGGAGAGAGTCAGAAAACAACCTGGGAGGTATGGTTTCTGATCTCACCTCGTAAAGATGTCAATCTTATTGAGGAATACGAACTGACTACGTATGAGGAAGTGATACAAGGTATCGACTCCCTATTTTGGCAAAGTGCCATGAAGTCCGAAATGAATTCCATGTATACCAACCAAGTTTAGACACTGGTTGTTGTACCGGAAGGCATTGTGCCTATTGGTACTATATAAGTCTTCAAGGAAGACATACATGGAGGGCAACATACCAACGTACTAAGCTGGGCTTGTAGCGAAAAGGTATCGTTATCAACATTGTGTCGATTACGACGAAACCTTTTACTAGTTGCCATGGTTAAATCCATTTGGATAATGCTTGCCAATGCTGCATGTTTCATTTATGAAATATGGTAGCTGAACTTCAAAATCGCTTTCCTTAAATGGAAACCTTTTGGAGGCTGTTTATAACATCCTGACGGTTTTGTCGTACCAAAATGAGCAAACAAGGTTTGCAAGTTAATTCTATCCATTTATGGATTGAAGCAAGCATTGCGTTCTTGGAATTATCATTTTGATGTAATCATAATGGTATATGATTTAATTCAAAACGAAAATAATTATTGTGTATATAAGGAGGTTAGTGGGAGCACACTGACAGTGATTGTTCTAAAAATGATGATATGTCATTTCTTGAAAATGATATTCCCATAATACAGTCGGTGAAAGCTTGGCTTTCATGAAAATTCTCCGTAGAATTCTTTGGAGAGACAACCTTTATTCTAGGAATAAGGATAAACTGGGATAGATCTAAAAGTTGTTGGCACTCTCCGAGAACTCGTACATTGAAATAAATGTACGCGACCTGGTGTCTCATATGCTTTGAGCATATGGAGTCACAATCAGGCCAATCCAAGTGATAGTCACTGGATTGATGTTAAGAACATCCTTTAGTATCTTAGATGAACTAAGGATGCTTTCTTATACTATGGGGAAGAGAACTTGAAGTGACTGGGTTCACTACTGCAAGTTTCCTAACCGATAAAAACGACTATAAGTCGTAATAAAGGTACTATATAGTTTGAATAACGGAACAGTGAACTGGAAATCTTCCAAGCAAAATATTGTTGCCGAATAAACAACAAAAGTGGAATATTGCTGCAGCTGAGGCATCAATAAAAGCCTTTTGGATTGATAATAACCTAATCAGATTAGGAGTAGTTCTATTAGCAGCTGAGCTAGGCTACAACACAGGCTAAATAATTAATGGTCTCATCATCCGATAAAAATGCTTTCGTCAGCGGATTTGCAGTGTTATCATCTCATTCGTTTGGATCATACATCATGGCGATGTAATGATCGAATAAATCGCATTAGATAATAACACTCCAAATACACTGACGAAAGCATTTTCTCAGCAGAATTTTGAGCGAACCGTACATAGTTCGGGTATAGGACACTTGAGTGATTGGCTATTGGCCAAGTGGGAGATTGTTGGACAATTATGACCCATAGCATCAATATTTGTACAGATCATGGTGTTGTTGTACAAATTAACTATGTGACAAAGGAAATTGCTCTTTTATCATTTGTAATTAGATTACCAAGATATATATATGATAAAAGGTCATTATGATTAGTTCCGGATTGAGATGATATGGGACAATATCAATCCACGAAGGTTTAATCATTAAATATCCCTAGTCGTAGTATTATCGAGATTGGACATCGATAATACGGAATAGACTAGTATTACACTTGTGTGCGTTGTGGGAGCATAACGACATAGTTCTCATATATTTGGGTATTGGATACTCATGCAAGTGTAATAAGAGGTTGTGTTTACCGATGGTACAGAAACAGCTTCGCTCTGGATAGACCCCTCAGAATTCCATTGGTAGTATGACTATGTGTCTATGGATGTCCGGATCAGGGTAGGTGTATTTGGTCTTAACTTGAGACTTGCACCGCTAATACTTGCGACAATCAATATACTTTGGTTTTGGTCGTCCAGGGCTTTAACAGGTTATGTGTACGCCTCTTCTGGGTATATTGAGAATCGTAGTGTATTGGGTGTGATGTCAAGACGAAAGTATCACTCCAGTCATAGTGGAGATGATGATCACGCAGAATACGGAACTGGTGCTCTTATGTACTGCAGTCATTGGGATAATATGACTAAGTTATGATTATCCGATTATAGAGACTAGTAACTAGAGATCTGATATGTGCTTTGTACATGGTAGACACAATTCCAGCCCCAGACCTAGCATGTGACATCCGATGCTGGATCGATATACACAATACTACGTATACTACGCCTGATAAATATTACATATTCCTTTAGAATATTTCTGGAGAATTGGGTAGGCACGATGCTTTGGTAGAAGCCAACCATGTCTTGTAATTCGGTAAAAACGTAGTACTAGGTACGTACGTCTTCGGATAGTCCGACGACCAATTTACTGCCAACATATCTGGGGATCTCATGGGTCGCTTCCCGAAGATTCACCGATGACGTATGACTCACACATAATTAATCTGGGATTAATTATTAGAGAGAGAAAATTAATCTGGGATTAATTGCGAAGATATTTTATCTGGGATAAAATATTATTTAAAGAGAGAGACAACAATTAATTTGGAATTAATCGATAAAATAATATATTCGATATATTATACGAAATCGGATTTCGACGCGGAATTAAAATTATATTTGAATTCGGGCGAACGAGTTAATTTAGAATTAATTCGCTAGCGACGTGAATAGTAATTTTGGTAGGAAAAATTATTTAATTAAATTTGATTTAATTACGTCGCAACGGAAAATTAGTTAATTCGGAATTAGTGAACCCGAGCCCCGGAGTGTTTGTGGGCCCACTCACATTTCGAATTCAAGTGCGGCCCACAAGTCACATCACGCCTCACATCACTTGTCATTCAAGTGATGAATGTCTTGTCACTTTGAGTGATTGACAACTAGTCACTTGTGATTGATGGGGGTGGTTGGAAGCCTTAAATGCCATGTACCTTTTTTGGATTTGGAAATTCAAATTTTGGTATATCATTTAATTGATTTTAGAAATCAAACCAACAAACACAACTTCTCTTCCTCTTTCTCCCTCTCACGGCCTAGGGCAAAATTTCTCCCATTTTTCTTCCAAAATGCCGAGAACAAGATGAAGAAAAAAAGAGGATTTGTGGCAAATATTTCCAATGGTAGCACATAAAGAGTCATCCAAAGGTGATAGGGAAACAAACCCTTGAGCATGGAATCCATTCCCAAGCTTGGAGCTTGACCGAAAATCTTGGAGCACAAAGAGGAGTGATGAGTGGTAAATGTATCACTATTTTCCACTTATTTAACTTAATATTTTGTATAGTTTCTTGAGTTTTGTGAATATTTTGATGTGTTTTGTTTTATTTTGTAGATAAATAAAGTTTCAGGATATTCTAGAGGTGATTTGGAGCAAAACTGTGAAATTTGGCAAAAATGGTATTTTGGTAATTTTTGGCATCCCGACACCAAAACCCTTGGCGTCCCGACCTCTAACGTGCGCCAGAGGCTGCTAACGTGCACCAGGTCAACAAGTCAAAGTATGCCAAGTTTGAATTTGCTAACGTGCGCCGTGGAACATGTCATCATCACAGGCGATCCGCTAACGTGCGCCGCATGCCACGTGTCAAAAATTCAATGAGCCGAAATTTTTCAGCCGCCTTGCCACTTGTCAGGACGAAATTGTGCCAAACAAAAAGGGGATGGCGTCGCTACGCCAAAGCCATTGGCGTCGCGATGCCCAAGGCTTACTCAAGCCTATAAATTGAGCTCGAATTTTTAGTTTCAAATGTACCACTTCCTCTGAAATCTCTTATATAAATTGAGAGTTCTCTTCTTAGTTTCTTTAAATATTCAGAATTTATTACGTTTTGTAGTAGTAATTCTCTTCTATAAATAATACTTTTCTTTCTTAAACTCTTTTACTTTTACTGTTCATCCATGAGGAGGTAACTTAGCCATGCTGAGGTAACAAGGTGATTCTTTTACTTTTGCTATTTAGATTAATCTCCCTTAAAATATAATATATAAACTATTTAAAACCTTACTTAATGAGGATACCGCCATTCCGGACGGTTGGTTATTCAATTTAAACAGGTTAAACTTGAGTTAATGAGGATACTGCCATTCTGGACGGTTGGTTTAATTTTGTTCCGGGTTATGGCTGGTTTATATTTCTGTTCCGCCTTCTGGCTAGTTTATTTCAATTTGACTTAATCAGGATACCGCCATACTGGACGGTTGGTTTAAAATATCACAAGTAAATATATTATATATTATGGGAGATATCTAAATAGTAAATAATAGAAGTTAATGCCTTTTACCTTAGCATTTCTTTTTATTGTAATTTAATATTCTACAATTACTTTTCAGCAATTTCACTTTATGTCTTTTATGTTTTTATCAGCTTTAGCTATGTGTTGTAACTAAGTTAATTATCTAGGGTTGTGATAAAATCTAATATCACCGGTTTAAAAAAGGTTAGATTATAGTTTTAGGTAATTAAAAGAGTTATTTGTTGAGTCATAATCTTAATGCCTTTTTATTAACTGGCCACTAATAAAATTGACTAGATAAACTTAAAATGAACTAGACATAGGGACTTTAAGTTTAAAGACCTTAGACTCAACAACCCACGATCTTCTTTAAGGATATATAACCCTTTAATAGATTTCCTTACAGGATAGGAATAAACCTGTTGGGCGAGGGTAATCATAATTGGAATTCAATCTTAATGAATCTATATAATTTGATTGACATAGACATATGATTCAATTGAATTATATTAGGTATTTGTAAATGACCATCAGAAGAGGCTTTTACATAATTTAATATTCCAGATTAATAAATCAATATTTTACCCAACTATAATATAACCTCTTCATCTTTAAATAATATTGGAAGAATTCACAATCCTAGATAGTTTTATAAATTGAGTTTTCATTAATCTACTTTCAACAACTTTAGTTACTTGCTTTTAAATTTAGAATCGTCACCATTTCAAATCAATCAAATAACCTGTTAGATACTAGTAATCACTTGACCTCATAAAATTAATAGATTAGGTATTATGTCCTCGGGGGATCGATACTTTTTATACTACTTGAACGATATGTGCACTTGCGTTATACGTGTGTGATTACGCCGGTCAAGTTTTTGGCGCCGTTGCCGGGGACTTATTTATCTTTCATTATTAGTTTTGAGGTTAGATACGTTACTTGTATCAAATTTTCTTTTTACTTATTGTTTTCGTTTTATTGTGTTTCATGTTATCAGATTCTTAATGAGACGAACCATAAGCTTTGAAATACGACCGCTTGACCCAGAAATTGAAAGAACCATCAGACAGTTGAGAATGGAAAGACAGCAAGGCCAAGAAGCAATTGTTAACATGGAACCTGAACCTTTGGAGGTTGCACCACCAATTCCCATTCGAGACAGAACCATTCCGGTGGTTGACAGACTCATTTCATGTATTGTACTTCCTCCCTTACCAGCAAATGCAGGTGACATCAAAACTTGCATTCAGATGATTCAGCAATCAGTGCAGTTTGGGGGGAATGCAACTGAAGATCCTAATGCCCACATCAGCAACTTTCTGGAAGTTTGCGGCACTTTCAATTACAACCGAGAAGCTGAAGAAGCAATGAGACTGCGTGTTTTTCCATACTCCTTGAAGGATAGCTAAAGCTTGGCTACATTCACTACCAGCAGGTTCTATTACAACTTGGAATACTTTAGCCACCAAATATCTTGCAAAGTATTTTCTACCAGCCAGAACTGGAAAGCTGAGGAATGACATCACATCCTTTGTACAACAAAACTCAGAAACTCTTACGAAGCTTGGGAAAGGTACAAAGATTTGTTCCGGAAATGTCCTCGCCATGAGATTCCAAAATGGCTTCAAGTCCAAACATTCTATAATGGACTTTCTGGAATAATGAGAACCACAATTGATGCTGCTGCTGGAGGAACGGTTATGGCAAAATGAGAAGAACAAGCCTGGGACCTAATCAAAGAAATGGCCAACAACAATTCATTGTGGCCAACAGAAAGAAGCATGATTCAACGAATTGCTTGAATTTATGAAGTTGGAGCCAATACATCAGTCAGTGCCAAACTGGATCAAATATGCAAATTCATGGAGACTCCCGGCATGCAAAGCAACATTGGAACCACAAATTCACCATATGGAGAAGCACCAGAACAAAATCAACTTGAAGAAACGGTGAATTATGTCAACAATTTCAACAGACAGGGGAACAATCCATATTCCAACACCTACAATCCAGGGAGGAGGAATCATCCCAATTTCTCATGGAGCAACAATTCAGGGCAAAAGAATTATCCACCACCTGGATTCCAGCAATAGAACAAAAGCCAAGAGTTTGAAAAAGATCCAGAAATAAAAGATTGGCTTGCAGAGATGTTCAAAAAGCAACAAGCAGCATATGATGCTATGTTTCAAAGCCAATCTGCTTCCATCAAAGCACTGGAGAATCAAATTGGACAACTGGCCAATGCTCAGAGTTACAGACCGCCAGGTACCCTTCCTAGCAACACAGAACCAAATCCAAGGAACATGGGAAATGAGCAGTGTCATGTCATTATGTTAAAAAGTGGTACTGAAATCAACAAAGATGTTGGAATCAAGGAAACCATTGAAGATGTTCCAAAAGAAGCAGAGAAACAGATGGATGAAAAAGAAGAAAAGTAAAAAGAACAGATCACTCCACCTCCACCTTTTCCTCAGCGTCTTAAGAAAAGCAAACTGGACAAGCAGTTTGCTCGATTCTTGGAGGTTTTCAAAAAGCTGCACATCAACATCCCATTTGCAGAAGCTTTGGAACAAATGCCCAGCTATACTAAATTCATGAAAGACATTCTTTCACGAAAACAAAGATTGGGAGATTATGAGACAATAGCATTATCAGAAGAATGCAGCGCCATCATTCAGAGAAAACTTCCCCCGAAGTTGAAAGATCCTGGCAGTTTCACCATTCCTTGCGTCATAGGAGAACATAACTTCGGTAAGGCTTTATGTGATTTAGGTGCAAGTGTTAATTTAATGCCTTTTTCTATTTACAGGAAACTGCAAATTGGAGAAGCAATGCCTACTTCAGTTTCACTGCAACTTGCTGATCGAACGCTCACATTTTCAAGAGGAGTTGTTGAAGACGTGCTAGTCAAAGTTGATAAACTCATTCTCCCAGCATACTTCATTATCCTTGACATGGATGAAGACAAAGATGTGCCAATCATCCTTGGGAGACCATTCTTATCAACAGGTCGAACTGTGATTGATGTACAAAAAGGAGAACTGACCATGAAAGTTCAGGACCAAGAAGTTACCTTCAATGTTTTCAAAGCCATGAAATTCCCGACTGAAGAAAAAAAGGAAGAATGGTTCAGAATTGATGTTGTTGATAGTATCATTCATGATACTGATACAGTTCCCACGGACAAACTTGAAGCTTGCATCACCAATATGACTAACACTGAGTTAGATGCTGAAATTCTGGAATGTATCAACTATCTTGACAAGCCATTTCGTTTCAAAGTGACACAACCAATTGAAAGTTTGGAACTACCGAAGAAAGACCGGATCAAGCCTTCGATTGAAGAACCACCACAGTTGGAGCTGAAGTTACCTCCAAGTCATCTCAGGTATGCATTTCTTGGAAAATCTTCTTAATTACCTGTTATTATTTCATCTTCGCTAACATTGGAGCAGGAAGAAAAGTGGTTGAGAGTGTTACGAGAGCACAAGAAAGCTATTGGCTGGACTATTGCAGATATTCGAGGCATTAGTCCATCATTCTGTATGCACAATATCCTGATGAATGATGAGTACAAACCCACAGTGGAACATCAACGAAGACTCAATCCAATCATGAAGGAAGTTGTGAAGAAAGAAATCATCAAATGGTAGGATGCTGGCATCGTTTACCCCATCTCAGACAGCAGTTGGGTAAGTCTTATGCAGTGTGTGCCGAAGAAAGGAGGAATTATTGTGGTTACCAATGAAAAGAATGAGCTAATCCCAACAAGAACGGTGACTGGATGGAGAGTATGTATGGACTACAAGAAGCTGAACAAAGCCACGAGGAAGGATCATTTTCCGCTGCCATTCATTGATCAGATGCTGGAAAAATTGGCAGGACATGAGTTCTATTGCTTTCTGGATGGATATTCAGGAAACAATCAGTTTGCCATCGCTCCAGAAGATCAGGAGAAAACCACCTTTACATGTCCCTATGGTACTTTTGCTTTCCGCAGGATGCCATTTGGATTATGTAATGCCCCTGCCACATTTCAGCGTTGTATGATGGCCATCTTCTCAGACATGCTGGAGCAGAGTATGGAGGTTTTCATGGATGACTTTTCTGTGTTTGGAGATTCTTTTGACCATTGTTTGCAAAATTTGGAACAGGTATTACAAAGGTGTGAAGATACAAATCTAATACTCAACTGGGAGAAATGCCACTTTATGGTGCATGATGGCATAGTTCTTGGACACCGGATCTCACAAAAAGGAATCGAGGTAGATACAGCAAAGATAGAGACAATTGAAAAACTACCTCCACCAGCATCAGTCAAAGGAATTCAGAGTTTTCTTGGACATGCAGGTTTTTACAGGAGATTTATCAAAGACTTTTCCAAAATTGCAAAACCTCTTTGCAATCTTCTGGAAAATGATGTGTCTTTCAACTTCACCAAAGAATGCCATGAAGCTTTTGAGATCTTAAAACAGAAGCTGGTTTCTGCCCCCGTCATAGTAGCACCAGATTGGACCCTTCCATTTGAGGTTATGTGTGATGCTAGTGATTTTGCTGTAGGTGCAGTTTTGGGACAACGCAAAGCAAAGATATTCCACACCATTTACTACTCCAGCAGAACTTTGAATGAAGCTCAACTCAACTACACAACCACTGAAAAAGAGTTGCTTGCAGTTGTGTTCACTTTTGACAAATTTCGCTTTTATCTGTTGGGTCCCAAAGTGGTGGTCTACACAGATCATTCAGCAATCAAATACCTGATCGCGAAGAAAGATGCCAAACCCAGATTGATTTGTTGGATACTTCTTCTACAAGAATTCGATGTGGAGATCAGAGACAGGAAAAGAACAGAAAACCAAGTGGAAGATCATCTTTCGAGGCTCGAGAATGGAGAAACAGCTGGCAAAGAACTATCAATCAAAGAACCTTTTCCAAATGAATAGATGTTTGCCATAAAACAACAGGAAGTCCCTTGGTATGCTGACTATGTCAACTACATAGTGTCAGGAAAATGGCCGTTGGAATGGACAACTCAGCAACGGAAGAAATTCTTCAAAGAAGTCAAACATTATGTCTGGGATGAGCCATACCTGTTCAAACGACGTGCTGATCAATTACTGAGACGATGTGTTCCACAAGAAGAGGTCAACAGTGTTTTGCAGCACTGTCATTCATCACCATACGGCGGACACTTCAATGGGAATAAAACTGCAGCTAAAGTCCTTCAATCAGGTTTGCTCTGGCCCACTCTTTTTAAAAATGCTCACTTATTTGTTCTTCAATGTGACATGTGTCAGAGAATGGGGAATATTTCGAAGAGAAATGAAGTACCATTGCAAAATATTCTGGAAGTGGAGATATTCGATGTGTGGGGAATTGATTTCATGGGACCCTTTGTTCCATAATTCGGAAACCTGTACATCTTGGTTGCTGTAGACTACGTCTCAAAATGGGTTGAAGCAATTGCACTACCATCCAATGATTCAAAAGTGGTGATCAAATTCTTGAAAAAGAATATTTTCACTCGCTTAGAAACACCTCGGGCAATTATCAGTGATGGTGGCACACATTTCTGCAACAGATATTTTGATGCACTCCTATCCAAATACGGAGTTACTCACAAGGTTGCAATAGCCTACCATCCACAGTCAAATGGGCAAGTTAAAGTTTCAAACAGAGAAATCAAAAGAATCTTGGAGAGAACCGTTGGATCAACAAGGAGGGACTAGTCAACAAAACTAGATGATGCATTATGGGCCTACCAGACAGCTTACAAGACACCCATTGGTATGTCCCCATATCGATTGGTGTTTGGGAAAGCATGTCATCTGCCAGTTGAGCTTGAACATAAGGCGTACTCGGCACTGAAGAAGTTGAATCTTGATCAACAAGTTGCAGGAAAGAAAAGACTTCACCAACTCAATGAATTGAAGGAATTTCGCCTACAATCTTATGAGAATGCCAAATTGTACAAGGAAAAGACCAAGAAATGGCATGACCTAAAAATAGTGCACAGACAGTTGAAACCAAGGCAACAGGTGTTGTTGTACAACTCGAGGTTGAAACTTTTCCCTGGAAAGTTGAAATCACGGTGGTCAGGTCCATTTGTGATCACTGAGGTTTTACCATAAGGAGCTGTTGAGTTTCTGGATCCCAACACCAACAACACATTCAAGGTTAACAGTCAGCGTGTCAAGCACTACTGGGGAGAACCGTTGGAGTGACAAAAAGAAAGTGTCACACTTTCAGATCCAGCATAAAGTTCAGGCAGTCACGTCTAGCTGACGACTTAAAACTTAGCGCTCGCAGGGAGGCAACCCATGCAATTTGTGTATATATTGTGATTTGATATGATTTAATTTTGTGTGTTTAGTTTTTGCAGATTAAGACATTTCTAGATGGAAGAAGCTCTCGCAAGTCTTCACAAGCAATTTCCTTCTCTCCCTCAAAAATCTCTGATGAAATTTTACAAAGATCGTTTGGAATGAATGAGGTTACTGACAATCAAAGGTATTCCTACTGACATTCGTTGGATAATTGAAGCACGGGTCAGATTGGCAGGTGAGTCTTCTGACTCTTTTAGTTCGCATCTGTCTGGTTTTGGAAGAAGCACCTATGCAAAGAAACGTAGAGCTAAGCAAATGGGTGTTTGTTACAAATGTGCATGCTGGAATTGCAATACTCGTTGTCATTCTTTAGGAATGGTGTCTGATAATCGTGAAGATAAAATTAAATTCATTAGGGATGGCTTGAGTAATGAGTCTGTAGATGATATATCTTCGACTCTTGAGACGCATCCAAATGGATATGTTCATATAGCCATTCACAGGTTACACACACAATTCCAAAAAGAAAGACAACAGTTAAGTCGTGGGAATCTGACTCAAAAAGATGTGTTTGCCAATTTATAAGAAAATTGGATGAGAAGCTTGTCCCTGACGCATAGACGTCAATCAAGCTATAAATTCTTGTAAATATTATATGTATTTGTCTTTTTCTTAATAATTGTGATTTGTTTTGTTGTTTTCTTATATTTTCTCCGACAGAATCCAGACCTTTATGACTATCACGATTTATTTTACTATTTTGCTACTAATCGTCCATTGGAAGATACTAGTGCTATTATTTTACTCACCCTTTTCAGGTATTATAAATTCAACTCATCCTTGCACTTTTGAAGACATCCATAGTAAAACATGGAAGCCAATTCAAGAAGACGAGTTGAAAACATCTGTGTGTTTTGTAGTAGTAGTGTTGGTACTAAACCACAATACATAGATGCAACACAAAAATTGGGTCGAGTCTTAGCTGCAAGAAATATGCACTTAGTATATGGCGGAGGCAATCTTGGACTAATAGGGATCGTTTCAAAGGCCGTACAGGAAGGAGGCAGTCATGTTTTGGGAATCATCCCAAAACCCTTGGCAGAAGCAAATCTTATTGAACCATCAAACGGAGAGGAACTGATCGTGCCAGGTATGTCCGAACGACTGGTAGAAATGATTAACCGTGCTGATGCTTTTATTGCTTTGCCAGGTGGTTTTCTTCAGACATTGCTCGATCTTGCAAGCGACTCGGGTAATGGACGCCTTCTTAATTTGATGTTTTTAGTTTTTGGAAGCTTCGGATTTCATAAAGATTTATTTCTACATAAGTTGGATTTTTAAAAGATGACTTTCATGTATTCTGATTTTAGATATAGTATGAGACAACTGCATAGAGTTTGTAGTGTGATTTTCGATTCTGATAATAAATGTGTTATATGTAAGGCTTTTTTTTTGTGATTCTGTTTCTGATAAGGAATATGTTGATTATGAGGACATTAACATTATCATTTTCGAAACTGCTAACGAATGAGATCAGTTTTTGATATATGTATTATGATTCCTATTATAGGTTATGGATGAAATTGATTGTATGGAATTTGCAGTGTGATTACCATAACTAATATAGTATCCGATTACATGTAAAGAATCATAATGTGTTTTCATTTATGATAATATACATGAATGTTTGTAAAGAATCTGTATTATATTCCGTTTCGGATAATGAATTGTTGGAATTCTCTAAGCTTCCCAAGATTATTTCAAGCATTGAAAATAAGATGTGAATACAATCAAAGGAGGTGCGGAATACTCACAATGATCGGTTGAGACGATGCGGTGAAGAAAAAAATGTTCTGCCCTCCTCCATGAAGCTCGGCAGTGAGCTGTTTTCTTGTCCTCAAATTCGGCCATGGGTGAGTCTACATTGATGCTCCAAGCTTATCAAGGTGATCCCATGCTCATGAAGTGAGTTCCCTATCACCTTTGTATAGACTCATTTGAATGCTAGCTCCTTGGAATTTTGCCACAAAATTCACTCTTGTTTCTCCTTAACTGTCACGGTAAGAACCAGAAAATAGAAGGGAGAAATCGGTCCTAGATCGTGTGAGAGAAGGAGTTTTTGGCTCCAAAAATGAAAAGAGAGAGAGCGATCGATTGGTTGGTGAAGGGAATAAGTGTATCTAATACACTTGCCTAATTAATAAATTAATTTGCCAATATTTTTGGTTTCAAAAAAGTCAAACAATAAAGGCTAGCCAACCACCATATCAATCCATCAATCAATCAAATCAAGTGACAAGTTGTCACATCACTCAAAGTGACTAATGATTTGACGCTTGATGCGACTAGCGATTTGACGCTTGATTTGACTTGCGTGCCGCACTCGAATTCGAAATGCGAATGCGCTCGTAAATAATCCTGGGCTCGGGTTCACTATTCACATCGCTAACGAATCAATTCTAAATTAACTCGTTCGCCGAATTAAAATCTAATTTTAATTCCGCGTCGAAATCCAATTTCGTTTAATTATCGAATATATTAATTTTGTCGATTAATTCCAAATTAATCGTTTTCTCTCTTTAATTGATATTTTATCCCAGATAAAATATCTTCGTAATTAATCTCAGATTAATTTTCTCTCTCATCTAATTAATCCCAGATTAATAAAGTGTGAGTCATACATCATTGGTGAATCTTTGGGAAGCGACCCATGAGATCCTCGGATATGTTGGCATTAAATTCGGTCGTCGGACTATCCGAACACGTAAGTACCTAGTACTACGTTTGTACCGATTTACAAAACAAGGTTTGCTTCTAGCAAAGCGCCATGCCTACCCAATTCTCCAGAAACATGCTTACAGGAATAAACAATCTATATCAGGCGTAGTATACGTAGTATTGTGTATGTCGTTCCAGTATCAGATGATCACGTGCTAGGCCTGGGGCTGGAATTGTGTCTGCCCCGTACAAAGCACATGTCGGATGTATGGTAACTAGTCTCTATAATCGGATATACATGACCTTGTCATAATATCCCGATAGCTGCAGCGTTTAAGAGAACCAGTTGTTGGTTTCTATTAAGGTCCCAAGATCATAAACAAGCTTGAAACATGTGTAAAAACTAATCAACGAAGTTGCGGAATACTCACATCGATCGGTTGAGCGACGCGGCAACGAACAAAACTCGAACTTCTGCCCATTGGACTGCTCGGCAGTGAGCACTGTCACAGATCACTGGTTTCGGTTTTGATCACCAAGAATCAAGCTCCAAGCTTTGCGAAATGATTCCCGGCTCATGGGTGGACTTCCCTATGACCTTCGCATGTCTCTCAGAGTGCTAGCTCTCTTTATTTTTGCCACAAAAACCAAGCACTTTGCTTACCTCATTCGCTGTTTTTGGCGAACAAGAAACCAGAAATTACACAGCCCTTTGGGCGTGAGAAAGATGAAGAGAATGGAGAGAGAGAAGAGTTAAATGTGTTAGTTAAAATTGGTAATTGATTTCTAAAATCAAATACACAATTTTGGTTCCAAAAGTCAAAGCAATCAATGCCCACAAATGCTAACCACACACATCACTCAATCACATCAATCACAAGTTGTCAAGTCACATCACTCAAAGTGACAAGTGATTTGATGCTTGATGTGACTAGCGATTTGACGCTTGATTTGATTTGCGTGCCGCACTCGAATTCGAAATGCGAATGCGCTCGCAAATAATCCCGGGCTCGGGTTCGCTAATTCAAAATTAAAAAATTTTCCATTGCGTCGTAATTAAATGATTACGCCTAGCGAAGTCCCTATTCACGTCGCTAACAAATTAATTCTAAATTAATTCGTTCGCCCGAATTAAAATCTAATTTTAATTCCGTGTCGAAATCCAATCTCATTTAATATATCGAATATATAAATAATCAAATAATTCCAAATTAATCGTTATCTGTCTTTAAATGATATTTATCCCAGATAAAATAACTCCGCAATTAATCCCAGATTAATTTTCTCTCTCATCTAATTAATCCCAGATTAATTAAATGTGCGAGTCATACATCATCAGTGAATCTTTGGGAAGCGACCCATGAGATCCCCGGATATGTTGGCATTAAATTCGGTGGTCGGGACTATCCGAACACGTAAGTACCTCATACTACGTTTATACCGAATTACAAGACAAGGTTGGCTTCTAGCAAAGCGCCATGCCTACCCAATTCTCCAGAAATATATTTACAGGAATAAAGGATCTATATCAGGCATAGTATACGTATAATAGCGTATTTCTGTCCCGTATCGGATGATCATGTGCTAGGCCTGAGGCTGGAATTGTGTCTGCCTCGTACGAAGCACATGTCGGATGTCTGGTAACTAGTCTTTATAATCAGATAAACATGACCTTGTCATTTTATCTCAATGACTGCAGTAATTAAGAGTACTAGTATCGTATCTTACGTGACCATCATCTCCATATGACTGGAGTGACACTCCCGTCTTGACATCACACCCAACACACTACGATTCTCAATATACCCAATATTGGCGTACACAGAACCTGTTAAAGCCCTGGACGACCGCAACGAAAGTATATTGATTGTTGCAAGTATTAGCGGTGCAAGTCTCAGGTTTAGACCAAATACACCTACCCTGATTTCGGACTTCCATAGACACATAGTCATACTACCAATGGAATTCTGAGGGGGTCTATCCAGAGCGAAGCTGTTTGCTGTACCATCGGTAAAACACAACCTCCTATTACACTTGCATGAGTATCCTATACCCAAATATATGAGAACTATGCCGTTGTGACCTCACAACGCGTACAAGTGTAATACTAGTCTTTTACGCATTTTCGATGTCCAATCTCGATAATACTCTGACTATGGATATTTAATGATTTATCCTACGTGGACTGATACTGTCTCATATCATTCTCCGTCCAGGAACAAATCACAAGGACCTCTCATCATTTTTACATCTAGGTGATCTAATCACAAATGATAAGAGTGCAATCTCCTTTGTCTCATAGTTAATTTGTACAACAACACCATGATCTGTACAAATAGTGACGCTATGGGTCATAGTTTTCCAACAATCTCCCACTTGGCCTATAGCCAGTCACTCGAGTGTCTAACACCCGAACTATATACGGTTGGCTCAAATTACTGAGAAAAGGCTTTCGTCAGCGGATTTGCATGATTATCGTCTAATGCGATTTATTCGATCATCACGTCGCCACGATGTATGATCCGAACGAATCAGATGAATATCGAAGTATGTATCTGGATCGTTGATGAGACCATTAATTCTTTAGGCTGTGCTTAAGCCTAGCTCAGCTGCTAACAGAATTATATCTAATCTAATTAGATTTATTTATCGACCCAGAAGGATTCTATTGCTGCCTCAGCTGCAGTAATAACCCGCATTTCTTGTTTATTCGGTAACGGTATCTTGCTTGGAAGATTTCCAGCTCACTGTTCCGTTATTCAAACTTTGTAGTACCGTTTGCGACTTGTAGTCGTCTTATCGGTTAGGAACTTGCAGTAGTGATCCCAGTCACTTCAAGTTTTCCATCTCTATAGTTTAAGACATCATCATTAGTTCTCTAAGATACTAACGGATGTTCTTAACATCAATGCAGTGACTATCACTTGGATTGGCCTGTTTGTGATTCCATATGCTCAAAGCGTATGAGACATCAGGTCGCCTACATTTTTCAATGTACGAGTTTTCTCGGAGAGTTTTCTGAAAGCCAAGCTTTCACCGATTTTATTATGGGAATATCATTTCCAAGAAATGACATATTATCATTATTTATAGGACAGCCACTGTCAGTGCACTCCCACTAACCCTCTTATATACACAAGAATCTTTTCGTTTTAAATTAAATCATAAACAATTATGATTATATCAAAACGATAATTCCAAGAACCTAATGCTTGCTTCAATCCAAACATGGATCGAATAACCTGCAAACCTTGTTTGCTTGTTTTGTACGACAAAACCGACAAGATGTTGTAAACGTCCTCCGAAAAGTTTCCTTTTCAGGTAAGCGATTTTCTTGTTCAGCTGACATATTTCATAAATGAAACATGCAGCTTATCAAGCATTGTCCAAATGGATTTACCGTAGCAACCGGTAAAAGGTTGAATCGTAGTCAACACAATGTTGATAACGATACCTTTCCGCTAAAAGCCTAGCTTTATACTTTAGTATGTTTCCATCCATGTATGTCTTCCTTGAAGACTTATAAAGTACCAGTAGGCACAATGCATTGCGGTACAACAACTAGTATCCAAACTTATTGATATACATGGAATCTAATTCGGATATCATGGCACTTTTCCATAATAGGGAGTCGATACCTTGTATCACTTCCTCATACGTAATCAGTTGGTATACCTCAATAAGATTGACATCGTTATGAGGTGAGATCCGAAACCCATACCCCGGTTGGGTTGTTTTTGACTCTCTCTGACATACGCGGGTCTTGTGTATTCAAAGATTAATGGTATAAATTCATCCTAGATGAACTATTTGTGTTCCATTAAGATTCGATGCCTGGAACAGTATTACTCCGATTTTCATTGAGTTTTACTATTCTCCCACTTACCACTGCATATTGGTATTCCTCTTAGAAAAACCGCATGGTGAGCAAAAATCTAATTGTTCTCTTGTGAGATGTATAAGTATTGGTATCCCTAAGATAACCTACAATTGGCACTTATCCAATTTGGGTTCTAGTTTGGTATCATCCAAACATATACCCAGCATTCCCAAATTTCAGGAATGAGAAACCTAGTTTCTTTCCTGTTTCATATCTAATATGAAATCGGTCAAACAGATTATTATGGAACCTTATTCTAAATAAGTTATGCACTGTTAAAGCGTATCCATTGAAGGAAATGGTAGCTCAGAGCGACTCATGATTAACCTTATCATATCTAACAAAATTTGGTTACTCATTTCGGACACACCGTCAACTTGACGTGTTCCGGGAGGAGTCTCATTTGAAAGAATACTTTACTCTTTCAAGTATATAATAAACTTATTGCTTAAGTATTTTCCATTACGGTCTTACCGTGACGGTCTAATACTTTAGCCGATCTGTTTGTCTATTAGTGTCGAAACTCTAAAAATTTCTGATTCATGTTTCAAAAGAAACAAATAACCATAACACGATGCCACATCCATATAGGTCACGAAATATTCATATCCATCTCTAGCCTACCTAGACATGGGCCCACTTGCTTCACTATGAACTAGGGCTAACAGATCTGTGGCATTTACACTTTTACCAAGTAAATAGTGTTTTAGGCACTTTACCCAATAAACTAGATTCGTAGACTTCATTTGAATGAGATCAAATCAGTCCGAGTACCCACTCTTCAAAAGTGCGGATATACAATTCTTGTTTTATTGTGTCCCAGACAACAATGCCACATTTTAGTTTATTCTGATCAAATCAGTTTGAGCTATTTGTTTGTCATGTTATATGTTTGAGATTTTATTTATATTCAAAATATAAATTATGTTATTCACATCTAATGTGTTTATCTCAATATCATCTTTATATAATGAAAAACTTTAGTGTTCTAGAATATAAAGGTAAATCCGCAACAGATTAAACACTAATATAAAGATAATGTTCCTAGTCAAACTAGTTACATTATAACAGTTTCCTAATTTAAGTACACACCCGAAGGTAGTTCCTAAACATAGGTATCTGCGGTTAAAACAGCGACTTTCATTCCGTTTCCTATTCGCAGATAAAACCCTATTGAAGTCAGTATCCTGTTCAAAACAGATTCTGAACATCAATACATATATTTTATGTTCCATACTAAGTATTTAAAATCTAATTTTAATACTAGTAGTGAACATAATATTGACAAACATATTTGAAGTCAGAGCCTTGCTCGTTCTTCAATTCCTTCAAGTCTGCTTTGTCCAAACGGTAGTCACGCTTCCGCGATCCCGTTTGTATCATTTAAGCAGACATTTTGGGATATGTCCTTTATCTTCCCAGAAGATTATAATGATTTTGCCTTTGCCCTTTTCAACACTCCAGAAGCCTTTGGCCAAGCCTTGGGTTTCTAGAATATCGAAGTAAGGACACCTTACGCTACTTGCCTAATTGTAAACTTTGACTTTATCTCCTTGAGAATAGTCATTAACTCTCCAAGAGTTTACTATTGCAATTTTAGTACTTCTAAAATCTAAGTATAGATTTATGAAGATCCTTCAATTTCTTTATCATACTTTAAGGATCTAATCTTAGTTCTGATTCAGAAATTAAGGAGTCTACTGCGGTAAGTATAATGGATTAAGCACTAAAGTTATCATTACATAATCTTCCAAAGATTATGCTCTACTATTTGCTTAACTCCGGGCTTAGGCACAATATGTTATTTTATCAAATAAAGTAACTTATTATTTTTCCAGAACCATCATGAAATTTATTCCCAATTTGAAAATTAAACCATTTAAATACATTTTCCCTAGGATTATGTTTTAAATGTCAATCTTTCAATTTTAATCTTGATTTTAATAGTCCAACTATTTAATCAATGATTTAGGTACTATTTATTATAATGATTACAATAGTCCAAGTATTTAATCAACTATAATTTAATTAAATCAAATACATTGATTACTATAATCCAATTATATAATCAACTATAAAAAAATGTTTGAATATAGTCCAACTATTTATTAAAACAACATTTAAATATTAGTCCAACTAAATTTTATTTATTGAAGAATGATATTTGTTTGAGCGCGTATGGCAAGTAATTAAACGAATATTGCAAATTCAGTTTGCCTCCCACTATTTTTTTGGCGAGCCTCTAACCCTCTGTCGAGTACTTGGGAAACCGTGTTTTGTTCCTAGGGGCTAGGATTGTTGGACAATTATGACCCATAGCGTCACTATTTGTACAGATCACGGTGTTGTTGTACAAATTAACTATGTGACAAAGGAGATTGCACTCTTATCATTTGTGATTAGATCACCTAGATGTATAAATGATACGAGATCCCTATGATTTTTTCCTGGACTAAAAATGATATGAGACACAGTATCAGTCCACGAAGGATAAATCATTAAATATCCCTAGTCAGAGTATTATCGAGATTGGACATCGATAAATACATAAAGACTAGTATGGTATTCTTCCAAAGCAGACTCCTCCTAGAACACCTCAATTTGACTTGGTTGAGGTCGTCCAGGGTTTCAATCAATATACTTTGGTTGAGGTCGTCCAGGGTTTTAACAGGTTCTGTGTACGCCAATGCTGGGTATATTGAGAATCGTAGTGTGTTGGGTGTGATGTTAAGACGGAAGTGTCACTCCAGTCATATGGAGATGATGGTCACATAGGATACGGAACTCGTTCTCTTAAATGCTCGAGCTATCGGGATATTATGACTAAGTCATGTATATCTGATTATAGAGACTAGTTGCCAGACATCCGATATGTGATTCGTACGGGGCAGACACAATTACAGCCTCAGGCCTAGAACGTGAACATCCGATACTGGATCGACATACACAATACTACGGTATACTACGCTTGATATAGATCGCATATTCCTATAAGGATATTTCTGGAGAATTGGGTAGTCATGGCGCTTTGCTAGAAGCCAACCTTGTCTTGTAAATTGGTATAAACGTAGTACGAGGTAATTTGCACGCGAAAATCCCTCGCTCAATATTAAGCATTTTTCCTTCCATTGAGTGATTCTCACTCAAGATCCGAGACTGGCATTGGCTTATTGGCCAAAGTCAAGGCCTTTGTCCGTCGAGGATGTGTTTGAATCACGAAGGCTTTGTTTCCATATCGGTGTCTTGTCCAAGTTGTGGTTTGTTGGCCAAAGTCAAGACCACTTCTTGTCCATCGACATTGATTACGAAGCTTTCCATGGTCAATGGGTCGCGCTTGACTGGGATCACTAAGTTTGTTGTGCCAAAGCCAATGCTTAGTTGATTCAGAGGAAAAAGGTTAGGTAATACATTGGATGTATTGGCATATATAAGATATATGTTTCGGACTTGGATGTCCCCTACCGGATCTAGGAATTGGATTGGATCCAATCGATCTTAGAGATCTACTTAGTTAATTATCATACAATTTTTTGGCCAAAGTCAAGATTGTATGATATTTAACGGGATCCTAGCCCACTAGAAAACACGGTTTCCCGAGTACTCGACAGAGGGTTAGAGGCTCGCCAAAAAAATAGTGGGAGGCAAGAATTGAATTTGCAATATTCGATTAATTACTTGCCATACGCGCTCATTCAAATTATTTCATCGTTAAATTAAATGTTAGTTGGACTAATATTTAATTGTTGTTTTTGTAAACAGTTGGACTATATTATAGTTGATTATATAATTGGATTATAGTAATCAATATATTTGAATTAATTAATTTCGATTTATAGTTGATTTTATAGTTGGACTATAATAATCAATATAATTGAGGTTAATTAATTTAAATTATATTTGATTGTATAGTTGGACTATAATAATCATTATAATATATAGTACCACAAATCGTTGATTAAATAGTTGGACTATTAGAATCAAGATATAATTGAAAGATTAGTGTTTAAAACATAATCCTGGGTGAAAATGTATTTAAACGACTTTAATTTTCAAATTGGGAATAATTTCAGGATGGTCCTGGAAAAATAATAAGTTATTTTAGTTGATAAAATAATATATTAAGCCTAAGCCTGGAGTTAAGAAAATAGTAGAGCATAATCTTTGGAAGATTTATGTAAGGATAACTTAAGTGCTTAATCCATTATACTTGTAAAGTAGAATCCTTAATTTCTGAATCAGAATTAAGGATTAGATCCTTAAAGTATGATAATGAAATTGAAGGATTTTCATAGATCTATTTTAGATCTTTGAAATACTAAATTGCAATAAATAATTCTTGGAGAATTAATAACTATTCTCAAGGAGACAAAGTCAAAGTTTGCAATAAGGCAAGTAGCGCAAGGCGCACCTTACTTCGATATTCTAGAAACCCAAGGCTTGGCCAAAGGCTACTGGAATGTTGAAAAGGGCAAAGGCAAAATCATTATAATCTTCTAGGAAGATAAAAGGACATATCCTAATAAGGAATTGAAGACGAGCAAGGCTCTGACTTCAAAATATTTGTCAACATTATGATCACTACTAGTATTGAAATTGGATTTTAAAATACTTATTGTGATACATAATATATATAAATATATATTGATGTTCAGAATCTGTTTTAAACAGGATACTGACATTAATTGAGATTTATCTATGAATTGGAAACGGGACGAAAGTCGCTGTTTTAACCGTAGATACCTAAATTTAAGAACTACCCCCGGTTGTGTACCTAAGTTAGAAAACTGTTATAATGTAGCTAGTTTGACTAGATACATTAACTCTATATCAGTTTTCAACCCGCTGCGGGTGAACCTTTATATTTTAAAACACTAAAGTGTTTTATTGTATAAAGATGATATTGAGATAAACACATTAGATGTGAATAACAGAATTTATATTTAGAATATAAATAAATCTCACACGTATAACATGACAAACTAATAGCTCAAACTGATTTGATCAGGTTGAAACTTGAATGTGGAATTGTTGTCTGGGATACAATTTAAACAAGACTCGTATATCCACACTTTTGAAGAGTGGGTACTAAGACTGATTTGATTCCATTCAAATAAAGTCTACGAATCTAGTTTATTGGGCAAAGTGCCTAAAACACTATTTACTTGGTAAAAGTGCAAGTGCCACCAATCTGTTAGCCCTAGTTCATAGTGAAGTAAGTGGGCCCATATCTAGCTAGGCTAGAAGTGGATATGAATATTTCGTGACCTATACGGATGTGGCATCGTCTTATGGTTATGTGTTTCTTTTGAAACACAAATCGGAAACTTTTACAGTTTCGACACGAAACAGACAAACAGATCGGCTAAAGTATTAAACTGTCACAGTGAGGCCGTGATGGAAAATACTTAAGCAATGAGTTACTCGCATACATGAGAGAGTATAGTATTCTTTCAATGAGGACTCTTCCCGGAACACGTCAGTTTGACTGTGTGTCCGAATTGAGAGACCGAATTTTGTTGGACATGATAAGGTTAATCATGAGTCGCTCTGAGCTACCATTTCCTTCAACGGATATGCTAAACAGTGCAAAACTTATTTTGAATAAGTTTTCATAAAATCTGTTTGACATATCTCATATTAGATATGAACCGGAAAGAAACTAGGTTTCACATTCCGGAATAATTTGGGTATGCTAGGCATACGTTTGGATGATACCAAACAAGAACCCAAATTGGATAAGTGCCAAATGTAGGATATCCTAGGGATACCATAAGTATTTTACTTATACACCTCACAAGAGAACAATTAGATTGTTGCTAACCATGCAGTTTTCCTGAGAGGAATACCGATATGCGGTGGTAAGTGGGAAGATATTAAAACTGGATGAAAATCGGGTAATACTATTCAAGGCATCGAATCCTAATGGAACACAAGTAGGTCATTAAGGATGTGACTATTACCAATAATCTTCGAATACACAAGAACCGCGTAGGTCGGAGAAAATCAGAAAACAACCTAGGGTATTGGTTTCTGATCTCACCTCATAAAGATGTCTATCTTATTGAGGTATACCAACTGACTACGTATGAGGAAGTGATACAAGGTATCGACTCCCTATTATGGCAAAGTGCCATAAATTTCGAAGTGGATTCCATGTAAACCAACTATGTTTAGACACTAGTTGATGTACCGCAAGGCATTGTGTCTATTGGTACTATATAAGTCTTCAAGGAAGACATACATGGATGGCAACATACCAACGTACTAAGCTAGGCTTGTAGCGAAAAGGTAGAGTTATCAACATTGTGTTGATTACGACGAAACCTTTTACCTGTTGCCATGGTAAATCCATTTGGATAATGCTTGCTAATGATGCATGTTTCATTCATGAAATGTGGCAGCTGAATGCCAAAACCGCTTTCCTTAAAGGAAACCTTTTGGAGGATGTTTACAACATCTTGACGGTTTTGTCGAACCATAACAAGCAAACTAGGTTTGCAGGTTATTCGATCCATGTTTGGATTGAAGCAAACATTAGGTTCTTGGAATTGTCATTTTGATGTAATCATAATAGTTTATGATTTAATTCAAAACGAAAATAATTCTTGTGTATATAAGGAGGTTAGTGGGAGTTCACTGACATTGAATGTCCTGAGTAATGATGATATATCATTTCTTGAAAATGATATTCCCATAAAATAATCGGTGAAAGCTTGGCTTTCATGATAATGACTATAAGTCGTAACAAAGGTACTATACAATAGTATAACGGAACAGTGAGGTGGAAATCTTCCAAGCAAGATACTGTTACCGAATAAACAACAAATGCGGGTTATTGCTGCAGCTGAGGCAGCAATAGAAGCCATTTGGGTCGATAACAAATCTAATTAGATTAGATATAGTTCTATTAGCAGCTGAGCTAGGCGTCAGCACATACTAAAGAATTAATGGTCTCATCAACGATCCAAATAAATACTTTGATATCCATCTGATTCGTTCGGATCATACATCGTGGCGATGTGATGATCGAATAAATCGCATCAGATGATAATCATGTAAATCCGCTAACGAAACCTTTTCTCAGCAGTTTGAGCCAACCGTACATAGTTCGGGTGTAAGACACTCGAGTGACTGGCTATAGGCCAAGTGGGAGATTGTTGGACAATTATGACCCATAGCGTCACTATTTGTACAGATCACGGTGTTGTTGTACAAATTAACTATGTGACAAAGGAGATTGCACTCTTATCATTTGTGATTAGATCACCTAGATGTATAAATGATAGGAGGTCCCTGTGATTTGTTCCTGGACTGAGAATGATATGAGACAGTATCAGTCCACGAAGGAAAAATCATTAAATATCCCTAGTCAGAGTATTATCGAGATTGGACATCGATAAATACGTAAAAGATTAGTATTACACTTGTGCGCTTTGTGAGGGCACGACGGCATAGTTCTCATATATTTGGGTATAGGATACTCACGCAAGTGTAATAGGAGGTTGTGTTTTACCGATGGTACAGGAAACAACTTCACTCTGGATAGACCTTCGCGGAATCCCATTGGTAGTATGACTATGTGTCTATGGGAGTCTACAATCAGGGTAGGTGTATTTGGTCTAAAGCTGAGACTTGCACTACTAATACTTGCGACAATCAATATACTTTGGTTGAGGTCGTCCAAGGCTTTAACAGGTTCTGTGTACGCCAATGCTGGGTATACTGAGAATCGTAGTGTGTTGGGTATGATGTTAAGACGGAAGTGTCACTCCAGTCATATGGAGATGATGGTCACATAGGATACGGAACTCGTTCTCTTAAATGCTCGAGCTATCGGGATATTATGACTAGGTCATGTATATCTGATTATAGAGACTAGTTTCCAGACATCTGATATGTGCTTCGTACGCGGCAGACACAATTACAGCCCCAGGCCTAGCACGTGAACATCCGATACTGGATCGACATACACAATACTACGGTATACTACGCTTGATATAGATCACATATTCCTATAAGGATATTTTTGGAGAATTGGGTAGTCATGGCGCTTTGCTAGAAGCCAACCTTGTCTTGTAAATCGGTATAAACGTAGTACGAGGTACTTACGTGTTCGGATAGTCTGACGAACGTATTTACTGCCAACATATCTAGGATCTCATGGGTCGCTTCCCGAAGATTCACCGATGACGTTTGACTCGCACTTTAATTAATCTAGGATTAATTAGATGAGAGAGAAAATTAATCTGGGATTAATTACGGAGATATTTTATATGGGATAAAATATTAATTAAAGAGAGAGAACGATTAATTTGGAATTAATCGATAAAATAATATATTTGATATATTATACGAAATTGGATTTCGACGCGGAATTAAAATTAGATTTTAATTCGGGCGAACGAGTTAATTTAGAATTAATTCGTTAGCGACGTGAATAGTGATTTCGCTAGGCGTAATCGTTTAATTCCGTCGCAACGAAAAATTTGTTAATTCGGAATTAGGGAACCCGAGCCCGAGATTGTTTGCGAGCGCATTCGCATTTTGAATTCGAGTGTGGTACGCAAGTCAAATCAATCGTCAAATCGCTAGTCACATCAAGCGTCAAATCACATGTCACTTTGAGTGATGTGACAATTTGATTGATTGATTTGAGTGATTGATGTGGTAGTTGAAAAACATTTATTGCTTTTTGCTTTTTGATTTTTTGTAAATTGAAAAGGGTTTTGATTTTTTGATTTTTGGAAAATCAAAAATATATAAAACATTATCTTTTTTTCTTTTCTCTCTCTCCACTTCACTCCACAAAGTTTTCTCTTTTCCCTATCTTCTCTCACTCGGCTTTGAGCCATTTCTTCTTCTATGTTTCTGGTTCTACCGAACGCAAAAGAGAAGCAAGTGAGACGTTTTTGTGGCAAAAACAAAGTGCTAGCACACACTTGAGTCTTCCTAAGGTGATAGGGAACCGATTTCGTGAGCTTCGAAGCTTGAAGCTTGGAGCTTCAATGGAGGTCTCCCATGGCAGATTATTGGAGGAGCCAAACCAGTCAAAACAGAGTAGCCCACTGCCCAATAAGCTCACTGCCGAGCTTCACCATGGAGGAAAATGAAGTGTTCTTCATCGCGTCGGAAGATCCGTTCATTGTGAGTATGTTTCTGCCATTCTCCTTTGTGTATTCATGCGTTTTGTGCTTGATTTCATGATTCTTGGGACCTAATTAGAAACCAACAAGAATCCCGTTAAATATCACACAATCTTGACTTTGGCCAACAAATTGTATGATAATTAACTAGGTATATCTCTAAGATCGATTGGATCCAATCCAATTCATAGATCCGGTAGGGGGACATCCAAGTCCGAAACATATATCTTATATATGCCAATACATCCAATGTATTACCTAACCTTTTTCCTCTGAATCAACTAAGCTTTGGCTTTGGCACAACAAACTTAGTGATCCCAGTTAAGCGCGACCTATTGACCATGGAAAGCTTCGTAATCAATGTCGATGGACAAGAAGTGGTCTTGAATTTGGCCAACAAACCACAACTTGGACAAGACACCAATATGGAACAAAGCCCTCGTGATTCAAACACATCCTCGATAGACAAAGGCCTTGACATTGGCCAACAAGCCAATGCCAGTCTCGGATCTTGAGTGAGAATCACTCAATGGAAGGAAAGACGCTTAATATTTTGCGAGGGTTTTTCAAGTGCAAATTGGCAACCAATTTATTATCTTTGTTAAGTTCTCATCATCATACACCCTTAAACATGCATTCTAAACACATAATAAAGCGCATATGATAAAATAATAATGATATACGGATGGATACTTTACATAATGATCCTAGATCAAATCTCTCCATTTCTCTCTCCCGCTAGCACATGTATTACTTCTACCTGTTACACTACACTTCTAAAGAAACCTCATTTACATTGAGGGGAATAGGTGATAAGAGAATACAAAGAATATGAGGTAATAAGGCTGGACACGCAGGTCTAATTAATAAATCAAATTTATTACAGCAATTTCTAAAATTGTCCCACTCATCTAATATCCATCTGATATACATTATTCATGCATCGCAACCATGTATTCACACAAGCATGTTATCAATCAATCTAATCAAATTAATTAATCTGATAATTAGTGATCATCCAATGTTCAAACAACGAATTGATTTTGTTCGAGTCAAACTCGTTTTGCGAATAAGTACTCAAAGTACAAATTCTCAAATTAAATTAAACTACATAATTAAATCCAATTCAATATGCATTTAATTCTAATTCGCTATTTAATTCCAAATTAAACATTACACTTTAATAATAAACCTTTTACGACTTAAATTCCAAATTTAATCGTTACTGGTCTCAAAGCCCGATTAACGTCCAACGTCAATTCAATTAAAGTCCAATGGGCTTTTAATTCATTTCTTATGGCGTGGACTTTTGGTCAACTCGGGTCAAACCGAATAACCAAAGTCCAATCCAAGAATTACCCCATAAGCCCATAAATCAATTTTGGCCCATTAGGCCCAATTAAACTTTAAAGGTCCATTAAGTCGCATTTGGGCTTTATGGAAGCGGTTTTGGGCCCAATTGGATCCAACCAATTTTGGCTAAACCCAACTTTATACTACAAAGCCCAACAAGCCCAATTACAACACTTAAGCCCAATTTCACAAAATAGGCCCAAAATAATTAAATCATAGGTCGCTCCCCAAAGATTCACTGATGACGTATGACTCACACTCTAAATTAATCTGGGATTAATTAGAAGAGAGAGAGAAAGTTAATCTAGGATTAATTACGGAGATATTTTATCTGGGATAAAATATCAATTAAAGAGAGATAATAATTAATTTGGAATTAATCGATAAATTAATATATTTGCTCTATTAAACGAAATTAGATTTCGACGGGGAATTAAAATTAGATTTTAATTCGGGCGAACGAATTAATTTAGAATTAATTCGTTAGCGACGTGAATAGTAATTATGCTAGGCATGATTATTTAATAAAATTAGATTTAATTGCGACGCAACAGAAAATTCGTTAATTTGGAATTAGCAAACCCGAGCCCGAGATTATTTGCGAGCGTATTCACATTTCGAATTCGAGTGCGGCACGTAAGTCAAATCAAGCGTCAAATCGCTAGTCGCATCTAGCGTCACATCATTCGTCAATCAAGTGATGGATGTCTTTCACTTTGAGTGATTGACGCCAATCACTATTCATGATTGATGGATTGATGTAAGTTGATGTGAGTGGTTGGAGTATTTATTGATTGATTTTTGAAAGCAAAAATAAGATAATTAATTTTGGAAATTGATTAGTGTATTAGATACACAAATTAACCAACACACTCTCACTTCTTCATCTCTCTCTTCTCACGCCAAGGGCTTCTTTTTCTCTCCTCTGGTTTGCTCACTGCCGAGATAGTGAAGGGAAGCAAGAGTGGGATTTTGTGGTAAAATCACAAGTTCTAGCACACTTACGAGACATGCGAAGGTGATAGGGAAGTCTACCCATGAGCCGGGAACCATTCGACAAAGCTCGGAGCTTGACGAATGAGCACCCATGGCCGAACTTGGAGGGCAGTGGCAGTGAACTGCCGTGACAATCCAAAGAGGCAGAATTTTATTTATGTTGCCTCTGCGTCGCTCAACCGATCGATGTGAGTATTCCGCAACTTCGTTGATTTTTATTCACACATATTTCATGCTTGTTTATGATCTTGGGACCTTAATAGAAACCAACAGCAATAACCCGCATTTGTTGTTTATTCGGTAACAGTATCTTGCTTGGAAGATTTCCAGCTCACTGTTCCGTTATTCAAACTTTGTATAGTACCATTTGTGACTTATAGTCGTCTTTATCGGTTTAGGAAGCTTGCAGTAGTGATCCCAGTCACTTCAAGTTCTCCATCTCCATAGTTTAAGACAACATCCTTAGTTCTCTAAGATACTAATGGATGTTCTTAACTTTCAATCCAGTGACTATCACAAGGATTGGCCTGATTGTGAATCCATATGCTCAAAGCGTATGAGAAACCAGGTCGCGTACATTTTTCAATGTACGAGTTCTTTGAGAGTTTCAACAACTTTTAGATCTATCCCAGTAGATCTTTATTCCTATAATAAAAGTTGTTTCTCCCAAGAATTCTACGGAGAATTTTCTCGAAAGCTAAGCTATCACCGATTATATTATGGGAATATCATTTCCAAGAAATGACATATTATCATTATTTTATAGGACATCCACTGTCAGTGCGCTCCCACTAAACTCCTTATCTACACAAGAATCATTTCGTTTTGAATTAAATCATAAATCATTATGATTACATCAAAACGAAAATTCTAAGAACCTATGCTTGCTTCAATCCAAACATGGATCGAATAACCTGCAAACCTTGTTTGCTAGTTATGGTACGACAAAACCGACAGGATGTTGTAAACATCCTCCGAAAGGTTTCCTTTTCAAGAAAGTGATTTTCCCGTAAAGCTGTCATATTTCATAAATGAAACACGCAGCTTTAGCAAGTATTATCCAAATGGATTTACCGTGACAACAATTAAAAAGTTGAATGGTAATCGACACAATGTTGATAACAATACCTTTCCGTTAAACGCCTAGCTTTATACGTTGGTATGTTGCCATCCATGTATGTCTTCCTTGAAGACTAATAAGTACCAATAGGCACAATGCCTTGCGGTACATCAACTAGTTCTAAACTAAGTTGATTTACATGGAATCCATTTCGGACTCATGACGCTTTGTCATAATAGGGAGTCGATACCTTGTATCACTTCCTCATACGTAGTCAGTTGGTATGCCTCAATAAGATAGACATCTTTATGAGGTGAGATCAGAAACCCATATCCTAGGTTGTTTTCTGACTCTCTCCGACATTTGCAGTTCTTGTGTATACGAAGATTATGGTATAGTTTCATCCTTGATGAACTATATATGTTCCATTAAGGATTTGTGCATGGAATAGTATTACTCTGATTTTCATCGAGTTTTACCATCCTCCTACTTACCACTGCATATCGGTATTCCTTTTGGGAAAACCGTATGGCCAGCAACAATTAAATTGTTCTATTGTGAGTTGTATAAGTACTATACTTTGGTATCCCTAGGATAACCTACAATTGGCACTTATCCAATTTTGGTTTTAGTTTGGTATCATCCAAACATATGCCAAGCATACCCAAATATTCAGGAATGAGAAACCTGGTTTCTTTCATGTTCATATCTAATATGATATATGTCAAACAGATTTTTATGGAACCTTATTCAAAATAAGTTCTGCACTCTTTATGCTTATCCGTTGAAGGAAATTGTAGCTCAGAGCGACTCATGATTAGCCTTATCATGTCTAACATAATTCAGTTACTCAGTTCGGACACACCGTCAACTTGACGTGTTCCGGGAGGAGCCCTCATTGAAAAAAATACTATACTATTTCAAGTATATTAGAAACTTATTGCTTAAGTATTTTCATCATGGTCTAACCGTGATGATTTTATACTTTAGCCGATCTGTTTGTCTATTTCGTGTCGAAACTGTAAAAGTTTCTGATTTGTGTTTCAAAAGAAACACATAACCATAACGGGATGCCACATCCGTAAAGGTCACGAAATATTCATATCCGCCTCTAGCCTAGCTAGAGATGGGCCCACTTGCTTCACTATGAACTAGGGCTAACAGATCGGTGACATTTGCACTTTTACCAAGTAAATAGTGTTTTAGGCACTTTGCCCAATAAACTAGATTCGTAGACTTTATTTGAATGGAATCAAATTTGTCCTAGTATCCACTCTTCAAAAGTGTGGATATACGATTCTTGTTTGATTTTGTGCCAGACAACAATGCCACATTTATGTTTCTTCTGATCAAATCAGTTTGAGCTGTTTGTTTGTCATTTTATACGTTTGAGATTTATTTATATTCAAAATATAAATACTGTTATTCACATCTAATGTGTATATCTCAATATCATCTTTATAAAATAAAACACTTTAGTGTTCTAGAATATAAAGGTCAATCCGCAACGGATTAAACACTGATATAACGATAATGTTCCTAGTCAAACTAGTTACATTATAACAGTTTCCTAATTTAAGTACACACCCGAAGGGAAGTTCCTAAACTTAGGTATCTACGGTTAAAACATCGACTTTCGTCCCGTTTCCAATTCACAGATTAATCTCAATTGAAGTCAATATCTTGTTCAAAACAGATTCTGAACATCAATATATATATATATATATATATATATCACACTATGTATCTAAAATCCAATTTTAATACTAGTAGTAAATATTTTATGACAAACATATTTGAAGTCAGAGCCTTGCTCATTCTTCAATTCCTTCATGTCTGCCTTGTCAAACGGCAGTCACGCTTCCGCGATCCCGTTTGCCACAATTTAGGCAGACATTTTAGGATATGTCCTTTATCTTCCCAGAAGATTATAATGATTTTGCCTTTGCCATTTTCAAGACTCCAGAAACTTTTGTCCAAGCCTTGGCCTTCTAGAATATCGAAGTAAGGTGCGCCTTGCGCCGTTGCCAATTGCAAAGTTTGACTTTGTCTCCTTGAGAATAGTCATTAACTCTCCAAGAGTTATTATTGCAATTTAGTACTTCTTAGATCTATCGATAGATCTTTGAAGATCCTTCAATTTCATTATCATACTTTAAGGATCTAATCTTTAGTTCTGATTCAGAAATTAAGGAGTCTACTGCGACAAGCTTGATGGATTAAGCACTAAAGTTATCATTACATAAATCTTCCAAAGATTATGCTCTACTATTTGTTAACTCGGGGCTTATGCATAATATGTTATTTTATCAAATAAAGTAACTTATTATTTTCCAGGACCATCCTGAAATTTATTCCAATTTGAAAATTAAACCATTTAAATACATTTTCCCCAGGATTATGTTTTAAATGTCAATCTTTCAATTTATCTTGATTTTAATAGTCCAACTATTTAATTAACGATTTCGGTACTATTAAATATAATGATTATTATAGTCCAACTATATTAATCAACTATACTTTAATTGTTTGAATATAGTCCAACTATTTATTAAAACAACATTTAAATATTAGTCCAACTAACATTTAATTTATTTGACAATGATATTTGTTTGAGCGCGTATGGCAAATATTTAAACGAGTATTGCAAATTCAATTCTTGCCTCGCATTATTTTTCGGCGAGCCTCTAACCCTCTGTCGAGTACTCGGGAAACAATGTTTCCTAGTGGGCTAGGATCCCGTTAAATATCACACAATCTTGACTTTGGCCAACAAATTGTATGATAATTAACTAGGTAGATCTCTAAGATCAATTGGATCCAATCCAATTCCTAGATCCAGTGGGGGGACATCCAAGTCCGAAACATATATCTTATATATGCAAATACATCTAATGTATTACCTAACCTTTTTCCTCTGAATCAACTAAGCCTTGGCTTTTGCACAACAAACTTAGTGATCCCAGTTAAGCGCGACCCATTGACCATGGAAGCTTCGTAATCAATGTCGATGGACAAGAAGTGGTCTTGACTTTGGCCAACAAACCACAACATGGACAAGGCACTGATATGGAACAAAGCTCTCGTGATTCAAACACATCCTCGACGGACAAAGGCCTTGACTTTGGCCAACAAGCCAATGCCAGTCTCGGATGTTGAGTGAGAATCACTCAATGGAAGGAAAAACGCTTAATATTTAGCGATGGTTTTTCGCGTGCAAATTGGCAACCATTTTATTATCTTTGTTAAGGTCTCATCATCATACACCCTTAACATGCATTCTAAACACATAATAAAACGCATATGAAAAATAATAATGATATGCGGATGGATACTTTACACATTGATCCTAGATAAAATCTATCTCTTTCTCTCTCCCGCTAGCACATTGTATTACTTCTACCTGTTACACTACACTTCTAAAGAAACCTCATTTACATTGAGGGGAATAGGTGAGAAGAGAATACAAAGAATAAGGAGGTAATAAGGCTGGACACGCAGGTCCAATTAATAAATCAAATTTATTACAACAATTTCTAAAATTGCCCCACCCATCTAATATCCATCCGATATGCATTATTCATGCATCACAACCATGTATTCACACAAGCATGCTATCAATCAATCTAATCCAATTAATTAATCTGATAATTAGTGACCATCCAATGTTCAAACAACGATTTGATTTTGCGCCAGTCAAACTCGTTTTGCGAATAAGCACTCAAAGTACGAATTCTCGAATTAAATTAAACTACATAATTAAATCCAATTCAATTTGTATTTAATACTAATTCGCTATTTAATTCCAAATTAAATATCACACTTTATTTACGAACCTTTATGATTTAAATTCAAAATTTAATCGTTACGGGTCTCAAAGCCCGATTAACGTCCAATTGGCTTTTAATTAATTTCTTAAGGCGTGGACTTTTGGTCAACTTGGGTCGAACACAATAACCAAAGTCCAATCCGGGAGTTACCCCATAAGCCCAGAAATCAATTTAGGCCCAATTAAACTTTAAAGGTCTATTAGTCGCATTTGGGCTTTATGGAAGTGATTTTGGGCCCAATTGGATCCAACCAATTTTGCCTAAACCCAACTTAGTCCAACCAAGCCCAATAAGCCCAATAACAACTTTCAAAGTCCAATTTCCAAAATTAGGCCCAAATAATTAAATTACCAAATTCCAAATTCCCAATTTAATTACCTAAAGTGTGTTACATAATTAATTACCCAATTAACATTTCTAAAACATCAATTAGCCTAATTAATCATGCTCTTCTCAACACAAAACATGTCCAACACATTTCATCAAAAATCAAACCCAATTCATGTTATCAAGTCTCTCGGCAATGGTAGGGTTTTTAAGTCCGATTCTGATTCCAATCCAATTGAATCGGCAATAAACATTAAATCAACATCCAAATCGTTTCAAGTCATCCAATGATCAACGAAACAAAATTACCAAGAATTAGGGCATAAGGTACATTCGGCCAAGCCATATATTTTGGGGAAAAATGTTCCAAACAATTTTTCAACAAATTGATCCAATCAATCTTAAAACATATTTAAGCATACTAATTCATCCAATTCATTAAAACATGCTCAAATACAATTTACCCAATTTGAAGCCCGAAAATATTTTCATGCTTAACCTTGCTCTTGATACCATTGTTGGAAAATACTAAGCATCCCAAGATCATTTCAAGCATTGAAAATAAGTGTGAATACAAAGAGGGAGTTGCGGAATACTCACATCGAGCGGTTGAGCGACGCGGCAACGAACAAAACATCATGTTCTGCCCATTGCAGCTCACGGCAGTGGCAGTGAGTTTGCTCACTATTTTCGGCCATTAGAGGTCCTTGAACATGCTCCAAGCTTTGTCAAATGATTCTCGGCTCATGGGTGGACTTCCCTATCACCTTCGCATGACTTCGTAGTGTGCTAGCACTCCTGATTTTGCCACAAAATCGCGACTTTAGCTTCCCATTTTCTCCTTGTCACTCGACAGTTCACTACCAAACCAGAAGGAAAAATCAATAGCCCCCTGGGCGTGAGATGAGAGAAGAGAGGAGAGAAGAAGATGTCTTGGTTGGTAGCCAAAAGTGTATCCAATACACTTAACCAATTTCCAAAATTAATTTTCATTTATTTTCTTTCAAAAAGCAAATGATTTATGCCAACCACTTCCATCAACTTACATCAATCCATCAATCAATCAAATCAAGTGACAAGTTGTCACATCACTCAAAGTGACTAACGATTTGACGCTTGATGCGACTAGCGTGCCACACTCGAATTCGAAATGCGAATGCGCTCGCAAACAATCCCGGGCTCGGGTTCGCTAATTCCAAATTAACGAATTTTCCGTTGCGACGTAATTAAATGATTATGCCTAGCGAAATCAATATTCACGTCGCTAATGAATTAATTATAAATTACTCGTTCACCCGAATTAAAATCTAATTTTAATTCCACGTCGAAATCCAATTTCGTTTAATATATCAAATATATTAATTTACCGATTAATTCCAAATTAATCGTTATCTCTCTATAAATGATATTTTATCCTAGATAAAATATCTCCGTAGTTAATCCCAGATTAATTTTCTCTCTCATCTAATTAATCCCAGATTAATTAAAAGTGCGAGTCATACGTCATCGGTGAATCTTTGGGAAGTGACCCATGAGATCCCCGGATATGTTGGTAGTAAATTCGGTCGTCGGACTATCCGAACACGTAAGTACCTCGTACTACGTTTGTACCGATTTACAAGACAAGATTGGCTTCTAGCAAAGCGCCATGCCTACCCAATTCTTCATAAAATGCCTACATAATAAGTGATCTATATCAGGCGTAGTATACGTAGTATTGTGTATGTCGATCCAGTATCAGATGATCACGTGCTAGGACTGGGGCTGGAATTGTGTCTGCCTCTTACGAAGCACATGTTGGATGTCTGGTAACTAGTCTCTATAATCGGATATACATGACCTTGTCATAATATCCCGATAGCTGCAGCATTTAAGAGAACCAGTCCCGTATCCTACGTGACCATCATCTCCACTACTATTGGAGTGATACTTCCGTCTTGACATCACACCCAACACACTACGATTCTCGATATACCCAGAAGAGGCGTACACAGAAACCGGTTAAAGCCCTGGACGACCAAAACCAAAGTATATTGATTGCCACAAGTATTAGCGGTGCAAGTCTCAGGTTAAGACCAAATACACCTACCCTGATTTCGGACTTCCATAGACACATAGTCATACTACCAATGGAATTCCGAGGGGGTCTATCCAGAGCGTAGCTGTTTCCCGTACCATCGGTAAAACACAACCTCCTATTACACTTGCATGAGTATCCTATACGAAAATATATGAGAACTATGTCTGTTATGCCCTCACAACGCGCACAAGTGAAATACTAGTCTTTTACGTATTTATCGATGTCCAATCTCAATAATACTCTGACTAGGGATATTTAATTATTTATCCTTCATGGATTGATACTGTCTCATATCATTCTCAATCCAGGAACAAATCATAGGGACCTCCTATCATTTATACATCTAGGTGATCTAATCACAAATGATAAGAGTGCAATCTCCTTTGTCACAAAGTTAATTTGTACAACAACACCATGATCTGTACAAATAGTGACGCTATGGGTCATAATTGTCCAACAAACCCAATAACCAAAGTCCAATCAATGAGTAACCCCATAAGCCAAGAAATCAATTTATGCCAATTAGGCCCAATTAAATAATTAAAGGTCCATTAGTCGCATTTGGGCTTTATGGATGCGGTTTTGGTCCCAATTGGATCCAACCAATTTAGCGTAAACCTAACTTGGTACAACCAAGCCAAATATGCCCATTTATAGCATTACAAGCCCAAATCCACTTTAAGCCCAATTCAATTAAATTACAAAATCCAATTTCACAATTTAATTACCTAAAGTGTATAACACAATTAATCACCTAAATCAATATTTCCAAAACACCAAATTAGCCTAATTAATCATGCTTATCAACATCAAATAGTGTCCAACACAATTTAATTAAAATCAAACCCAATCATGCTTCATTTAGTCTCGGATTTAGGGTTTATTTGTCAAATTGCAAATCCAATCCAATTGAATTCAATTAAACATTAAATCAATATACCCAACATGATTCTAACTCATCCAATGAATCAAAATCGAAAAATCCAAGAAAATTAGGGCTATGTATTTTCGGCCAAGCCTTCCAAAATTGGGGAAAATTGTTCCAAATAAAATTTCTTGAAATTGATCCAATCAATCTTCAATTCAACAACATTTAAGCATACTAAATCATCCAATTTCAATAAATCATGCTCAAATTCATTTTAACCAATTTTAACCCTAATTTATTTTCATGCTCAACCTTGCTCATAGATACCATTGTTGGAATTCTCTAAGCTTCCCAAGATCATTTCAAGCATTGAAAATAAGATGTGAATACAATCAAAGGAGGTGCGAAATACTCACAATGATCGGTTGAGACGATGCGGTGAAGACAAAAACATTCTGTCCTCCTCAATGAAGCTCGACAGTGAGCTGTTTTCTTGTCCTCAAATTCGGCCATGGGTGAGTCTCCATTGATGCTCCAAGCTCCAAGCTTATCAAGGTGATTCCAAGCTCATGAAGTGAGTTCCCTATCACCTTTGTATAGACTCATTTGAGTGCTAGCTCCTTGGTATTTTGCCACAAAATTCACTCTTATTTCTCCTTCACTATCACGGTAAGAACCAGAAAATAAAAGGGAGAAATCGGTCCTAGATCGTGTGATAGAAGAAGGAGTTTTTGGCTCCAAAAATGAAAAGAGAGAGAGAGATCGATTGGTTGGTGAAGGGAATAAGTGTATCTAATACACTTGCCTAATTAATAAATTAATTTGCCAATATTTTTGCTTTCAAAAAAGTCAAACAATAAAGGCTAGCCACCACCACATCAATCCATCAATCAATCAAATCAAGTGACAAGTTGTCACATCACTCAAAGTGACTAATGATTTGACGCTTGATTTAACTTTCGTGCCGCACTCGAATTCGAAATGCGAATGCGCTCGCAAATAATCCCGGGCTCGGGTTCGTAAATTCCAAACTAACGAATTTTCCGTTGCGACGCAATTAAATGATTACGCCTAGAGAAATCACTATTCACGTCGCTTACGAATCAATTCTAAATTAACTCGTTCGCCCGAATTAAATTCTAATTTTAATTCCGCGTCGAAATCCAATTTCGTTTAATATATCGAATATATTAATTTTTTCGATTAATTCCAAATTAATCGTTTTCTCGCTTTAATTGATAATTTATCCCAGATAAAATATCTCTGTAATTAATCTCAGATTAATTTTCTCTCTCATCTAATTAATCCCAGATTAATAAAGTGCGAGTCATACGTCATCGGTGAATCTTCGGGAAGCGACCCATGAGATCCCCGGATATGTTGGCAGTAAATCCGGTCGTCGGACTATTCGAACACGTAAGTACCTAGTACTACGTTTGTACCGATTTACAAGACAAGGTTGGCTTCTAGCAAAGCGCCATGCCTACCCAATTCTCTAGAAACATGCTTACAGGAATAAGTGATCTATATCAGGCGTAGTATACGTAGTATTGTGTATATCGATCCAGTATCAGATGATCACGTGCTAGGACTGGGGCTGGAATTGTGTCTGCCTCTTACGAAGCACATGTTGGATGTCTGGTAACTAGTCTCTATAATCGGATATACATGACCTTGTCATAATATCCCGATAGCTACAGCATTTAAGAGAACCAGTCCCGTATCCTACGTGACCATCATCTCCACTATGATTGGAGTGATACTTCCGTCTTGACATCACACCCAACACACTACGATTCTCGATATACCCAGAAAAGGCGTACACAGAAACCGGTTAAAGCCCTGGAAGACCAAAACCAAAGTATATTGATTGTCGCAAGTATTAGCGGTGCAAGTCTCAGGTTAAGACCAAATACACCTACCCTGATTTCGGACTTCCATATACACATAGTCATACTACCAATAGAATTCCGAGGGGGTCTATCCAGAGCGAAGCTGTTTCCCGTACCATCGGTAAAACACAACCTCCTATTACACTTGCATGAGTATCGTATACCGAAATATATGAGAACTATGCCGTTATGCCCTCACAACGCGAACAAGTGAAATATTAGTCTTTTACGTATTTATCGAAGTCCAATCTCGATAATACTCTGACTAGGGATATTTAATTATTTATCCTTCGTGGATTGATACTGTTTCATATCATTCTCAATCCTGGAACAAATCATAGGGACCTCCTATCATTTATACATCTAGGTGATCTAATCACAAATGATAAGAGTGCAATCCCTTTTGTCACAAAGTTAATTTGTACAACAATACCATGATCTGTACAAATAGTGACGCTATGGGTCATAATTGTCCAACAAAACCCAATGACCAAAGTCCAATCAATGAGTAACCCCATAAGCCAAGGAATCAATTTATGCCCATTAGGCCCAATTAAATAAATAAAGGTCCATTAGTCGCATTTGGGCTTTATGGATGCGGTTTTGGTCCCAATTGGATCCAACCAATTTAGCCTAAACCTAACTTGGTACAACCAAGCCAAATAAGCCCATTTACAGCATTACAAGCCCAAATCCACTTTAAGCCCAATTCAATTAAATTACAAAGTCCAATTTCACAATTTAATTACCTAAAGTGTATAACACACTTAATCACCTAAATCAATATTTCCAAAACACCAAATTAGCCTAATTAATCATGCTTATCAACATAAAAATAGTGTCCAACACAATTTAATTAAAATCAAATCCAATCATGCTTCATTTAGTCTCGGATTTAGGGTTTATTTGTCAAATTGCAAATCCAATCCAATTGAATTCAATTAACATTAAATCAATATACCCAACATGATTCTAACTCATCCAATAAATCAAAATAAAAAATCCAAGACAATTAGGGCTATGTATTTTCGGCCAAGCCTTCCAAAATTGGGGAAAATTGTTCCAAACAAAATTTCTTGAAATTGATCCAATCAATCTTCAATTCAACAACATTTAAGCATACTAAATCATCCAATTTCATTCAATCAAGCTCAAAATCATTTTACCCAATTTTAACCCTAATTTATTTTCATGCTCAACCTTGCTCATAGATACCATTGTTGGAATTCTCTAAGCTTCCCAAGATCATTTCAAGCATTGAAAATAAGATGTGAATACAATCAAAGGAGGTGCGGAATAATCACAATGATCGGTTGAGACGATGCGGTGAAGAGAAAAACGTTATGTCCTCCTCCATGAAGCTCGACAGTGAGCTGTTTTCTTGTCCTCAAATTCGGCCATAGGTGAGTCTCCATTGATGCTCCAAGCTCCAAGCTTATCAAGGTGATTCCAAGCTCATGAAGTGAGTTCCCTATCACCTTTGTATAGACTCATTTGAGTGCTAGCTCCTTGGAATTTTGCCACAAAATCCACTCTTGTTACTCCTTCACTGTCACGGTAAGAACCAGAAAATAGAAGGGAGAAATCGGTCCTAGACCGTGTGAGAGAAGAAGGAGTTTTTGGCTCCAAAAATGAAAAGAGAGAGAGAGATCGATTGGTTGGTGAAGGGAATAAGTGTATCTAATACACTTGCCTAATTAATAAATTAATTTGCCAATATTTTTGCTTTCAAAAAAGTCAAACAATAAAGGCTAACCAACCACCACATCAATCCATCAATCAATCAAATCAAGTGACATGTTGTCCCATCACTCAAAGTGACTAATGATTTGACGCTTGATGCGATTAGCGATTTGACTCTTGATTTAACTTGCGTGCCACACTCGAATTCGAAATGCGAATGGGCTCGCAAATAATCCCGGGCTCGGGTTCGCTAATTCCAAATTAACGAATTTTCCGTTGCGACACAATTAAATGATTACGCCTAGAGAAATCACTATTCACGTCGCTAACGAATCAATTCTATATTAACACGTTTGCCCGAATTAAAATATAATTTTAATTTCGCGTCGAAATCCAATTTCATTTAATATATCGAATATACTAATTTTGTCGATTAATTCCAAATTAATCGTTTTCTCTCTTTAATTGATATTTTATCCCAGATAAAATATCTCCGTAATTAATCCCGGATTAATTTTCTCTCTCATCTAATTAATCCCAGATTAATAAAGTGCGAGTCATACGTCATCGGTGAATCTTCGGGAAGCGACCAATGAGATCCCCGGATATGTTGGCAGTAAATCCGGTCGCCGGACTATCCGAATACGTAAGTACCTAGTACTACGTTTGTACCGATTTACAAGACAATGTTGGCTTCTAGCAAAGCGCCATGCCTACCCAATTCTCCAGAAACATGCTTACAGGAATAAACGATATATATCAGGCGTAGTATACGTAGTATTGTGTATGTCGATCCAGTATCAGATGATCACGTGCTAGGACTGGTGCTGGAATTGTGTCTGCCTCGTACGAAGCACATGTTGGATGTCTGGTAACTAGTCTCTATAATCGGATATACATGACCTTGTCATTTTATCCCAGTGACTGCAGTACTTAAGAGTACTAGTACCGTATCCTACGTGACTATCATCTCCATATGACTAAAGTGATACTTCCGTCTTGACATCACACCCAACACACTACGATTCTCAATATACCCAGCATAAGCGTACACAGAACATGTTAAAGCCCTGGACGACCGCAACCAAAGTATATTGATTGTCGCAAGTATTAGCGGTGCAAGTCTCAGGTAAAGACCAAATACACCTACCCTGATTTCGGACTTCCATAGACACATAGTCATATTACCAATGGAATTCCGAGGGGGTCAATCCAGAGCGAAGATGTTTCCCGTACCATCGGTAAAACACAACCTCCTATTACACTTGCATAAGTATCGTATACCCAAATATGTGAGAACTATGCCGTTATGCCCTCACAATGCGCACAAGTGAAATACTAGTCTTTTACGTATTTATCGATGTCCAATCTCGATAATACTCTGACTAGGGATATTTAACGATTTATCATTCGTGGATTGATATTGTCTCATATCATTCTCAATCCAGGAACAAATCATAGGGACCTCCTATCATTTATACATCTAGGTGATCTAATCACAAATGATAAGAGTGCAATCTCCTTTGTCACATAGTTAATTTATACAACAACACCATGATCTATACAAATAGTGACGCTATGGGTCATAATCGTCCAACAAAACCCAATAACCAAAGTCCAATCAATGAGTAACCCCATAAGCCAAGAAATCAATTTATGCCCATTAGGCCCAATTAAATAATTAAAGGGCCATTAGTCGCATTTGGGCTTTATAGATGTGGTTTTGGGCCCAATTGGATCCAACCAATTTAGCCTAAACCTAACTTGGTACAACCAAGCCAAATAAGCCCATTTACATCATTACAAGCCCAAATCCACTTTAAGCCCAATTCAATTAAATTACAAAATCCAATTTCACAATTTAATTACCTAAAGTATATAACACAATTAATCACCCAAATAAATATTTCCAAAACACCAAATTAGCCTAATTAATCATGCTTATCAACATCAAATAGTGTCCAACACAATTTAATTAAAATCAAACCCAATCATGCTTCATTTAGTCTCGGCTTTAGGGTTTATTTGTCAAATTGCAAATCTAATCCAATTGAATTCAATTAAACATTAAATCAATATACCCAACATGATTCTAACTCATCCAATAAATCAAAATAAAAAATCCAAGACAATTAGGGCTGTGTATTTTCGGCCAAGCCTTCCAAAATTGGGGAAAATTGTTCCAAACAAAATTTCTTGAAATTGATCCAATCAATCTTCAATTCAACAACATTTAAGAATACTAAATCATCCAATTTCATTAAATCATGCTCAAATTCATTTTACCCAATTTTAACCCTAATTTATTTTCATGCTCAACCTTGCTCATAGATACCATTGTTGGAATTCTCTAAGCTTCCCAAGATCATTTCAAGCATTGAAAATAAGATGTGAATACAATCAAATGAGGTGCGGAATACTCACAATGATCGGTTGAGACGATGTGGTGAAGACAAAAACGTTATGTCCTCCTCCATGAAGCTCGACAGTGAGCTGTTTTCTTGTCATCAAATTCGGCCATGGGTGAGTCTCCATTGATGCTCCAAGCTCAAGCTTATCAAGGTGATTCCAAGCTCATGAAGTGAGTTCCCTATCACCTTTGTATAGACTCATTTGAGTGCTAGCTCCTTTGAATTTGGCCACAAAATTCACTCTTGTTTCTCCTTCACTGTCACGGTAAGAACCAGAAAATAGAAGGGAGAAATAAGTCCTAGACCGTGTGAGAGAAGAAGGAGTTTTTGGCTCCAAAAATGAAAAGAGAGAGAGAGATCGATTGGTTGGTGAAGGGAATAAGTGTATCTAATACACTTGCCTAATTAATAAATTAATTTGCCAATATTTTTGCTTTCAAAAAAGTCAAACAATAAAGGCTAGCCAACCACCACATCAATCCATCAATCAATCAAATCAAGTGACAAGTTGTCACATCACTCAAAGTGACTAATGATTTGACGTTTGATTTAACTTGCGTGCCGCACTCGAATTCGAAATGTGAATGCGCTCGCAAATAATCCCGGGCACGAGTTCGCTAATTCCAAACTAACGAATTTTCTATTGCGACGCAATTAAATGATTACGCCTAGCGAAATCACTATTCACGTCGCTAACGAATCAATTCTAAATTAACTCGTTCGCCCAAATTAAAATCTAATTTTAATTCCGCGTCGAAATCCAATTTCGTTTAATATATCGAATATATTAATTTTGTCGATTAATTCAAAATTAATCGTTTTCTCTCTTTAATTGATATTTTATCACAGAAAAAATATCTCTGTAATTAATCCCAGATTAATTTTCTCTCCCATCTAATTAATCCCAGATTAATAAAGTGCGAGTCATACGTCATCGGTGAATCTTCGGGAAGCGACCCATGAGATCCCCGGATATGTTGGCAGTAAATCCGATCGTCGGACTATCCGAACACGTAAGTACCTAGTACTACGTTTGTACCGATTTACAAGACAAGGTTGGCTTCTAGCAAAGCGCCATGCCTACCCAATTCTCCAGAAACATGCTTACAGGAATAAGCGATCTATATCAGACGTAGTATACGTAGTATTGTGTATGTCGATCCAGTATCAGATGATCACGTGCTAGGACTAGGGCTGGAATTGTGTCTGCCTCGTACGAAGCACATGTTGGATGTCTGGTAACTAGTCTCTATAATCGGATATACATGACCTTGTCATAATATCCCGATAGCTGCAGCATTTAAGAGAACCAGTCCCGTATCCTACGTGACCATCATCTCCACTATGATTGGAGTGATACTTTCGTCTTGACATCACACCCAACACACTACGATTCTCGATATACCCAGAAGAGGCATACACAGAAACCGGTTAAAGCCCTGGACGACCAAAACCAAAGTATATTGATTGTCGCAAGTATTAGCGGTGTAAGTCTCAAGTTAAGACCAAATACACCTACCCTGATTTCAGACTTCCATAGACACATAGTCATTCTACGAATGGAATTCCGAGGGGGTCTATCCAGAGCGAAGCTGTTTCCCGTACCATCTGTAAAACACAACCTCCTATTACACTTGCATGAGTATCCTATACCCAAATATATGAGAACTATGATGTTGTGCCCTCACAACGTGCACAAGTGTAATACTAGTCTTTTACGCTTTTATCGATGTCCAATCTCGATAATACTCTGACTAGGGATATTTGATGATTTATCCTTCGTGGACTGATACTGTCTCATATCATTCTCAATCCAGGAACAAATCATAAGTACCTCTTATCATTTATACATCTAGGTGATCTAATCACAAATGATAAGAGAGCAATCTCCTTTGTCACATAGTTAATTGTACAACAACACCATGATCTGTACAAATAGTGATGATATGGGTCATAATTGTCCAACATGAATGTCATTTAGTTGTATAGTGATCACTTGTGTGTTTTCTGTTTCTATTGAGTTAATTAGACTGACTTTATTGTAATCGTGTTGGACTTTTGTTTGTGATCAGTCTATTTTGATGGTTATGCGATGATGGTTAGAACGAAGAGTTAGAGACCGGTATGATTCATGTTTGTGAGTTTGTATACGTTTGTATATATTTCATAGTCTGATCGCTCGAAGAAGTTTTCTTATAGGGTTTCTGATCTGCTGCATGTACGGTTTATAAATTCAATTGTTGGGTTGGTTTAGATAACTGTAATTGGAAGATTGTATGTTCTGAAGAGTGTAAAGGACAATACTAAGTTTAAAGGTTTTCTTATAAACAACTTCATATATGTATGTATGTATACATGTTTATATAGGTACTATATTTGAAATTCACTTTTGTTTTATGTGATGTGAGTGGTTACTTACTCAGTTTCATAACTCACACCAATTCAGTTTGTTAGTTTTGTAAGTAGGCAACCAGATCAGTTAGCCATAAAGCTTTGGATACTTATGCTCGAGACGAATATTGATACATTAGAGATAATACATACATTAATTAGCTTATTTTTCGATTGTGGTTGGAAATGACAAAAATGAGTTTTTTTTTTTTTTACGTTGGTATTGAGGAAAAATGAATAAAAATAATGAATAAATTAATACATATTAAATAAGTGAATGGGGTGAGTAACTTTTTTTACATACTTTTTACCATCGCCAGTATTACTACCAATGCTAAAAGTCAAATATTTAACGTCGCAACCGACATCTGATGCTAAATCTTATAACATTTAGCGCCGCAACCTACATCCGACTCTAGAGACATTTAACATCGATAATTAGGTAGCAACGCTAAATTAGTATGTTTTAGCATTGGATATAAGTTGCGATGCTAAATATTGCAAGATTTAGCGTCGGATGTAGGTTTCGATGGAGAAAATTATGACATTTAGCGTCGCAACTTATATCCAACGCTAAATATTAATATTTAGGATAGAAAATTTTACTACGACGCTAAATATTAATTTTTTTGGCATCGAAAGATCATTAGCGACCCTAAATGTTGTAGTTTTAGTGTCGTCTTTCCGTGCGACATAATATATTGTTAATTTTAGCGTCGCAAGAACTTAGTGACATTAAATATATATTTAGCTATGATTTTTTGGGCGATGCTAAAACTATTGACGGTAAAGACCATGTTTCTCATAGTGAAAGTTAAATAATAACTTTTTGAAGGCATAAATTTTAAGGTTTGATGTGAAAGATTTATGGTGAAGTTTTTCAATTTCCCTCTGACCATCAAATCAAATATGAATAGTCAGTCATTTTTTTAAAAATAAGGGCCACTTTTGATTCTATCGGTACTTGAAGCAATTTAATATTTTCTATATTATTATACTAAAGTCAATAATTTTGTATGTCCACTATTCAACTAAATTGTCTGACCTGTTTCGTATAAAGGTACTCAAATTAGATCTGTAGTCCATTTCTAATTCTCATCATAAAACTAATTGATCTTCTAATTACGTATTCAATAGTTTAAACCGCACTAAGTGCCTACTTGACATGCATGTAATAGAGGTAAACTAATTTTTTTAATCCAAAAACTCTTTTTAAATTTTTTAATGGTGTTGGGTTGTATTTTAAGTAAAGTTTTTTTAAGGATTAAAAAAGGTATATTGCCTCTATTAGCAAGATCTCAAAATTTAGGCTTTTCTGAGTAGAATTTCGAAAGCTTTTTTAAAGTTTTAAATTATCTATGATACTATTAATAATTAAACAATATTTTCATAACACAACTTAAAAAAACTTTTCCAATAAAATAATTTTTCAATTTTTTGATAAAAAATTACACTCACAATGTAAAATCCTTCCAAAGGTAGGATACTACCAATGGGAGATAGAAATAACCTGTCTCCCAGAGCCTCAAAATAATAAAAAACAACAGACATGACACACCCTAAGAATTGGACAACCTGTAACAAAATCCAGTACGAAAACGACCTGTAATAAACATCAAATATGCAAAAATGACCTTCGGTCCACCGAAGACATATCATGTATCAACATCATTACTCAAGGACTTCGCGCCCACAATTACGATTAAAAATCAAAATTTTTATTTACATTCAATAATTTACGTACATTGCACGGTCCAGACATAAACAAAACAAATATACTTCAATACACAAACATTCCACAATACTATAGAGTGGGTGACTGTGATCGGTGAAATCACACATGTTACGCAAGCGCACGTATCGCTCAAGTAGTATAAGAATATCGATCCCACGAGGACTTAAATTCTATTGTTGTTATTAATTATTGATGCTAAATATTTACAAGTATCTAATTGAGATAAGAAGGGATTGTTCATTAGTTGAATGTGGATTTAAATAAATAATACAAATAAATACAAACAAACAAAGTAAATTAATATTAAAGAAAACATCTAGGGTTGCGAATTCGCCCAATATTACTCTAAAGATGAATTGATTCTCCTATACATGTGTAATAAATCAGTTGTTAACTTGGACCATGAGATATGCAAAAGTCTCTTCCGATAGTCAAATGCAAACACTCAAAGTAACCTAATTAACTATATGTCTATGTTAATTAAGAAACTCCGAATTCATTAAGATCAAGTCCAAATTATGGCTACCCACTGTTGGAGTTTGCTAAGGTCCCAATGATCAATAAACAAGCATGAAACAAGTGCGAATAAAAATCAAGGGAGTTGCGGAATACTCACATTGATCGGTTGAGCGACGAGGCAATGAACAAAACTTGAAATCTGGTTATTGGTTGGTCACGGCAGTGACTGATTTTGCTCCATGGTGTGCTCGGCAATCATCAAGGTTTTTGAGCTCCAAGCTTCGTCAAACGATTCCCGGCTCATGGGTGGACTTCCCTATCACCTTCGCATGACTTTGTAGTGTGCTACCACTCCCGATTTTGCCACAAAATCGCGACTTTTGCTTCCTAATTTTCTTCTTGGCACTCGGCAGTGGCTGCCAAAACCAGAAGCAAAATCAGCCCTCCATGGGCATGATAGAGGGAGAATAAAGAGAAGAGAATGAGTTGTGTAAGTTTTTAAGAAAAGTGTATCAAATACATTTTATTTGATTTTCAAAAAATCAATAAAATGGATTTCCAATTTGGCTTCAAAAGTCAAATGGCAACAACCATTCCAACAACTACAATCAATCACATCAATCACATCAATCAATCAAGTTGTCAAGTCATATCACTCAAAGTGACAAGTGATTTGACGATTGAAGTGACTAATGATTTGACGCTTGATTTGACTTGCGTGCCGCACTCGAATTTGAAATGCGAATGAGCTCGCAAATAATCCCGGGCTCGGGTTCGCTAATTCCAAATTAACGAATTTTCCGTTGCGTCGTAATTAAATCTAATTTAATTAAATAGTCATGCCTAGCATAATTACTATTGACATCGCTAAAGAATTAATTCTAAATTAATTCATTCGCCTAAATTAAAATCTAATTTTAATTCCGCGTCGAAATCTAATTTCGTTTAATATATCAAATATATTAATTTATCGATTAATTCAAAATTAATCGTTTTCTCTCTCTAAATGATATTTTATCCTAGATAAAATACCTCCGCAATTAATCCCAGATTAATTTTCTCTCTCATCTAATTAATCACAGATTAATTAAAAGTTCGAGTCATACGTCATCGGTGAATCTTCGGGAAGAGACCCATGAGATCCTCGGATATGTTGGCAGTAAATTCGATCGTCGGACTATCCGAACACGTAAGTACCTAGTACTACGTTTATATTGATTTACAAGACAAGGTTGGCTTCTAGCAAAGGGCCATGCCTACCCAATTCTCCAGAAATATCCTTACAGGAATAAAGGATCTATATCAGGCGTAGTATACGTAGTACTGTGTATGTCGATCCAGTATCGGATGATCACGTGCTAGGCCTGGGGCTGGAATTGTGTCTGCCCCGTACGAAGCACATGTCGGATGTCTAGTAACTAGTCTCTATAATCGGATAAACTTGACCTTGTCATTTTATCCCGATGACTGCAGTACTTAAGAGTACTAGTACCGTATCCTACGTGACCATCATCTCCATATGACTGAAGTGATACTTCTGTCTTGACATCACACCCAACACACTACGATTCTCAATATACCCAGCATAGGCGTACACAGAACCTGTTAAAGCCTTGGACGACCGCAACCAAAGTATATTGATTGTCGCAAGTATTAGTGGTGCAAGTCTCAGGTTAAGACCAAATACATATACCCTGATTTCGGACTTCCATAGACACATAGTTATTCTACGAATGGAATTCCGAGGGGGTCTATCCAGAGCGAAGCTGTTTCTCATATCATCGGTAAAAACAACCTCCTATTACACTTGCATGAGTATCCTATTCCCAAATATATGATAACTATGTCGTTATGCCCTCACAACGCGCACAAGTGTAATACTAGTCTTTTACGCATTTATCGACGTCCAATCTCGACAATGCTCTGACTAGGGATATTTAATGATTAATCCTTCATGGACAGATACTGTCTCATATCATTCTCAATGCAGGAACTAATCATAGGGACCTCCTATCATTTATATTTCTTGGTGATCTAATCACAAATGATAAGAGAGCAATCTCCTTTGTCACATAGTTAATTTCTACAACAACACCATGATCTGTACAAATAATGACGCTATGGGTCATAATTGTCCAACAATCTCCCACTTAGCCTATAGCCAGTCACTCGAGTGTCTTACACCCGAACTATGTATGGTTGGCTCAAACTGCTGAGAAAAGGCTTTCGTCAGCGGATTTCCATGATTATCATCTGATGTGATTTATTCGATCATCACATCGCCACGATGTATGATCCGAATGAATTAGATGAATAGTCGAAGTATTTATCTGGATCGTTGATGAGACCATTAATTCTTTAGCATGTGCTCAAGCCTAGCTCAGCTGCTAACAGAATTATATATAATCTAATTAGATTGTTATCGACCCAAATGGCTTCAATTGCTGGCTCAGCTGTAGATATTTTCCGCATTTTTTGTTTATTCGGTTACAGTATATTACTTGGAAGATTTCCAGCTCACTGTTCCGTTATTCAAACTTTGTAGTACCGTTTGCGAATTATAGTCATTTTATCGGTTTAGGAAACTTGCAGTAGTGATCCCAGTCACTTCAAGTTCTCATTCTCCACAGATTAAGACAACATCATTAGTTCTCTAAGATACTAACGGATGTTCTTAACATCAATCTAGTGACTATCATTTGGATTGGCCTGATTGTGACTCCATATGCTCAAAGCGTATGAGACACCAGGTAACGTACATTTTTTAATGTACGAATTCTCGGAGAGTTTTTCATGAAAGCCAAGCTTTCACCGATTGTATTTATGGGAATATCATTTCCAAGAAATGACATATTATCATTATTTTATAGGACAGCGATTGTCAGTGCGCTCCTACTAACCATCTTATATACACAAGAATCATTTTCGTTTTGAATTAAATCATAAACTATTATGATTACATCAAAATGATAATTCCAAGAACCTAATGCTTGCTTCAATCCAAACATGGATCAAATAACCTGCAAACCTTGTTTGCTTGTTATGGTATGACAAAACCGACAGGATGCTGTAAACATCATCCAAAAGGTTTCCTTTTCAGGAAAGCGATTTTCCCGTTCAGCTGTCATATTTCATAAATGAAACATGCAGCATTTGCAAGCATTATCCAAATGGATTTACCGTGGCAACAGGTAAAAGGTTGAATCGTAATCAACACAATCTTGATAATGATACCTTTCCGCTAAAAGCCTAGCTTAGTACGTTGGTATGTTGCCATCCATATATGTCTTCCTAGAAGACTTATATAGTACCAGTAGGCACAATGCCTTGCGGTACAACAACTAGTATCAAAACATAGTTGATATACATGGAATTCATTTCGGACTCATGGCACTTTGCCATAATTAGGGAGTCGATACCTTGTATCACTTCCTCATACGTAGTCAGTTGGTGTTCCTCAATAAGATTGACATCTTTTCGAGGTGAGATCAGAAACCCATACCCAGGTTGTTTTCTAACTCTCTCGAACTTACGGGGTTCTTGTGTATTCGAAGATTACTGGCATAGTTTCATCCTTGATGAACTATTTGTGTTCCATTAGGAATCGATGCCTTGAATAGTATTACTCCAATTTTCATCGAGTTTTACTATTCTCCCACTTACCACTGCATATCGGTATTCCTCTTAGGAAAACCACATGGCGAGCAACAATTACATTGTTCTCTGGTGAGATGTATAAGTACTATACTTTGGTATCCCTAGGATAACCTACAATTGGCACTTATCCAATTTGGGTTTTAGTTTGGTATCATCCAAACATATGCCTAGCATTCCCAAATCTTCAGGAATGTGAAACCCGGTTTCTTTCCTGTTCATATCTAATATGAAATCTGTCTAACAGATTTTAATGGAACCTTATTCAAAATAAGTTCTGCACTTTTAATGCTTATCCGTTGAAGGAAATGGTAACTCAGAGCAACTCACGATTAACCTTATCATGTCCAACAAAATTCGGTTTATCGGTTCGGACACACCGTCAAACTGACTTGTTCCGGGAGGAGTCCTCATTTGAAAGAATACTTTACTCTTCAAGTATAATAGAAACTTATTGCTTAAGTATTTTCCATTACGGTCTTACCGTGACGGTTTAATACTTTAGCCGATCTGTTTGTCTATTTTCGTGTCGAAACTCTAAAAGTTTCTGATTTGTGTTCTTCAAAAGAAACACATAACCATAACGCGATGCCACATCCGTAAAGGTCACGAAATATTCATATCCATATCTAGTCTTACTAGACATGGGCCCACTTGCTTCACTATGAACTAGGGTTAACAGATCGGTGGCATTTACACTTTTACCAAGTAAATAGTGTTTTAGGCACTTTGCCCAATAAACTAGATTCGTAGACTTTATTTGACTGGAATCAAATCAGTCCTAGTACCCACTCTTCGAAAGTGTGGATATACTAGTCTTGTTTAATTATGTCCCAGACAACAATGCCACAATTAAGTTTCATCTGATCAAATCAGTTGAGCTATTTGTTTGTCAAATTATATATTCGAGATTTATTTATATTCAAAATATAAATACTGTTATTCACATCTAATTTGTTTATCTCAATATCATATTTATATAATGAAACACTTTAGTGTTCTAGAATATAAAGGTTCACCCGCAGCGGGTTAAACACTGATATAGAGATAATGTTTCTAGTCAAACTAGTTACATTATAACAGTGTCCTAATTTAAGTACGTACCCGAGGGTAGTTCCTAAACTTAGGTATCTACGGTCAAAACAGCGACTTTCGTCCCGTTTCCGTTTCGCAGATAAATCTCTATTGAAGTCAGTATCCTGTTCAAAACAGACTCTGAACATCAATACATATATTTTATGTTCCACACTAAGTATTAAAAATCTAATTTTAATACTAGTAGTGAACATAATGTTGACAAATATATTTGAAGTCGGAGCCTTGCCCGTCTTCTATTACTTCATGTATGCCTTGTCCAAACGGAAATCACGCTTCCTCGATCCCGTTTGCCACAATTTAGACAGACATTTGGGATATGTCATTTATCTTCCTAGAAGATATATTATATTGATTACTATAATCCAATTATAAAATCAACTATAAATGAATAGTTTGAATACAGTCCAACTGTTTATTAAAACAACGTTTAAATATTAGTACAACTAACATTTATTTTATTTGACGAATGATATTTGAATGAGAGCGTATGGCAAGTAATTAAACGAATATTGTAAATTCAATTCTTGCCTCCCACTATTTTTCGGCGCGAGCCCCTAACCCTCTGTCGAGTACTCGGGAAACTGTGTTTCCTAGTGGGCTATGATCCTGTTAAATATCACACAATCTTGACTTTGGCCAACAAATTGTATGATATTAACTAGGTAGATCTCTAAGATCGATTGGATCCAATCCAATTCCTAGATCCAGTAGGGGGACATCCAAGTCCGAAACATATATCTTATATATGCCAATACATCCAATGTATTACCTAACCTTTTTCCTCTAAATCAACTAAGCCTTGGCTTTGGCACAACAAACTTAGTGATCCTAGTTAAGCGCGACCCATTGATCATGGAAAGCTTCGTAATCAAAGTCGATGGACAAGAAGTGGTCTTGACTTTGGCCAACAAACCACAACTTGGACAAGACACTGAAATGGAACTAAGCCTTTGTGATTCAAACACATCCTCGACGGACAAAGGTCTTGACTTTGGCTAACGAACCAATGCCAGTCTCGGATCTTGAGTGAGAATCACTCAATGGAAGGAAAAACGCTTAATATTTTGCGAGGGTTTTTCGAGTGCAAATTGGCAACCAATTTATATCTTTGTTAAGGTCTCATCATCATACACCCTTAAACATGCATTCTAAACACATAATAAAGCGCGTATAAATAAATAATAATGATATGCAGATGGATACTTTGCACACTGATCCTAGATCAAATCTCTCCCTTTCTCTCTCCTGCTAGCACAAGTATTACTTCTACCCGTTACACTACACTTCTAAAGAAACCTCATTTACATTGAGGGGAATAGGTGAGAAGAGAATACAAAGAATAAGGAGGTAATAAGTCTGGACATGCAGGTCCCATTAATAAATCAAATTTATTACAACAATTTCTAAAATTGTCACACCCATCTTATATCCATCTGATATACATTATTCATGCATCGCAACCATGTATTCACACAAGCATGTTATCAATCAATCTAATCAAATTAATTAATCTGATAATTAGGGACGATCCAATGTTCAAACAACGATTTGATTTTGCGCGAGTCAAACTCGTTTTGCGAATAAGTACTCAAAGTACGAATTCTTTAATTAAATTAAACTACAAAATTAAATCCAATTCAATTTGTATTTAATACTAATTCTCTATTTAATTCCAAATTAAATACTACACTTTATTAATAAACATTTATGACTTAAATTCCAAATTTAATTGTTACGGGTCTCAAAGCCCGATTAATATCCAATATTAATTTAATTAAAGTCCAATGGGCTTTTAATTAATTTCTTAAGGCGTGGACTTTTGGTCAACTCGGGTCAAACCGAATAACCAAAATCCAATCCGGGAATTGCCCCATAAGCCCATAAATCAATTTTGGCCCATTAGGCCCAATTAAACTTTAAAGGTCAATTAGTCACATTTGGGCTTTATGGAAGCGATTTTGGGCCCAATTGGATCCAACCAATTTAGCCTAAACCCAACTTGGTACAACCAAGCCCAATAAGCCCAATTACAACTCTTAAGCCCAATTTCACAAAATAGGCCCAAATAATTAAATTACCAAATTCCAAATTCCCAATTTAATTACCAAAGTGTATAGCATTATTAATTACCCAAATCAATATTTCCAAAACACCAAATTTGTACAATTAATCATGCTCATCTACATCAAATAGTGTTTAACAAAATTTAATCCAAATCAAACCCAAACATGCTTCACTAGTCTCGGCTATTGTGGGGAAATTATGTCCAATTTTAATCCAATCTAATTGAATCCAATTAAACATTAAATCAATATCCCCAAATGATTTCCAACACATCCAATGATCAAAAAATCAAAAAAATTCCAAAACTTTAGGGCACTTCTACATTCGGCTGAGTCAAGAGAATTGGGGAAAATTGTTCCAAACAATATTTAATCAAATTGATCCAATCAATCCTTAATTAAACATGTATTAAGCATACTAATTCATCCAATTTAATCAAAACATTCTCAAATACATTTTACCCAAATTTTAAGCGCTAGTCATTTTCATGCTCAACCTTGCTCATAGATACCATTGTTGGAGTTTGCTAAGGTCCCAATGATCAATAGACAAGCATGAAACAAGTGCGAATACAAATCAAGGGATTTGCGGAATACTCACATCGATCGGTTGAGCGACGCGGCAACGAACAAAACTTGAAATCTGCTCACTGGTTGGTCACGGCAGTGACTGATTTTGCTCCATGGTGTGCTCGGCAATCATCAAGGTTTTTGAGCTCCAAGCTTCGTCAAACGATTCCCGGCTCATGGGTGGACTTCCCTATCACCTTCGCATGAATTCATAGTGTGCTAGCACTCCCGATTATGCTATGAAATCGCGACTTTTGCTTCCCAATTTTCTTCTTGGCTCTCGGCAGTGGCTGCCAAAACCAGAAGCAAAATCAGCCCTCAATGGGCGTGAGAGAGGGAGAATAAAGAGAAGAGAATGAGTTGTGTAAGTTAATAAGAAAAGTGTATCAAATACCTTTTATTTGACTTTCAAAATATCAATAAAGTGGATTTACCAAATTTGGCTTCAAAAGTCAAATGGCAACAACCATTCCAACAACTACAATCAATCACATCAATCAATCAAGTTGTCAAGTCACATCACTCAAAGTGACAAGTGATTTGACGCTTGAAGTGACTAATGATTTAACGCTTGATTTGACTTGCGTGCCGCACTCGAATTCGAAATACGAATGCGCTCGCAAATAATCCTGGGCTCGGGTTCACTAATTCCAAATTAACGAGTTTTCCGTTGCGTCGTAATTAAATCTAATTTAATTAAATAGTCATGCCTAGCAAAATTACTACTGACGTCGCTAACGAATTAATTCTAAATTAATTCATTCGCACGAATTAAAATCTAATTTTAATTCCGCGTCGAAATCTAATTTCGTTTAATATATCAATATATTATTATCGATTAATTCAAAATTAATCGTTTTCTCTCTCTAAATGATATTTTATCCTAGATAAAATACCTCCGCAATAATCCCAGATTAATTTTCTCTCTCATCTAATTAATCACAGATTAATTAAAGTTCGAGTCATACGTCATCGGTGAATCTTCGGGAAGCGACCATGAGATCCCGGATATGTTGGCAGTAAATTCGATCGTCGGACTATCCGAACACGTAAGTACCTAGTACTACGTTTATATTGATTTACAAGACAAGGTTGGCTTCTAGCAAAGGGTCTGCCTACCCAATTCTCCAGAAATATCCTTACAGGAATAAGGGATCTATATCAGGCGTAGTATACGTAGTACTGTGTATGTCGATCCAGTATCGGATGATCACGTGCTAGGCCTGGGGCTGGAATTGTGTCTGCCCCGTACGAAGCACATGTCGGATGTCTAGTAACTAGTCTCTATAATCGGATAAACCTGACCTTGTCATTTATTCCCGATGACTGCAGTACTTAAGAGTACTAGTACTGTATCCTACGTGACCATCATCTCCATATGTGAAGAAGTGATACTTCCGTCTTGACATCACACCCACCACACTACGATTCTCAATATACCCAGCATAGGCGTACACAGAACCTGTTAAAGCCCTGGACGACCACAACCAAAGTATATTGATTGTCGTAAGTATTAGCGGTGCAAGTCTCAGGTTAAGACCAAATACACCTACCCTGATTCCGGATTTCCATATACACATAGTCATACTACCAATGGACTTCCATATACGCATTTATCGATGTCCAATCTCGACAATGCCCTGACTAGGCATATTTAATGATTAATCATTCGTGGACTGATACTGTCTCATATCCTTCTCAATCCAGGAACTAATCATAGGGACCTCCTATCATTTATATATCTTGGTGATCTAATCACAAATGATAAGAGAGCAATCTCATTTGTCACATAGTTAATTTGTACAATAACACCATGATCTGCACAAATAGTGATGCTATAGGTCATAATTGTCCAACACCCTTGCCCTACAGGTATATTCCTATCCTGCAAGGAAATCTCTAGGGTGGGATCGTGAGCTATTGAATTTAAGGCTGAAATTTAAAATCCCTGTTCCAAGTACATTTTAAGTTTATCACATCAATCTTATTGGTGATCAGGCAACAAGAAGCAATAAGCTTAATATTCAATAAACAAGCCAAAGCATCACACATATATAAAGAAAATCAATTATTAACTTGTGAATATTGTGTTTCATCACTTCCCTAAAATAAAAATAAAATGCTAGGGTTATTAAATCCAATTTTAATATTTCAAATATAGAAATCTCACTTTATTATAATATAGAAATTGACAATATTACCCAATTAAGTCAAACCAGCCATAAAGACAGTGTTATTATATTTCCACAAACCAGCCATATAGGCGGTAATCATCTGTCACCTAAAAACCGACCATATAGGCGGTGTAACATTATGTCAAATAAATAAAACCAGCTATTAAGGCGGTATCAATTTTAATCTATATTATTAAATTATAATTTTCATATTATAAAATAAGTGAGATTAATCTACCATATCATATTAAGGGTTTCACCCTTCCTCCAGTGGAAATTAACTACTAAACATAAAAGAAAGTAAAAACACACAAACTATTATTACTAAAAATAAAAATACATAATTAAAATAAATAAAATAAACACACAAGATACAATCCTCAAGTTCCTTAATAGAAACCTGAAGGAAAATATGAAATTTACAAATGAAATCAAGCTCTATTTATAGGCAAAATTTTGCCTCCACCAAATCCTCCAGAAGTTTGAAAATTGTAAATTTTCATTTTCCAAATTTTTTTTTGTTTTTGATAGTGACTTTAATAATTACACATAACACACTATGGATTTTTCATTAATTTCGGTCTTGAAAACTTCAGAATTCGAAAATCTTATTAACATCAAAAATTTAGTTCACTGAGTCTCCTTTCATTTGGAACTAGAATCACCTCAATCCGATATTGAAGTACAAAGTTATGGCCAAAATACAAAAATTGTACAAATTTGAAATTTCTGAAATTATACTCCATTAAAACGCCATTTCAAGCCCAGGTGCCCTTATTTGTTCCACCTTTCATCCTGATTGATTCTATTGAGTCCCAACTTTATTTTAACTGCAAAATAAACTAAAAACACATCAAAACGTTCATAAAACTCGAGAAACCATACAAAATATTAAGTAAAATGGGTGGTAAATATTGATATATTTTCCGCTCATCACACCCCCAAACCTAATATTTTGCTAGTCCTCTGTAACATCCCCAGTATGGGTATGTTACCGGCAAGCAACAGATTCCACTATCGCCTAAGCCACTAAATCTCTTATCTTAATGCTATGCAAAGTTATAAATATTCACACATGCAAAACTTAATAGTTTGAAATAAACTTAAGTGCGAGATCAAGAAACAAAACACACACATATATATACATTTCTGAAAGTATAAAATATATATATATATATATATATAATATGTATAAATCATCATAACATGTCCATGATACGGAAAAATGATGTCCTAGAGAACTACATTCTAGATTAATATAGAGCGAAAGATGGACCCCATGACTAGTGACTGTAGCATAACACTTGTCCTCGAGATGGGTCTCTAAAAGCTGCATATGGCTCACAAAAAGACGGATCCTGCAAAAGAAATGGGAAGTGGTTGGGGGTGAGTCATATGGAACTCAGTGAGTGGAGCTATAAAATCATGAAACTGAATCGGTTCAACTGTTTAAAATCATTTAGTCTTAAAAGGTTTCTGAAATCCTTGTTTGAAAACTGGTACTTTTCTTTTAAACTTGACAAAAATCTCTTTCTAAAATAACGCCTACATAAATCTCTGGTATTGTAAAAAAAAACCCTGATGTATGGGGGCGTTACGTACCGCCGCCCCCCATACACCTAACTTGTGATCTTGGGGCGTTACGTATCGCTACCCCCAAGCCATTGAACTAGAGCCGGTAGTGCTAATTCATGCTACTACCTGACCCTGAAACTAGGGTCTAGGGGCTTTACGTATCGTCGTTCCCCTAGCGCTGAACTATGTGTGCACACGTTCTCTGTCCGTCAATTCCATAAGTCAGAGATGAGGTGGGTTTTTCCCCATGCCTCGAAAACACAAAAACTCATGCTTTTAAATCTCAAAATTTCCCAAAACTTCTTACATAAAAAAAAACTGATTACTCAATAAGGCTAATGCCCTAAAGCATTAAAAAAATAAATCTCAATCAATAATAAGTAAATATAAATAAATTTTAAAGAAAAACCTTCACTCACAGATTTGAAGTCCAATCAACTCTCCTTCATCATGCTGGCGGAGAACGCGACTCCTATCGAGTATCTAATTGGAAAAAAGTATGGATCGAAATTAAATTAAGTTCCTTAATCTAGTTGAATTATTCTCTAATAAGTGTTGTGCATAAGTTCTTTAAACTTGATTTGGGTCCCTTAGAATATCTTATATCCCTTGAATGAAATGTAAAATAAAATTTTAAACCTTTGGTCTTTCGTCGTGACTTCCGCTAAAATGAGGGTTCTGGTTTTAGTTACACATCGCAACACCGGCCCAGATACGTCGTGACGCGACCCCATCAGCTATATGATGGCTTCTGCCTGGTGCACGTCACGATGCGAAGCTTCCAACGTCGTGATGCGTCACCGATTCTAGGACCCAGATTTTCATTTCTTTCATAATCAACTCCATATCTCATTACATATCAAACAAAACAATTCGACATATCATAACCATTAAATTACACTCCCAACATCTCATCTTCACCAAAATCCCATCTTAATGCTTTAATTAGGGTAAGACATCAAAAGTTTCCCACACACCACTCTTTCACACAAAATCATCCCAACTACATTATCATCAAATCAACAACATTCTACAACCATAAAACTATTAAAACTCAAAATATTAAAGTTTGGGTCAAGCAACCTTACCTTATTTCAAATGCCTTCTTCACCAAAAAAATCTCAGAGCTTCTTTCTCTTACTTTGACTTAGATTAGGGAAATGGATTAACCAATCCTTGAGGTTGAAGAAAAAGGAAGGGAAAAAAGAATTCTTTCTCCATTGTTGATTATAGAGTTGGACGTGAGAGAGGGAAGAAATTGGACGTGAGAGAGGGAAGAAAGAAGAGAAATTGGGTTTTTCATTTTTTTTTTTCTTTCTTCATTTTATTTTTCCAAAAAGCCCTAGTATTTTCTAGAAAAAAAAGGTAAGAAATGGGCTTTTTATTCTATTATTCTTTGGGCCCAAATTTGGGCTTGACTTGCTTAATCTCTTCTATCTTCTTCTTTTTTTAATTAAATAAATAATAAAGCCTCTAGAACTTCGACTAAACTTGGAAAATTTGTTCCTAAGTAGTCTAGTTACTTAATTCGATTTGTTATAAGATTTCGGGTCGTTACAAAATATCCCCCCTTAAAATGATTCGTCCTCGAATCAAAATATATAAAAGGATATGGAATGTACCTTCATTCGTGAATATTTGGGGGTATTTCTCTCTTATGGTTTCTTCTGGTTCCCAAGTAGCCTCTTGTTCTTTGTGATGTTGCCAAATCACCTTAACCAAAGGAACCCATCGAGATCGTAGCTTCCTTGTCTCTCTACCTATAATAGCTACCGATTGTTCCGAATAAGATAAGTCTTGATGGATATCAACTGCTGGGGCTCCAAAAAATGAGAGTCATCACATAAATACTTTCGTAAAAAAGATACATGGAAAATGGTATGTATTCTATCCATGATGGGTGGAAGCGCCAATTCATAAGCTCTCCCGCCAACTTTTCGAAGTATTTGAAACAACCCAAAGAATCTAGGGCTGCGTTTACCCTTTTTTATGAATCTCATGACTCCTTTAAAATGAGATAATTTTAGAAACACAAAATCCCCCACTTGGAACTCCAAATCCTTTCTTTGGTGATCTGCATAACTCTTTTGGTGACTCTGAGCCGTACCTAACCTTATCTGATAAACTTTACTTTCTTCATGGCATATTGTACCAAATAAGGTCACAATAACTTCTGCTCCTCGACTTCAAATAATTCAACTGGAGATCTACACTTTCGTCCATACAAAGTGATCGGTGTATAAACACACACGTTACGCAAGAACACGTATCGCTCAAGTAGTATAAAATATATCGATCCCACGAGGACTTAATACGTTAGCTATTAATTTATGAAGTTAAATTTTTACAAGTATCTAATAGATTGGTTGTTGATTGGAAGGTGATTTTTGTTGAAAACAAGTAAATAAAACAGTGCGAAAGTAAATGAAAGGAAAATTAAATATTATAAAGCTATCTAGGGTTGTGAATCCTCCCAATATCTTTTAAAGATCAAGTGATTATCTAATGTTTGTGCAATATATCGGTTTATTAACCTGGAGCACGAAAATATGCAAAAGTCTCTATCGATAGTCAGATGCAAACACCCAAAGTAATCCAATTAATCATTTGTCTATGTTAACCAATTACCTGAATTCATTAAGATTAAGTTCCAATTATGGCTACCCCCGCCCAACAGTTATATGTCTATCCTGGAAGGAAATCTACCTAAGAGTCTCTTACCCCAATGTGAGATCTTGAGCTATTGAGTCTAAGGCTGAAACCTAATATTCCTTTGTCTAGTTTATTTTAAGTTTACCAGATAAATCTTATTAGTGTTGGACAATTATGACCCATAGCATCACTATTTGTACAAAACATTGTGTTGTTGTTCAAATTAACTATGTGACAAAGGAAATTGCTCTTTTATAATTTGTAATTGGATTACCGGGATATATAAATGATAAAAGTCCATATGATTAGTTCCGGATTAATAAGAAATGAGACAGTATTAATCCACTATGGTTTAATCATTAAATTATCCCTAGTCGTAGTATTATCGAGATTGGACATCGATAATGTGGAATAGACTAGTATTGCACTTGTGCGTGTTATGGGAGCATAAATGCATAGTTCTAATATATTTGGGTATTGGATAATCATGCAAGTGTAAGAGGAGGTTGTGTCTACAGATGGTACGGAAACAGCTTTGCTCTGGATAGACCACTCAGAATTCCATTGGTAGTATGACTATGTGTCTATGGAAGTCCGAATCAGGGTAGGTGTATTTGGTCTTAACCTGAGACTTACATCGCTAATACTTGCGACAATCAGTATACTTTGGTTTTGGTCGTCCAGGGCTTTAACAGGTTCTGTGTGCGCCTCTTCTGGGTATACTGAGAATCGTAGTGTATTGGGTGTGATGTCAAGATGGAAGTATCACTCCAGTCATATGGAGATGATGATCATGCAGGATACGAAACTAGTACTCTTTAGTACTACAGTCATCAGAATAATATGACTAGGTCATGATTATCCTATTATAGAGACTAGTTACAAGAGATCCGATATATGCTTCGTACGGGGCAGACACAATTCTAGCCCCAGGCCTAGCATGTGACATTCGATACTAGATCGCAATACGCAATACTACGTATACTATGCCTGACATAGATTACATATTCCTTAAAAGAATATTTCTGGAGAATTGGGTAGGCATGGTGCTTTGCTAGAAGCCAACCATGTCTTGTAAATCGGTAAGAACGTGGTACCATGTAAGCAAGTATTCGGATATTCCGATGACTAGATTTATTGCCAACATTATCTTGGATAAAATACTATTTAAAGAGAGAGAACAATTAATTTGGAATTAATAGATAAAATAATATATTCGATATATTAAACGAAATTAGATTTCGACGGGGAATTAAAATTAGATTTTAATTCTGGCGAACGAATTAATTTAGAATTAATTCGCTTAACTAGGTATGAAACTTGACTTTGGCTTGGGGACGGCGATACGTAACACACAACCTTGACTTTGGCCAACAAGCTGTATGAAACTTAACTATGTAGATCTCTAAGAACAATTGGATCCCATCCAATTCCTAGATCCGGTAGGTAGACCTCCAAGTTCGAAACACATATCCAATATATGTAAATATATCAAATATATTTCCTAACCTTTTCCTCTGAATCAACTAAGCCTTGGCTTTGGCTCAACAAACTTAATGATTCGAGTTAAGCGGGACCCATTGATAGTGGGAAAGTTTCGTAATCCACGTCGATGAACTAGAAGTGACCTTGACTTTGGCCAACAAGTCACAACCACCCAGGATATGCGATATAGAACAAAGATTTCGTGGTTCAAACACATCCGCGATGGAAATTGATCTTGACTTTGGCCAACAAACCAATGCCAATCTTGGATCTTAAGAGAGAACCACTCAATGGAAGGAAAACGCTTAATATTTGAATGAAGGTTTTTCGCGTAAATTGGCAACCAATTTATTATCTTTGATTAGGTCTCATCATACACCCTTAAGCATGCATTCTAAAAGTATAATAAGGCGCGAATAAAATTAATAATGATATGCGGATGGATATATAACAAACTTTGTTCCTAGAACAAATCTCTCAATTTCCTCTCTCCCGCTAGCACTATTCATACTTCTACCCAATTACATAATACATTAAAGAAACCTCATTTACATTGAGGGGAATTGTTGAGAAGAGAAATACAATGAGAAAAGAGATAATAGGTTGGACACGCAGGTCCAATTTAATAAATTCTAAATTTATTACAACAATTTCCAAAATTGTCCTCACCCTTCTAATATCCATCTGATATACATTATTCATACAATACATCCAAGTATTCACATATAGCATGTTATTCAATCAATTTGATCCAATTAATTAATCTTTAAATAAATGACCATCCAATATTCAAACAACGATTTGATTTGCGCGAGTCCAACTCGTTTAAGAATAAATACTCATATTCTTGAATTATATCGAACTACAATTTTAAATCCAATTTAATTTGTATTCAATACTAATTCGAATTTAATTCCAAATTAAATAATTACACTTTTAATAGTACCTTTTAGACTTGGATTCCAAATCCAATCTTAATGGGTCTTAAAGGCCCAATTAGTATCCAATACTATTCAATTAAAGTCCAATGGGCTTTTAATTAATTCTTTAGGCATGAGATTTCACCATTATGGATCAAACCCAAGATGCCAGGGCCCAATTAGGAATCACCCTTTGCCCAAAATCAATTTTGGCCCATTAGGCCCAATTAATTATTAAAAGGCCCAAAAGTTATATTTGAACCAATCCAATTGTCCAAAACCAAGCTTGGCCCAACCAAGTCCATTAAGCCCAAATACAACAAACTTAGTTAATCTAATAATTCCAAAACATCAATTAAGCTAATTAATCATGCTTTAATTAACCAACTCATGTCCAACACAAATTGAAACAAAATCAATCTATTACACATGCTAAGGCTCACAACATTTTGCGGAAATGATAATCAATTTTGATTTCAATCAAATTAAATCAACAATCAATATAAATTTCATACTTTAAAATTATCCAATAGCCTAAAATCAAAAAATCACCATGAGCATAATTAAGGGTTATATTCGGCCACTTGAAGGAATTGGGGAAAATTAGATCCAATTAATTTTTCTCAAATCCTATGATGCATAAATCTAATTCATCATCATCAAAACACAACCAAGCAACCAATTTGAAAAAATCATGATCCAAACACAAAATCCCCAAATAAAGTCCATAAACCCTAAATAAAAATCATGCTTACAATAGGCTCTGATACCAATGTTAGTGTTCCTAGAACATGCCAAGGATCTCTAAGATGATATTGTGTGTGAATATTCAAAGAAGTAGCGGAAATACATACAATGATCGGATGTTGAGATTTCAAAAATCTTTTCATTTCGGAAGCTCCAAGCTTGATGTTTGTGTTCCAAACTCAAGAGATTAGTTTCCCTATCACCTTGTATGACTCCTTTAAAGTGCTAGCTCAAAGGAAATTTTGCAACAAAACTTCAATGGGGAGAGGAGAAGATCACGACAATGAGCTTGGAGAATAAAGAAAGTGTGCTATGAATAGTAACTAGTACCACTTCCAAAGTTGACTTGCCTTTAAATATTGAGTTTGTGTGTTGGACTTGGTTTGAGTGTTTTAAAAGCAATTTAAGCTTTACTCATCCATTAACAACTTCCATCAAGTGTCAAACATCTTGATGTAAGTCAAGTGGGTCCCACCACTTTTAAATTCTAAATTTAAGTATGCTAATCCAACACGCAACTTCGCTCGGGCCCAGGTTCGTTTAATTATGAACTAAACGAATTTACCGTAGCGACGTTATTAAATCAAATTTAATTAAATAATAATGCCTCACAAAATTATTACGAAAGTCGCAAATGAATTAATTCTAAATTAATGCATTCGCCCGAATTAAAATCCAATTTTAATTCCGCTTTGAAATCTAATTTCAATTAATATATCCAATATATTACTTAATCGATTAATTCCAAATTAATCACGTTCTCTCTTCTAATCGAATTTTATCCCAAATAAATTATTGCCGTAATTAATCCCAGATTAATGTTCTCTCTCTTATAATTAATCCTAGATTAATTCTGTTCGAGTCAAAGTCATCGGTGAATCTTTGGGAAGCGATCCATGAGATCCATGGATATGTTGGTAGTAAATACGATCATCGGACTATCTGAATACGTGCATACCTAGTACCACATTCTTACCGATTTACAAGACAATGTTGGCTTCTAGCAAAGCACCATGCCTACCCAATTCTCCAGAAATATTCTTTTAAAGAATACATAATCTTTATCAAGCGTAATATACTAAGTATTGCGCATTAGAATCCAGTATCTGATGTCACATGTTAGGCCTAGGGCTGGAATTGTGTCTGCTCCGTACAAAGCATATATCGGATCACTGACAACTAGTCTCTATAATCTGATAATCATGACCTAGTCATATTATCCCGATTACTGCAGTACTTAAGAGTATTAGTTCCGTATCCTACGTGATCATCATCTCCATATAACTGAAGTGATACTTCCATCTTGACATCACACCCAATACACTATGATTCTGAGTATACCCAAAAGAAGCGTATACAGAACCTGTTAAAGCCATGGATGACCAAAACCAAAGCGTACTCATTGTCGCAAGTATTAGCGATGCAAGTCTCAGTTTAAAACCAAATACACCTACCCTGATTTGGATTCCCATAGACACATAGTCATACTACCAATGGGATTCCGAAGGGTCTATCCAGAGTGAAGTTGTTTCCGTTCCAACGGATAACAGAACCTCCTATCACACTTGCATAAGTATCCAATACTCAAATATATGAGAACTATGCCGTTAAGCTTCAATAACGCGCACAAGTGTAACACTAGTATATTCCGCATTATCGATGTCCAGTCTCGATAATACTACGACTTGGGATGTTTAATGATTAAACTTTTCATGGATTAATATAGTCTCATATCTTATTAATCCGGAACTTATCATAAGGACTTTTATCATTTATATATCCGAGTAATCCAATTACAAAATGATAAAAGACCAATTTCCTTTGTCACATAGTAAATTTTATACAAAAACACCATGTCCTTTTACAAATAGTGATGCTATGGTTCCTAATTTTCCAACACATTGGATTTGTTGGTAGTAAATACAGTTTTCGGACAATCTGACACGTGCGTACCCCGTACCATGTTCTCACCGATTTAAAAGACATAGTTGGCTTCTAGCAAAGCATCGTCCCTACCCAATTCTCTAGAAATATTCAACGAAGAATATATAATATGTATCATGTGTAGTATACATTGTATTGCGTAATACGATCCAGTATCGGATGTCACATGCTAGGCCTAGGGCTGGAATTGTGTCTGCCCCGTAAGAAGCATATATCGAATCACGCGTAACTAGTCTCTGTAATCGGATAATCATGACCTAGTGATACTATCCTGATAGCTGCAGCATTTAAGAGTTATAGTACCGTATCATGTGTGATCATTATATCCATATGACTGAAGTGATACTCTCATCTTGACATCACACCCAATATACTACAATTCTAAATAAACCCAGCAGAGGCATACACAAAACTTGTTAAAGCTCTGAAAAACCAAAACCAAAGTATACTGATTGTCACATTATTAGCGATGCAAGTCTCAGGTTAAGGATCTCATACACCTACCCTGATTCAGATTCCCATAGACACATAATCATACTACCAATGGGATTCTGAGAGGTCTATCCAGAGAGAAGTTGTTCCCGATCCAACGGCTAACAGAACCTCCTATCACACTTGTATAAGTATCCATTATTTAAATATATGAGAACCATGTTGTTAAGCTTCCATAACGCGCACAAGTGTAATACTAGGCTATTCCACATTATCAATGTCCAGTCTCGATAATACTACGACTAGAGATATTTAATGATTAAACCGTTTGTGGATTAATATTGTCTCAAATCTTATTAATACGATTTAACCATATGGACTTTTATCATTTATATATCCAAGTAATCAAATTACAAAATGATAAAATAGCAATTTCCTTTGTCATATAGTTAATTTGTACAAAAACACCATGTCTTTTACAAATAGTGATGTTATGGGTCATAATTGTCTAAGAAACTCCCACTTGGCACAAAGCCAATCACTCAAGTATCTAACACGTGAACTATGTACATGTCGCTCAAACTTTTACTGAGAAATAGTTTTCGTCAGTGGATCTTCAATGTTGTCATCTGATGCGATCTTCTCGATCTTCACATCGCCATGATGTTTGATCTCACGAATCAGATGAAACTGTCGAAGTACATGCTATGTTCGTTGATGAGACTGCAGTTCCTTAGCTTGTGCTATAGCCCCGTTATTGTCACAATACAAAGGTACGGGCTCAGCTGCTAATGGAACTACTCCTAATCTAATTAGGAATTTAAGAATCCAAACTGCTTATTTTACTGCCTCAGCTGCAGCAATATATTCCGCTTCTGTTGTTGAATCGGTAACAGTATCTTGCTTGGAAGATTTCCAGCTCACTGCTCTGTTGTTCAAATAAAATATATACCCCGATTGTGACTTATAGTCGTCTTTATCGGTTTGGATACTTGCATCGGTGAACCCAGTCACCTTAAGTTCTCCATCTCCATAGACTAAGAAGGCATCCTTAGTTCATCTAAGATACTTAAGGATGTTCTTAACAGCGATCCAGTGACCATCACCTGGATCGGCCTGATAGCGACTTCACATGCTCAAACCATACGAGACATTAGGTCGCGTACATATCATGGCATACATTATCAATCAGACTACAGAAGCGAATGAGATCTGATTCATTGAATCTCTCTCATCTTGAGTTTTAGGACACATGTCCTTATATAGAGAGACGTCATGTGACACCGGAAGCAGCCCCTTCTTGGACTGATCCATGTTGAATCTCTTCAACACTTTGTCAATGAACGATCTATCCCGGTAGATTCTTATTCCCAGAATAAAGGCTGTTTCTCCCAGGTCTTTCATGGAGAATTTTAATGAAAGCCAAGCTTTCACTGATTGTAGCATGGGAATGTCATTGCCTAAAAGCAATACATCATCAACATATAGGACATTGAATGTCAGTGCGCTCCCACTAACCTTCTTATATACACAAGTATCATCTTCATTTTGAATGAAACCATATTATTTTATGATCTCATCAAAATGTTGCTTCCAAGAGCGCGATGCTTGCTTCAATCCATAATGGATCGATTTAACTTGCAAACCTTGTTTGCATGTTTTGGCACGACAAAATCGTCAGGCTATTGCATATAAACATCCTCCAAAAGGTTTCTGTTAAGGAAAGCGGTTTTGACGTCCATCTGTCATATTTCATAATCGAAATATGCAGCAATAGCAAGCATTATCCGAATGGATTTAATCATGGAAACATGTGAAAATGTTTCTTCATAATCGACATCATGTCGTTGACGATACATTTTCGCTACAAGCATAGCTTTGTACGTTTGTATGTTTCCTTCCATGTCCGTCTTCTTTTTGAAGACTCATTTACAACCAATAGGCTTAACGCCTTCTGGTGCATCAACCAGTGTCTAAACTTGGTTGGTATACATGTTGGACAATTATGACCCATAGCGTCACTATTTGTAAAAGGCATTGTGGTTTTTGTACAAATTAACTATGTGACAATGGAAATTGCATTTATCATTTTGTAATTAGATTACTTAAATATATATATGATAAAAGTCCTTATGATTAGTTATGGATTATAAGATATGAGACAATATCAATCCATAAAGGTTTAATCATTAAATATCCCTAGTCGTAGTATTATCGAGACTGGACATCGATAATGCAGAATAGACTAGTATTGCACTTGTGCGTGTTATGGAAGCGTAACATCATAGTTCTCATATATTTAAGTATTGGATACTTATGCAAGTGTAATAGGAGGTTGTGTTTAATGATGGTACAAAAAACAACTTCACTCTGGATAGACCCATCGGAATCCCATTGGTCGTCCGGGACTTTAACAGGTTATGTGTACGCCTTTTCTGGGTTTATTGAGAATCATAGTGTATTAGGTGTGATGTCAAGATGGAAGTATCACTTCAGTCATATGGAGATGATGATCACGCAGGGATACAGAACTGGTTCTCTAGTATGTTTCAACTATCGGGATAATATGACAAGGTCATGATTATCCAATTATAGAGACTAGTTGCTTGTGACTGATATATGCTTCGTACGGGCAGACACTATTCCAGCCTCAGGCCTTGCATGTGACATCAGATACTAGATCGCAATACGCAATACTACGTATACTACGCCTGTTATAGATTATATATTCCTTAATAAATATTTCTGGAGAATTGGGAAGGCACGACGCTTTGCTAGAAGCCAACCATGTCTCGTAAATTGGTAAGAACGTGGTACCAGGTACTCACTTGTTCGGATAGTCTGACGACCGGATTTACTGCCAACATATCTAGGGATCTCATCGGTCACTTCTCGAAGATTCATCGATGACGTATGACTCGAACATAATTAATCTAGGATTAATTAGAAGAGAGAGAAAATTAAACTAGGATTAATTACGGTAAGATTTTATCTGGGATAAAATTCAATTAATAGAGAGAGAACGATTAATTCGGAATTAATTGATAAATAATATATTCGATATATTAATGAAATTAGATTTCATAACGGAATTAAATTTGGATTTTAATTCGGGCGAACGAATTAATTTAAAATTAATTCATCAGCGACTTTAATAATAATTTTGCGATGCATTTTTATTTAATTAAATTTGATTTAATTAAGTCACAACGGAAAATTCGTTAATTTGGAATTAACGAACCCGAGCCTGGAATGTGTTTGCAGGCCCACTCAGATTTTGAATCAAGTGGGGCCCACAACAAGTCACATCATTAGTCATTTACTTAACTTTTATTTGATGGAAGTTAGTAGAGATTTTGAGATAACTTGTAAGACACATTTTGTTTTAATAATGAAAGACATGAGTGACTTTTACCAAATAAGGATTTGGTATATCAAGATTTGATTTTTGGAAAATCAATTAACACTTCACAAATTTCACTCATCTCTTCCTCTCTCTCTCATTCACGGCAAAAGCCAAAAATTCCTCTCTCTTGCAAGGCTTGGCCGAAACTAACAAGAGCAAAGGAAGAAATTGTTGCAAATTTTTCCAAGTGCTAGCACACATTGAATCATACAAAGGTGATAGGGAAACATTTCCCAAGAGTTTGGAATTCTTTCTTAAAGCTTGGAGCATGACACTCAACATTGAAGAAGCTTAGAGTAACTTCAAAGGAAGCAAAAAAATTTGAACTCTACACCTACATCCAACCGATCTTTATATGTATATTTCCGTTATACTTCATTTCGTATTCACATGTTTCATGCTTAATATGATCTTGGTTTGTTCATTAGAACCCAACAATGGTATCAGAGCCTATTTGAGCATGAAATTGAATTAGGGTTCTTAATCTAAAATTTGGGTATTTTTGATTTGAGCATGATTTAATCAAATTGTTTGTTTGAGTATGCTTAGATAATGTTAACTTCGAGTTATGCATGATCAATTTTATGAAAAATTAATTGGATTAATTTTCCCCAAATATTTAGGCTTGGCCGAATGACATGGTACCCTAAACTCATGGTGATTTTGTTTTTTAGACCATTGGATGTGTTTAAAATATTTAGATATATTGATTTGTGATTTAATTGGATTGAAATCAAAATTAATGAATAAAATCCCTAATTGCCGAAAATGAGTAAGCATGTTAATGAGTTGATTTTGTTTCAATAATATTGGACATGTATTGATAATATTAAAGCATGATTAATTATCTAAATTGGTACTTTGGAAATGTTAATTTAAATAATTAATTATGGCTATACACTTTAATTAATTAAATTGTGAAATTTGGAATATTAGAATTTAATTAATTAGGCTTATTTTGGAATTGGGCTAAAATTATTGTATTTGGGCCTAATGGGCTTGGTTGGGCCAAGTTGGTTTAAGACAATCAGATTGGATCCAAATTGGGCCTAAAACCATTCCATTAAGTCCAAATATAATAAATAGGCCTTTTAAAATTTAATTGGGCCTAATGGGCCAAAATTAATTTTTTGGCAAATGGTGATTCCTTAATGGGCTTTGGTTGCCAAAGTCCATGCCTTAAGAAATTAATTGAAAGCCCATTGGACTTTAATTAATTGACATTGGATGTTAATTGGGCTTTGAGACCCATTAAGATTAGATTTAGAATCTAAGTCGTAAAGGCAAAATAAAAGTGTAATTATTTAATTTAGAATTAAATAAAGAATTAGTATTGAATACAAATTAAATTGGATTTAAAATTGTAGTTCGATATAATTCAAGAATTCGTACTTTGAGTACTTATTCTCAAACGAGTTGGACTCGCGCAAATCAAATCGTTGTTTGAACATTGGATGATCACTTAAGTTAAAGATTAATTAATTGGATTTGATTGATTGAATAACATGCTTTGTGTGAATACATGGGTGTATTGTATGAATAATGTATATCAGATGGATATTAGATGGGTGAGGGAAATTTTGGAAATTTTTGTAATAAATTTAGAATTTATTAAATTGGACTTGCGTGTCCAGCCCTTATCTCTCGATTCTTGTAATTCTCTTCTTACCAATTCCCCTCAATGTAATAAGGTTTCTTTATTATATTATGTAATTGGGTAGAAGTTAGAATAGTGCTAGCCGGGGAAAGGAAAGGAGTGATTTGTTCTAGGAACAATTTGTGAGATATCTATCTGCATATCATTATTAATTTATTTATCACGCCTTATTATGCTTTTAGAATGCATGTTTAGGGGTGTATGATGAGACCTAATCAACGATAATTAATTGGTTGCCAATTACGCGAAAAACCCTCAATCAAATATTAAGCGTTTTCCTTCTATTGAGTGATTCATTCTCAATATCCAAGATTGGCATTGGTTTGTTGGCCAAAGTCAAGACCTTTGTCCATCGCGGAAGTGTTTGAATCATGAAGGCTTTGTTCCATATCGTATATTCTTGCCCAAGTTGTGATTTTTTTTGCCAAAGTCAAGATCACTTGTTGTTCATCGACATCGATTACGAAGCTTTCCAAGGTCAATGGGTCCCGCTTAATTGGAATCATTAAGCTTGTTGATCCAAAGCCAAGGCTTAGTTGATTCAGAGGAAAAGGTTAGGAAAATATATTGGATATATTGGCATATATATTGTATATATATTTCGGACTTGGAGGTCCACCTACCGGATCTAGGAATTGGATAAGATCCAATTGATCTTATATATCTACCTAGTTAAATGTCATACACTTGTTGGCCAAAGTCAAGGTTGTGTGTTATTTAACGGGATCCTAGCCCACTAGGAAACTAGGTTTCTCGAGTATTCAACAGAGGGTTAGAGGCTCGCCGAAAAATAGTGGGAGGCTAGTATTGAATTTGCAATTTCGTTCAAATACTTGCCAATACGCGCTTTCAAATTATTTCGTCAATTATATATTTATTAGTTGGACTAATATTCTATTATTTTTCTTGTCACAGTTGGACTGTACCCAAATATCGTTAATTGAATAGTTTGACTATTGCAATTAAGATGGCTGGAAAGAACGGAGTTAGAGACATTATCATGGCAAAAATGTCTTTAATGGCGCGAACTTTCTTTGATTGGGATATGAACCTCTGGATTGTCCTTTGGGCTGAGATGATGCTCTATACGATAGAGAGACCTCTCAGGCCTAAGCCAAGAAATGAGCAGCCGCTTGAGCTTGAGCTTTGGAAGACTCATAGCGATGATAACTCAACTGATTAATCTGTCATGCTCGCTGCGATGACCCCTCAATTTCGTCGCTAAAACAATGGATTTGATCCATATACTATGATGGCAAAATTGAAGGACTTTCATCGATCTAACCTTAGATCGCAAAGGTATGAATTGTAGAAAAAAACTATTTCACTCACGAATGTCAGAGGGTACATCTGTTGAGCACCATGTGTCACAGATGATTACTGACATTGAACAACTGGGTCAGCTAGGCATAACCTTTGAGGCTGAGACTTCTATAGATTTGATCTTGCAGTCTCTTCTTGAGAGCTGGTGCGGGTTCATCATGAACTACATTATGATGAACCAAGAATATACCCTTGGAGAGTTGATGGCAATGCTGCATGAAGTAGAAAAAGAGCTATTGAAGGGTAAAAAGTGCGAGGCATACTTCGCTTCAACATCTCAGTCTCCGAGGGCTTGGCCCAAGGCAACTAGAGGTGTAAAGAAGAAGAAGAAGAAGAAGAAGAAGAAGAAGAAGGGCAATGCCAAATCGTCAAGGTCTTCTGGGAAGACTAAGGACAAATCCCAAGATGTATGCCTATAGTGTGGCAAACGGGGTCACTAGAAGCGTGACTACCGTGAGTACAAGGTGCACATGAAGGAAATTAAAGCGGGCAAGACACCTGCTTCAGGTATGTTTGTTATAGAAATAAACATGTCTACTTCTAGTTTTAAAAATTGGATTTTTGATTCTGGTTATAGTACTCATATATGTATTGATGTGCATGATCTGTGGATTAGCAGGATACTAGCCTCATGGGAGATTGATCTACGAGTTGGTAACGGGACCAATGTCGCTGTTTTTGTTATAGGAACTTATATTTTGGAACTTCCCTAGGGGCATGTACTAAACTTATCAGACTGTTATTATATACCTAGTTTGACTAGGAATATTATATCTGTATCTTTATTGGCCCAATATGGCTATACTTTTGTATTTAGAAACACTGGGTGTTTTATGTATAAAAATGATATTGAGATATACAGTGCTGATGTGAATAATGGTCTTTATATTTTGAATATAAATCAATCTCAAACATATAATGTAACAAACAAAAGGCTTAAACTAAGTAACAAAGATGAAACTTATATGTTGCATTGTCATCTGGGACACATTAACAAGACTTGCATATCCACACTTTCGAAGAGTGGGTACTTGGACAGATTTGATCCAAATTCATATGACGTCTGCGAATCTTGTTTATTAGTCAAAATGCCTAAAACACCTTTTAGCGGTAAAGATGCACGTGCCACCAAACTGTTAGCCCTCGTTCATAGTTACGTATGTGGGCCCACATCTAGCCAGGCTAGAGGTGGAGATGAATACTTCGTAACTTGTACGGATGATGCATCCCGTTATGGTTATGTGTATCTTATGAGACACGAGTCGAAAACCTTTGAGAAATTCAAAGAGTTTCGACACGAAGTAGAAAAATAGACCGGAAAAAGTATTAAAATATTACGGTCGGACCGTGGTGGAGAATACTTAAGTAATGAGTTTCTTTATTACTTGAAAGAGTATGGTATTCTTTCACAATGGACTCCTCCCGGAACACCGCAATTAAACGGTGTGTCCGAACGGAGAAACAGAACTTTGTTGGACATGGTAAGTTTTATGATGAGTCGCACAGAGCTACCTAGTTCCTTCTAGGGATATGCATTGAACAGTGCAATACTTATTTTGAATAAGGTTCCGTCAAAGTCTGTTCAATAGACTCCGTAAGAAATATGGACAGGAAGGAAATTGGGTTTCTCATTCCTTAAGATTTGGGGATGCTGGGCATACGTCAAACATTTGGAAGGTACCAAACTAGAACCTAAATCGGATAAATGCCTATTTGTAGGATATACTAGGGAAACCAAAGGATATTACTTCTATCACCCAAAAGAGAACAAAGTATTTGTTGCTCTACATGCGGTTTTCCTTGAGAATGAATTCCTAAATGCAGTGGTTATTGGGAGGAAAGTAGAACTCGATGAAAGTCAGAGTGATACTGGTCCTGGCACAGAATCCTTAACAGAACATGAACAGTTCACCAGGGATGAGACTTTACCACGATCTTCGAATACACAAGGACCACGTAGATCAGAGAGATTCAGAAAACAACTTGAGAGGTATTGGATTCTGATCTCACCTCATTTGGATATTAATATTATTGTGGAAGACAAACAGCTACGTATGAGGAAGCGATACAAGGTATCGACTCCAGTTTAAGGCAAGATGCCATGAAGTCCGAAATGGATTCCATGTACACCAACCAAGTTTGGACACTGGTTGATGCACCAGAAGGCGTAAAGCCTATTGTTTGCAAATGCGTCTTCAAGAAGAAGACTGACATGGATGGCAACATACAAACGTACAAAGCTAGGCTTGTACCAAAAGGGTACCATCAACGACATGGTGTCGATTACGAAGAAACTTTTTTACCTATTGCCATGATTAAATCCATTCGGATAATGCTTGCTATTACTGCATATTTCGACTATGAGATTTGGCAGATAGACGTCAAAACTGCTTTTCTTAACGGAAACCTTTTGGAGGATGTTTATATGCAACAGCCTGACGGTTTTGTCATACCAAAACATGCAGTCAAGGTTTGCAAGTTAAATCGATCCATTTATGGATTGAAGCAAGAATCGCGTTCTTGGAACCAACATTTTGATGAGATCATAAAAGAATATGATTTCGTTTAAAATGTGGATGATCCTTGTGTATATAAGAAGGTTAGTGGGAGCGCACTGACATTTATTATCCTTTACATTAATGATGTATTGGTTATTGGCAAGGACATTCTCATGCTACAATCGGTGAAAGCTTGGCTTTTATTAAAATTCTCCATGAAGGATCTGGGAGAAGCAGCGTTTATTCTTGGAATAAAGATCTTCCGGGATAGATCTAAAAAGCTGCCTGGACTCTCCCAGAGTACGTAAATTGACAAAGTGTTAAAGAGATTCAACATGGAATAGTCTAAGAGGCGACTGTTGCCAGTGTCACATGGCGTCACTCTATCTAAGGACATGTGTCCTAAAACTCAATATGAGAGAGACAACATGAGTCGGATCCCATTCGCCTCGGCAGTCGGATCGATCATGTATGCCATTATATGTACGCGACCTGATGTCTCATATGCTTTGAGCATGTGTAGTCACTATCAGGCCGATCCAGGTGATGGTCACTGGATGGCGGTTAAGAATATCCTTAATTATCTTAGACGAACAAAAGATGCTTTCTTAATCTATGGAGATTGAGAACTTGAGGTAACACGGTATACCGATGCAAGTTTCCAAATCGATAAAGACGACTGTAAGTGACAATCCGGGTACATATTTTGTTTGAACACGGAACAGTAAGCTGGAAATCTTCCAAGCAAGAGCATGTTGCTGATTCAACAACAGAAGCGGAGTATATTGCTACAGCTAAAGCAGGAAAAGAGGCAGTTTGGATCCGTAAATTCCTAATTGGATTAGGAGTAGTTCCGTTAGCAGCTGAGCCCGTTCCATTGTATTGTAACAATAACGGAGCTATAGCGCAGGCTAAGGAATCGCGGTCTCATCAACGATCCTAGCATGTTCTTGGAAATTTCCATCTGATTCGTGAGATCATACATCGTGGTGATGTGAAGATCGAGAAGGTCGCATCAGAGGATAACATTGCAAATTTGCTGACGAAAGGTATTCCTCAGCAAAAGTTTGAGCGACATGTGCATAGTTCAGGTGTTAGATGCTTCAGTGACTGGCTATAGGCCAAGTGGGAGATTGTTGGACAATTATGACCCATAGTGTCACTATTTGAAAAAGACATTTTGGTTTTTGTACAAATTAACTATGTGACAATGGAAATTACATTTTATCATTTTGTAATTAGATTACTTAAATATATAAATGATAAAAGTCCTTATGATTAGTTCCGGATTATAAGATTTGAGACAATATCAATCCACAAAGGTTTAATCATTAAATATCCCTAGTCGTAGTATTATCGAGACTAGACATCGATAATATAGAATAGACTAGTATTGCACTTGTGCTTGTTATGGAAGCGTAACAGCATAGTTCTCATATATTTAAGTATTGGATACTTATGCAAGTGCGATATGAGGTTATGTTTACCGATGGTACGGAAACAACTTCGCTCTGGATAGACCCATCGGAATCCCATTGGTAGTATGACTATGTGTCAATGGGAATCCTATTCAGGGTATGTGTATTTGGTCTTAACCTCATACTTGCTTGGCTAGTACTTGCGACAATTAATACGCTTTGGTTTTGGTCGTCCGGGACTTTAACAGGTTATATGTACGCCTCTTCTGGGGTTATTAAGAATCATAGTGTATTGGGTGTAATGTCAAGATGGAAGTATCACTGCAGTCATATGGAGATGATGATCACGCAGGGATACCGAACTGGTTCTCTATTATGTTACAACTATCAGGATAATATGACAAAGTCATGATTATCCAATTATAGAGACTAGTTGCTTGTGATCCAATATATGCTTCGTACAGGGCAGACACTATTCCACCCTCAGGCCTTGCTTGTGACATCAGATACTGGATCGCAATACGCAATACTTGTTGGATCTCTAAGATCCATCCCAAGAACATTAATCATAAAATAAGTGTGAATACGCAAAGTAGCGGAAATACTTACATTGATCGGATTGGATGTAGGTGTTAAGTTCAAAACTTTTGCTCTTTTGAAATGCTCCAAGCTTTCTTTGAATTGTTTGTTGAGCTTCCAAGCTTGTTCTTGAATTCCAAACTCAAGGGTTAGTGTCCCTAAAACCTTTGAATGACTCATTTGATGTGCTAGCTAGCAAGATTTTGAAGTAAAATCAAGAGGAAATGAAGCCAAGCTTCACGCCATTTTTGAGAGAAAAAAGGAAGCCCATTTTCGGCCAAGTGCAAAAATGAGAGAGAGATTAATTTTGATTTTCCAAAATCAATAAAATCAATTACCAAACTCAAAGTTAGTAAAGGTCTTTCACAAGTCAAGCTTGTGTAAGAAACAAGCTATCTCCAAAAACTTACATCAACCAAAAAGTTAGATAAAGTTGACTAGGTGATGTGACTTGTGTGGGCCCCACTTTAATTCAAAATCCGAGTGGGCCCGTAAAAACTTTCCGGGCTCGGGTTCGTTAATTCCGAATTAATGAACTTTCCGTTGCGACTTAATTAAATCAAATTTAATTAAATAATTTTGCCTAGCAAAATTACTATTAAATTCGCTCGCGAATTAATTCTAAATTAATTCGTTCGCCCGAATTAAAATCCAATTATAATTCTGTTACGAAATCTGATTTCATTTAATATATCGAATATATATTAATTTATCGATTAATTCTGAATTAATAGTTCTCTCTCTATTATTTGAATTTTATCCCAGATAAATTCTTGTCGTAATTAATCATAGACTAATTTTCTCTCTCTTCTAATTAATCCTAGATTAATTATGTTCGAGTCATACGTCATCGGTGAATCTTCGGGAAGTGACCCATGAGATCTCTGGATTTGTTGGCAGTAAATCCGATCGTCAGACTATCCGAACACGTGCATACTCGGTACCACGTTATTACCGATTTACAAGACATGGTTGGATTTCAGCAAAGCACCGTGCCTACCCAATTTTCCAGAAATATTCTTTAAGGAATATATAATCTATGTCAGGCGTAGTATACGTAGTATTGCGTATTGCAATCCAGTATCGATATCACATGCTAGGCCTAGGGCTGGAATTGTGTCTGCCCTGTACGAAGCATATATCGGATCTCTTGTAACTAGTCTCTATAATCGGATAATCATGACCTAGTCATATTATCCCGATGACTGCAAAACTAAAGAGTACTAGTTCCGTATCCTATGTGATCATCATCTCCATAAGACTGGAGTGATACTTCCATCTTGACATCACACACAATACACTACGATTCTCAGTATACCCAGAAGAGGCGTACACAGAACCTGTTAAAGCCCCGGATGACCAAACCCAAAGTATACTGATTGTCGCAAGTATTAGCGATGCAAGTATCAGGTTAAGACCAAATACACCTACCCTGAATCGAATTCCCATAGACACATAGTCATACTACCAATTCCGTACCATCGGTAAACAGAACCTTCTATTACACTTGCATGAGTATCCAATACCTAAATATATGAGAACTATGTTGCTATGCTTCCATAACATGCACAAGTGTAATACTAGTCTATTCTGCATTATCGATGTCCAGTCCTGATAATACTACGACTAGGGATATTTAATGATTAAGGCTTAGTGGATTAATATTGTCTCATATCTTATTAATCTGGTACTAATCATATGGACTTTTATCATTCATGTATATCGGTAATCCAATTACAAATGATAATAGAGCAATTTCCTTTGTCACATAGTTAATTTGTACAACAACACAATGTTCTGTATAAATCGTGATGTTATGGGTCATAATTGTCCAACAATACTACGTATATTACACCTGTTATAGATTATATATTCCTTAAAGAATATTTCTAGAGAATTGGGAAGGCACGACGCTTTGCTAGAAGTCAACCATGTCTCGTAAATCGGTAAGAACATGATACTGGGTACGCACGTGTTCGGATAGTCCGACGACCGGATTTACTGCCAACATATCCAGGGATCTCATGGGTCGCTTCCTGAAGATTCACCGATGACGTATGACTCGAACATAATTAATTTGGGATTAATTAGAAGAGAGAGAGAATTGATCTAGGATTAATTACGGCACGATTTTATCTGGGATAAAATTCAATTAATAGAGAGAGAACGATTAATTCGGAATTAATCGATAAATTAATTTATTCGATATATTAAATGAAATTAGATTTCGTAACGGAATTAAAATTGGATTTTAATTCTGACGAACGAATTAATTTAAAATTAATTCGCGAGCGACTTTAATAATAATTTTGCGAGGCATTATTATTTAATTAAATTTGATTTAATTAAGTCGCAACGAAAAATTCGTTAATTTGGAATTAACGAACCGGAACCCAGAATGTGTTTACGGGCCCACTCGGATTTTGAATCAAGTGGGGCCCACAACAAGTCACATCATTAGTCATTTACTTAACTTTGATTTGATGGAAGTTAGTAGAGATTTTGAGATAACTTGTAAGACACATTTTGTTTTAATAATGAAAGACATGAGTTCCTTTTACCAAACAAGGATTTGGTATATCAAGATTTGATTTTTGGAAAATCAATTAACATTTCACAAATTTCACTCATCTCTTCCTCTCTCTCTCATTCACGGCAAAAGCCACAAATTCCCCTCTTTTGTAACATGAGCAAATGAAGAAATTTGTTGCAAATTTTTCCAAGTGCTAGCACACATTGAATCATACAAAGGTGATATGGAAACCTTTCCCAAAAGTTTGGAATCCTTTCTTAAAGCTTGGAGCTTGACAGTCAACATTGAAGAAGCTTGGAGCAACTTCAAATGAAGCAAAAAATTTTGAACTCTACACCTACATCCTTCCGATCTTTGTAAGTATATTTCCGCTATATTTAATTTCGTATACACATGTTTCATGCTTAATATGATCTTGGTTTGTTCATTAGAACCCAACAATACATGGAATCTATTTCGGACTTCATGGCCTCTTGCCATAAAGCGGAGTCGATACTTTGTCTCAGTTTCTCTTACATAGCCGGTTCATTATCCTAAAATACTTTGCACTCCTATCTAAATACGGAGTTACCCATAAAGTTGCCACAGCTTACCATCCACAGTCAAATGAGCATGTTGAAGTTTCAAACAGTGAGATCAAACGAATCTTGGAAAGAACCGTTGGATCAACAAGGAAGGACTGGTCTGAAAAACAAGATGACGTATTATGGGCCTACCGGACAGCTTACAAGACACCTATTGGTATGTCTCCATATCGAATGGTTTTTGGGAAAGCATGCCATCTGCCTGTTGAACTTGAACACAAGGCATATTGGGCACTGAAGAAGTTGAATCTTGATCCATAAACTGCAGGAGAGAAAAGACTTCACCAACTTAACGAATTGGAGGAATTTCGCCTAAAGGCTTATGAGAATGCTAGATTGTACAATGAATAGACCAAGAGATGGCATGATAAAAAAATAGTGCCCAGACAACTGGAACCAGGGCAGCAGGTGTTTTTATACGATTCACGGCTGAAACTTTTTCCTGGAAAGCTGAAATCAAAGTGGTCAGGTCCATTTGTGATTACTTAAGTGTTTCCATACGGAGTTATTGAGATATACAACCCCAAGTCCAATAACACATTCAGAGTTAACAGCCAGCGTGTCAAGCACTACTGGGGAGAATCAATTGAGCGACAAAAAGAAAGTGTCACACTTTCATATCCGGTCTAACATTTGGGCAGTCACGTCTAGCTGACGACGTTAAACTTAGCGCTAGCTGGGAGGCAACCCATGCAATTTGTTTATATATTGTGATTTGTTATGATTTCATTTGATGTGTTTAGTTTTGCAGGTTAAGTCATTTCAGGATAGAAGAAGTTCTTGCAAATCCTTACAAGCAATTTCCTTCTCGCCCTCAAAAATCTCTGATGAAAGTCTACAAAGCTCGCATGGAACGGATGAGACTACTGATGATCAAGGGTATTCCTACTGACATTCGTTGGATTATTGAAGCACGGGTCCGATTGGCAGGTGAGTCTTCTGACTCTTTTATTTCACATATGTCTGGTTTAGGAAGAAATACTTGTGCTAAAAAGAGAAGAGCCAAAAGAATATGTGTTTGTTGTAAATGTGCTCGTATGTTTTGTGATACTCGTTGTCGTTCTTTAGGAATTGTGTCTGATAACCGTGAAGATAAGATTAATTTCATTAGGGATGGCTTGAGTAAGGAGTCTTTGGATGACATATCTAAGACTCTTGATACGCATTCCAGTGGATATGTGTATAAAAAAATTCGTGTGTTATATAATCAATTCCAAAAAGAAAGAAAATAATTAAGTCTCGGGAATCTGACTCTAAAAGACCATGTTTGCCAATTTATAAGAAAATTGGATGGGAAGCTTGTCCCTGACGCATAGGCGTCAATCAAGCTGTAAATTATTGGAAATATTATATCTCTTTGTCTTTTCCTAATAATTGTGATTTGTTTTGTTATTTTCTTTTATTTTCTCCGATAGGATCCAGACCTTTTTAACTATCACGATTTATTTTACTGTTTAACTAATAATTGTCATTTGGCAGATACTAGTGCTATTATTTTACTCACCCTTTTCAGGTGTTATAAATTCAATTCATCATTGCACTTTTGAAGGCATCCAGAAAAAAAATGGAAGCCACTTCAAGAAGATGAGTTGAAAACATATGTGTTTTCTGGTACTAGTGTTGGTGTTAAACCAGAATATGTAACGGCAGCACATGAATTGGGTCGTGTCTTAGCTGCAAGGAATATGCACTTAGTATATGGCGGTGGCAATCTTGGACTTATGGGGATCGTTTGAAAGGCTGTACAGGAAGGAGGCAGTCAAGTCTTGGGAATCATCCCAAAACCATTAGCAGAGGCGAATCTTATTGGTTCATCAAACAGAGAGGAACTAATCGTGCCAGGTATGTCTGAACGACTAGTAGCAATGATTAACCGTGCTGATGCTTTTATTGCTTTGTCATGTGACTTGGTCATAATGGAGGATATTTTTACAGTGTTATCTTGGGCGAATTTGAACATACACCAGAAACAGTTTGGACTGTACAACGTTGATGGATTTTATGATTTTATTTGTGTGTTTCTTGATGATGCCCAGAGAAATGGGTTCGTGTCAAAACCTGTAAAAGAACTCCTCTTCACTGCCAGAACTGCCTCATATTTAATTGACAAAATCTTAGCCTTTGAACCACAAATTGACCCTATCATTTCCAAGATAAACTGGTCCGATAATGATCGTGGTAAGAGGCGTTCGATAAATCTGGATCTTAACCTTTAACTTTTCATTTAGATGTAGAATTTCAGCTAACCAGGTACGGTTTTCTAAACTCTGCTTCTACTTTTTAAGAAATTGGGGACAATGTCTCATTTAGGTTTGGGGGAGGGGAATAGTAAAAAGTATCTTGTTTTTATTGTGTTAATTTTTAGTAAAAAATTGTTTCGAAAAATACAAAAAAATATTGAAAAATTTTACAAAAATTACAAAAATATTTTGTGTTTTTTATGTTTTTAATTTGATTAATTAGGTGAAATTAGTGTGAGATAGATGTGTAAGGAATTTCCTCTCCTGAGACGTATCTCAACATATTTCGGAACAAGTTAATTTTTGTTTATTTCCTTCGAAATTATTTAATTTATGAATTCTCCATAATACTTACTAGAATGGATCTTCATATGCTCAATTGACAGGTATTATCAACTTTCATGGTAACATACAGACATGAGAACAAATTTGTAATATTCAGTGCTATAGTTTAATTGGAGAAAGCAGCTAAAACAATGATAGGATAAAAAAAAAGGAAAAAAAAACATGTCTGAGATCCGAGTTATTAAGTCTGTAAGGGTGTCTTAACACTTTGTGCCCTAAAACCAACTGGTTTGGGAGTCACTGGCCTAAAGCTCGTTACATGGATCGAAGATGTTGCCAAAAAAGTATATATATCTTGAATTTGATTAATTAAGTCTGTAGGAGTGTCTTAACACCTAGTGCCCTAAAGCCAACTGGTTTGGGAGTCACTGACCCAAAGCTCGCTACATAGATGGAAGATATTGTATATAAATAAAAAAATCAAAAATGAAGAAAAAATATTCCATTGCTTAAAAAAAAAAGTGTGAATTCTGATATAAGTTTAGGACAAAAATATTACTCTCTTTTCAACTGCAATTGGGACTATTGTGGGCAAAATGAGTTGATTAATATTTTGTTGGCTATGTATATGGAGAATGGTAAAAATAATCGAAGAATTCACTTATTTGGTAATTTAGAAAGAAACAAAATAATTATTGACTTGGATAAAAAGTTTCACATGTTTAGTCACTAACTTCTTTATTCTCTTTTCTCTTGTCTTTTTACTTTTATAAGACGATTGTGGGTATCGTCGCTGTAAACCCTCACGAGACTACAACTCGTCCACTAGGGACACCTAGGGGTTTAAAGGCTTGTTGCATACGCTAAATGCAACCATGATCCCTACGAAAGTGGTTTAGTTTAATTTCAATAATTTCTTGTATTTTATTTATTTATTTTTTTTTTTGCTCGAGGACTAGCAAAATGTTAGGTTTGGGGGTGTGATGAGCGGAAAATATATCAATATTTACCGCCCCTTTTACCTGATATTTTGTTTAGTTTCTCAGGTTTGATGAACATTTTGATGTGTTTTGATGTATTTTGTAGATAATTAAAGTATTGGGACTTAATGGAATCAACTCGGGGCTAAAACGATGATATTCGGAGCAAAAAATGACGAAAACGGAAATTTACTATACTTGTCACGAAGTGCAGTCCTAAATTCTAATTTTGCGCAAGTTTGGTATTTTGGCCATAACCATTTCAACTGATATCCGATTGAGCTTATTCAAGTGCCAGACTAAAGAAAACACAAAGTTCTACAACTTTGAAGATTTAATATTTTCGAATTATGAAGTTTGGAAGGCCGAAATTGATGAATAATCTAGTGTATTTTTGTAATTACTATAGTCTTTTTCAAAATATAAAATAAAATTAATAAAATAAAAATGTAAAAATTGTCAAACTTCCACCAAACATGCTTGCATGTTTGGTGGAGGATTTGGTGACATGTTTGATTCCATGTTTGGTTCCATGTTTGATGCAATGTTTGGTGCCATATTTGGTGCCATGTTTGGTGGAGCTATTGGTGGAAGCCTTTAGATTTTCCTTTAAATACCAAGCTAAACTTTGTAAATTTTTCATGCTTTCTTTGGAGGAATTTCTCCATGAAAACCTAAAGGAAAGTGTCTTGTATATTTATTTAAGTTTTCTTGTATTTTCATTTTATTTAATTAATAAAATTTTGTGTGTTATATTTTACAGCATGATCAGGTAATCTCATTCTGCTAGGTGAAAATGTGAGACTTTTAATATAATGAATTAGATTAATCTCCGTTATTTTAAATAAAATTTGGATTAATTAGTTACCGCCTATATGGCCGGTTTAGGTGATAACTTTATTTACCGCCTATATGGTCGGTTTTTCATTTCAGACCTAGTTTCCGCCTATATGGTCGGTTTAGGTAATAACCTTGTTACCGCCTATATGGTCTGTTGGATTTAATTGAGACAAATGAAATTACCGCCTTGATGGTCTGGTTAATTAATCGATAAATATTGAGAATAAGTGAGATTTCTAATTTTGAAATATTAAAAGTGGATCCTCTAACCCCAACATTTTCTTTTATTGTACTTTTACATTTTTAATTTCTAGCATTTACTTTATTTAATTTCCAGCATTTACTTTATGTCTTTTATTTTATTTAAGATTTTATTAGCCTTAGATATGTGACGTAGCTAAGCCCATTATCTGAGGTTGTGATGAATTCCAATATCACCGGTTAATAAGAGGTTGTTTTACGGTTTGGGTAATATAAATGTTTATTTATTGAGCCTTAGTCTTAATGCTTGTTGTTAACTGGCCATTAATAAGATTGAACTGGTAAACTTAAAATGAAATTGGAAAAGGGATTTTAGGTTTAAGACCATAGACTTAATAACCCACGATCTTTCTTGAGGATAGATAACCCTTTAATAGATTTCCTTGCATGATAGGAATATACCTGTCGGACGGGCATAACCATAAATGGAACTTAATCTTAATGAATTCAAGTAACTTGGTTGACATAGGAATATAATTAATTGGGTTACACTGGGTATTTGTAACTGACCATCCAAATAGGCTTTTACATATTTTCGTGTTCAAGGTCAGTAAACCAATATATTGCATAAACGTGAAATAAACACTTCATTTTTTAAAAGATATTGGAAGAATTCACAACCTTGGATAGTTTTATAAATTTGAATTTTCCTAAACCTATTTTCGCAATTTTATTTACTTGTTTTTATGTTTAAAGTCACCACTCAGTCAATCAATCAATCTGTTAGATACTAGTAATCATTTGGCCTCATAAAATTGATAGCTAGGTATTAAGTCCTCGTAGGATCGATACTTTTTATACTACTTGAACGATACGTGCGCTTGCGTTATACGCGTGTGACAACGCCGGTCATTAATCTTTCCAGCCATCTCGATTGCAATAGTCCAACTATCTAATCAAGGAAAATATCGGGCACACTCAAAATGTAATGGTTAATATAGTCCAACTATATAACCAACTAAAAGTGGAGTAGTGTCTTGTACAGTCTAACTGTTCAAGAATGCAATAAAAAAATATTAGTCCAACTAATATATGTATAACATTATATAAAATAAAAGAGAGCGTATTAGCAAGTATTAAACGAAATTGCAAATTTAATACTAGCCTCCCACTATTTTTCAGCGAGCCTCTAACCCTCTGTTGAGTACTCGGGAAACCTAGTTTTCTAATGGGCTAGGATCCCGTTAAATAACACACAACCTTGACTTTGGCCAACAAGCTGTATGAAACTTAACTAGGTAGATCTATAAGATCAATTGGATCCCATCCAATTCCTAGATCCGGTTGGTGGACCTCCAAGTCCAAAACATATATCCAATATATTTCCTAACCTTTTCCTCTGAATCAACTAAGCCTTGGCTTTGGCTCAACAAGCTTAATGATTCCAGTTAAGCGCGACCCATTGATAGTGGGAAATCTTCGTAATCCATGTCGATGTACAGAAGTGACCTTGACTTTGGCCAACAAGTCACAACTGCCCAAGACATGCGATGTATAACAAAGTTTCCATGGTTCAAACACATCCGCGATGGACAATGATCTTGACTTTGGCCAAAAAATCAAAGCCAATCTTTGATCTTGAGAGAGAACCACTCAATGGAAGGAAAACGCTTAATATTAAAGTGAGGGTTTTTCGCGTAAATTGGCAACCAATTTATTATCTTTGATTAGGTCTCATCATACACCCTTAAACATGCATTCTAAAAGCATAATAAGACGCGATAAATTAATAATGATATGCGAATGGATATATAGTATAATTTCTTCCTAGAACAAATCTCTCTTTTTCAACTCTCCCGATAACACTTTACATTCTTCTACCCAATTACATAATACTTAAAGAAACCTCATTTACATTGAGGGGAATCGGTGAGAAGAGAAATACAATGAGAATAGTAGGTGAAAGGCTGGTCACGCATGACCAATTTAATAAATACCATATTTACAACAATTTCCAAAATTGCCCCAACCCAACTAATATCCATCCGATATACATTATTCATACAAATACATCCAAGTATTCAAACAAAGCATGTTGTCAATCAATCTAATCCAATTAATTAATCTTTGATTAATGACCATCCAATGTTCATACAACGATTTGATTTGCGCGAGTCCAACTCGTTTAAGAATAAATACTCAAAGTACGTATTGTTGAATTATATCGAACTACAATTTTAAATCCAATTAAATTGTATCCAATACTAATTCATGTTTAATCCCAAATTATACAATTACACTTTTAATAGTGCCTTTTAGACTTGGATTCCAAATCCAATCTAAATGGGTCTCAAAAGCCCAATTAGCATCCAATCCCGATTCAATTAATTTCCGATGGGCTTTCAATTAATTATTTAGGCATGGACTTTGGCCATTATGGATTAAACCCAAAATGCCAAGGCCCAATTAGGAATCACCATATGCCAAAAATTAATTTAGGCCCAATTAAATTATTAAAGGCCCAAAAGTCATATTTGGACTTTATGGAAATGATTTTAGGCCCAATTGGATCCAACCCAATTGTCCAAAACCATACTTGGCCCAACCAAGCCCATTTGCCCAAATACAACAAATTAAATTAATACATTATTCTAAATATCATATTAATCTAATTAAATTGCAATTAACACAATTAATCTACTAATATAATATTTCCAAAATATTAATTAATCAAATTAATCATTCTTAATATTTCAATTCATGTCCAATACAAATTGAAGTAAAATCAATTCATCCAACATGCTTCATACTCACGGCAAAGGTAAGGAAATAATCATGCAATTTGATTTAAATCCAATTAAATCAACATTTAACATACATTTCATGCCAATTAACACATCCAAATGTTAAATTTTAAAAATTCACCATGAGCATTCCTAGGGCAAGTTTCAGCCATGATAAGGATTTGGGAAAAGTTTTGATCCAATCAATTTTTCACAAATCCAATTTGCATAACTCTAAGTTATCATCATCCAACCATAACCAAACAATCAATTTAGAAATTTATAAGCTCCAAGCAAAATCCCCAAATTAAAGTCCATAAACCTTAGAATTCAAATCATGCTTAGACTGGCTCTTGATACAATTCTTATTGTCCTACACATGCCAAAGGTCTCTAAATAAATGACTTGTGTGTGAATTTATCAAGATAAGTTGTGAAATACTTACATTGATCAGCTTTGAATACTTACATTGCGAAATACCCTAGAATTCAAACCCTAGATATGTTGGCAGTAAATACGGTTGTTAGACTATCCGACATGTGCATACCCCGTACCACGTTCTCACCGATTTACAAGACATGGTTGGCTTCTAGCAAAGCACCGTGCCAACCCAATTCTCCAGAATTATTCAACGAATAATATATAATCTGTATCAGGCGTAGTATACATTGTATTGTGTAATACGATCCAATATCGGATGTCACATGCTAGGCATAGGGCTGGAATTATGTCTGCCCCGTAGGAAGCATATATCGGATCACGCGTAACTAGTCTCTGTAATCTGATAATCATGACTTAGTCATACTATCCTGATAGCTGCAACATTTAAGAGTACTAGTACCGTATCCTGCGTGATCATCATCTCCATATGACTGAAGTGATACACCCATCTTGACATCACATCCAATACACTACGATTCTCAATAAACCCAGCAGAGGCGTACACAGAACCCCTTAAAGCTCCGGACGGCCAAAACCAAAGTATACTGATTATCGCAAGTATTAGCGATTCAAGTCTCTAGGTAAAGATCACATACACCTACCCTGATTCAGATTCCCATAGACACATAGTCATACTACCAATGGGATTCTGAGGGGTCTATCCAGCGCGAAGCTGTTCCCGGTCCAACGGCTAACAGAACCTCATATCATACTTGCATAAGTATCCAATAATTAAATATATGAGAACTATGTCGTTAAGCTTCCATAACGTGCACAAGTGTAATACTAGTCTATTCCGCATTATCGATGTCCAGTATCGATAATAATACGACTAGGGATATTTAATGATTAAACCGTTCATGGATTAATATTGTCTCATATCTTATTAATCTGATTTAACTATATGGACTTTTATCATTTATATATATAAGTAATCCAATTAAAAATGATAAAATAGCAATTTCATTTGTCACATAGTTAATTTGTACAAAAACACAATGTCTTTTACAAAAAGTGATGCTATGGGTCATAATTGTCCGACAAAGACACCCTTACAGACTTAATTACTCAGATATCAGATATCTTTTTTTTATTTATCTATAACATCTTCAATCCATGTAGCGAGCTTTGGACCAGTGACTCCCAAACTAGTTGGCTTTAGGGCATTAGGTGTTAAAGCACCTATACAAACTTAATTACTTGGATCTCAGATGTAAAATTAATTTTTTTTTTATTATTCCATTGCTTTTTTAGTTGCTTCCTCCAATTAAACTAGAGCACTGAATATTACAAACTTTTCAATTACAACTCATGGCCATATGTTACCATGCATGTTGATAATACATGTCAACTAAGCATATGAAGATCCAATTTAGTCAGTATTATGGAGAATTCACAAATTAAATAATTCAAAAGGAAATAAACAAAAATTAACTTGTTACGAAATATGGTTAAGATACGTATCAGAAGTGGAAATTCCTTACACAACTATCTCAAACACCATTCCACCTGATTAGTCATGTTAAAAATACAAAAAAAAATTATTTTTTAATTATTTTTTGATTTTTTTTGAATTTTTGAAAATTGTTGACTAAAAACCAAGCAAAAACAACACAACGAAAAAATTAAAATAAGATACTAGTCAACTATTCCCCTTCCCTAAACCTACTTGAGACATTTTCCCCAATGTCTTAAAAGTACAAGAAGAGTTTAGAAGACAATACCTGGTTTGCTGGAATTCTACATTTAAATAGAAGTTTAAAGGTTAAGAATTTATCTGACGTTTCTTACCACGATCATTATCGGATTAGTTAATCTTGGAAAGGATAGGGTCAATTTGTGGTTCAAAGGCTAAAAGTTGGTCAATTTGTGCCTCTCTGCTAACGCTAAGTTTAACGTCATCGGCTAGACATGACTGCCCGAATGTTAGGCTGGATCTGAAAATCTGACACTTTCTTTTTATCGCTCAATTGATTCTTCCCAGTAGTGTTTGACATGCTTACTGTTAAATTTGATTGTTTTATTAGAGTTGGGATCATATAACTCAACGACTCTATCTCGTAAGACTTGGGTGATTAAGAATGGACCTCACCACATTGATTTTAACTTCCCAGGGAAAAGATTCAACCTTGATTTGTTTAACAATACCCGCTGCCCCGATTCAAGTTGTATGCGTACTAACTTCTCAACATGTCTAATCTTGGCCTTTTCTTTGTACAGTTTGGCATTCTCAAAAGGCTGTTTGTGAAATTCCTCCATTTCATTGAGTTGGTGGAGCCGTTTCTCTCATGTTGCTTGTAGATCAAGATTTAACTTCTTCAGTACGCAGTACGCTTTATCTTCAAGCTTCACAGATAGATGACATGTTTAAAGTTTGTCAGTGGAACAATACATTTCATCGGAGTTCTGGAAAGTACTATATATCACATCAAGTCTGAAACATTCCTCATTCTTTTCGTCATCCGAGAAATTCATGGCTTTGAAAACATTGAATGTTACTTCTTGGTCATGTACCCTCATGGTTTGTTCACCTTTTTGTACATCAATAATGGTTCGTCCTGTAGCCAAGAATGGTCTTCATATGATGATGGGTACATCTTCATCTTCCTCCATGTCAAGGATGATAAAATCTGCTGGTAAAATGAATTTGTCAACTTTGACAGCACAGCTTCAACTACACCTCTCGAAAATGAGAGCGTTTTATCAGCAAGTTACAAAGATATTGAGGTGGGCTTTGCTTCTCCAATCTGCAGTTTCTATAAATAGAAAAAGGCATCAAGTTAATACTAACACCTAAATCACACAATGCCTTACCGAAGTTATGTTCTCATATGGTGCAAGGGATAGTGAAACTACCAGGATCTTTCAACTTTGGGGGAAGCTTCCTCTAAATGATAGTGCTATATTATTCTGTCAATGTTATTGTCTCGTAATCTCCTAATCTTCATTTTCGTGACAAAATATCTTTTATAAATTTGACGTAGCTGGGAATTTGTTCCAACGCTTCTGCAAATGGAAAGTTGATAAATAGATTTTTGAAGATCTTCAGGAATCGACCAAACTGCTTGTCCAATTTATTTTTCTGGAGACGCTGTGGAAAATATGGTGGTGGAGTGAATCTTTCTCCATCCTTTGCTTTTACTTTTCTTTCCTCCATTTGTAGATGTGCTTCTCTGCTTTCGTTTGGAAATTCCTCAGCAGTTGCCTTGGCTCCAACATCTTTGTTGATCTCAATACCACTTTTCAAAGTAATGGCATGACATTGCTCTTTCCAATGTTCCTTGGATTTGGTTTGGTGTTGCTAAGAATGGTACATTGGAGCTTGTAACTCTGAGCATGGGCCAATTGTCCCATTTGATTTCTAGTGTTTTCAAAGATGTTGCATGGCTTTGAATTAATGCTGCTTGGGATTGAAATATAGCATCATATTTGACTATTTGAGAGTCGTATATTACTTCTAGCTTTTTCAAGTAGGCCATCACTTCTACTATTCCTGGTTCTTTTTCATACTACTAACCTTTGTTTTGCTGTTGGAATCCGGGTGGTGGATTGTTCCTTTACCTTGAATTGTTGCTCCATACGAAACTATGATGATTTCTCCACCCTGGGTTGTAGGTGTTGAAATATGGATTGTTCCCCTGTTTGTTGAAATTACTGACATAGTTCACTATTTCATTATATTGGATGTAAGATTCTGACTCTGGTGCTCCTCCATATTGTGAACTTGTGGATCCAACATTACCCTTCATGCTAAGAGTTTCCATGAATTTACATATTTGATCCAGCTTGGCATTCAATGCTGTGTTGGCTCCGACTTCGTAGATTCCTGCTATTCATTGAATCATGCTCCTTTCTGTTGGCCACAAAGAATTGTTGTTGGCCATTTCTTCAATTAAGTCCTAGGACTGATCCTCTCATTTTTCCATTAAAGCTCCTTCAGCAGCAGCATCTACCGTGGTTCTTATTAATACATAAAATCTATTGTAGAATGTTTGGACTTGTAGCCACTTTACAATCTCATTGTGAGGAAATTTTGTGAGCAACTCCTTGTATCTTTCCCAAGCTTCGCAGAGGGATTTTGGGTCATGTTGTACAAAAGATGTAATGTCATTCCTTAGCTTTGCAGTTCTGGCTGGGGGAAAGTACTTTGCAAGGAATTTGGTGGCAAGAGTGTTCCAAGTTGTGATGGAACCTGTTGGTAGTGAATGTAGCTAAGCCTTAGCTCTGTCTTTCAAAGAATATGGGAACAAACACATTCTCATTTCTTCTTCAGCTGCTTGGTTGTAATTGAATGTGCCACAAACTTCCAGGAAGTTGCTGATGTGGGCATTAAAATCTTCAGTTGCATTCCCCCCAAACTGAACTGATTGTTGTATCATCTGAATGAATGTTTTGATGTCACATATATTTTCTGGTAAGGGAGTGTTGAGTTTCAATCAAGTCCCAAGGATTATAAATCATGCATAAAAACGAGTTGAATACAACCAAATGAGGTGCGGAAAAACTCACATGGATCGGTAGAGATGCAACGAAGATGGACCACGAACTGCTCTCCCTTGCTCGGCAGTGAGCTGCGCGTGTGAGGGGCTGCACGGTGGTGACTGGTTCGGCTTCTTCAAGGTTCGGCCATGGGAGACACCATTGAAGCTCCAAGCTTCAAGCTTTCCAAGCTCACAAACTCACTTCCCTATCACCTTTGTATTCCTCCATGAGTGTGCTAGCACTTAGATCTTGCTACAAGATAAAAATCTTCTCCATTTTGTGTGAAAAACCAGAAAAAATGAAGAAGAAAATCAGTCAAGGAGACCGTGAGAAGAGAGAAACCATTTTGGCTCCATTTTTCCAAAACCGTGAATGTTGAATCAAGAGAGAGAAAAAGTGATGCCTTTTTGTATTACCTTTCTTTTTTTTTTTTTTTTATTTACCAAATAAGTAAATAAAAGATATACAAAACTTTTATTAAAAAGTCAAAAGCAAAAAGCCAAAGCTTTCAATCAACTTTTCACCCATCACTTCTACTTTTACTTTAAGTCACATCACATCACTTTAATAAAGTGACATGTTGTCAAGTCACATCACTCAAAGTGACAATTGATTTGACGCATGATGTGACTAACGATTTGACGCTTGATGCGACTTGCGTGCCGCTCTCGAATTCGAAATGCGAATGCGCTCGCAATCACTCTCGGGCTCAGGTTCGCTAATTCCAAATTAACGAATTTTCCGTCGCGTCGTAATTAAATGATTACGCCTAGCGAATTCACTATTCACGTCGCTAACGAATTAATTCTAAATTTATTCGTTCGCCCGAATTAAAATCTAATTTCAATTCCGCGTCGAAATCTAATTTCGTTATAATATATCGAATATATTAATTTATCGATTAATTCCAAATTAATCGTTCTCTCTCTTTAACGATATTTTATCCGAGATAAAATATCTCCGTAATTAATCCCAGATTAATTTTCTCTCTCATCGAATTAATCCCAGATTAATTAAAGTGCGAGTCATACGTCATCGGTGAATCTTCAGGAACCGACCCATGAGATCTCCGGATATGTTGGCAGTAAATACGGTCGTCGGACTATCCGAACACGTAAGTACCTCGTACTACGTTTATACCGATTTACAAGACAAGGTTGGCTTCTAGCAAAGCGCCATGCCTACCCAATTCTCCAGAAATATTCTTACAGGAATATATAAGATCTGTATCAAGCGTAGTATACCGTAGTATTATGCATATCGGCCCAGTATCGGATAGTCACGTGCTAGGGCTGGGGCTGGAAAAGTGTCTGCCTCGTCCGAAGCACATGTCGGATGTCTGGTAACTAGTCTCTATAATCGGATATGCATGACCTAGTCATAACATCCCGATGGTTGCGTAACACTTAAGAGCACTAATACCGTATCTTGCGTGACATCATCTCCACTATGACTGAAGTAGTGATATTCCGTCTTGACATCACACCCAATACACTGTGGGAAAAAATGACCCATAGCGTCACTATTTGCACAGATCATTGTGTTGTTGTAGCAAATTAACTATGTGCAAAGGAAATTGCACTCTCATCATTTGTGATTAGATCACCATAGATATATAAATGAAAAGAGAGGTCCCTATGATTAGTTCCTGGACTGAGAATGATATGAGACAGTATCAGTCCCCGAAGGTTTAATCATTAAATATCCCTAGCCGGAGTATATCGAGACTGGACATCGATAATGCGGAATAGGCTAGTATTGCACTTGTGTGCGTTGTGAGGGCACAACGGCATAGTTCTCATATATATAAGTATCGGATACTTATGCAAGTGCGAGGAGGGTCGTGTTTCACCGATGGTACGGGAAACAGCTTCGCTCTGGATAGACCCATCGGAATCCCATTGGTATTATGACTATGTGTCTATGGGAGTCCGAAATCAGGGTAGGTGGTATGGTCTTAACCTGAGACTTGCATCGCTAATACTTCCGATAATCGGTAGACTTTGGTCTTGGTGGTACAGGGCTTTAACCGGTTCTGCGTACACCACTTCTGGGTTTATCAGAGAGTCGTAGTGTATTGGGTGTGATGTCAAGACGGAAGTATCACTCCAGTCATAGTGGAGATGATGTCACGCAGGATACGGTTAGTGCTCTTAAGTGCTGGCCGGCCATCGGGAATTATGACAAGGTCATGTATATCCGATTATAGAGACTAGTTACCAGACATCTGACATGTGCTTCGGACGGGGCAGACACTTATCCAGCCCTAGCCCTAGCACGTGACTATCCGATACTGGGCTGATATACGCAATACTACGGTATACTACGCTTGATACAGATCTATATATTCCAGTAAGCATGTTTCTGGAGAATTGGGTAGGCATGGCGCTTTGCTAGAAGCCAACCTTGTCTTGTAAATCGGTATAAACGTAGTACGAGGTACTTACGTGTTCGGATAGTCCGACGACCCGATTTACTGCCAACATATCCGGAGATCTCATGGGTCGCTTCCCAAAGATTCACCAATGATGTATAACTCGCACTTAATTAATCTGGGATTAATTAGAAGAGAGAGAAAATTAATCTGGGATTAATTCGATGAGAGAGAAAATTAATCTGGGATTAATTACAGAGATATTTTATCTAGGATAAAATATTAATAAAGAGAGAGAACGATTAATTTGGAATTAATCGATAAGATAATATATTCGATATATTATACGAAATTGGATTTCAACGCGGAATAAAATTGGATTTTAATTCGGGCGAACGAATTAATTTGGAATTAATTCGTTAGCGACGTGAATAGTGATTTTGCTAGGCGTAATCATTTAATTACGACGCGACGGAAAATTCGTTAATTTGGAATTAACGAACCCGAGCCCGAGAGTGATTGCGAGCGCATTCGCATTTCGAATTCGAGCGCGGCACGCAAGTCACATCAAGCGTCAAATCGATTGTCGCATCAATTGTCAAATCACTTGTTACTTTGAGTGATGTGACATGACATGTTGTCACTTTATAAAGTGATGTGATGTGATGGAAAACTTTATTGCTTTTTTACTTTTTGGCTTTTGCTTTTGACTTTTTGAAATTCAAAAGTTTTGGTAATTTTTTTATTGGTTTTTGGAAAATCAATTTAATAAAAACAAATAAATATAAAAGTAAAAGATTTTCTTCTCTCTCCAAGGAACTCTCCCTCACGTTTTTCTCTCCTCTCTTTTCTCTCTTCTACAATCGGCTTTGAGCCATTTTTTATCATCTCTTTCAAGTTTTTGGCAAGGCCGAAAATTGCAAGAAGAAGACAAAGTGCTAGCACACCATAGGGTTATACAAAGGTGATAGGGAAACGAATTTATGAGCATGGAAAAGCTTGAAGCTTGGAGCTTCAATGGAGTCGCACATGGCCGATTCTTGGAGGGACTTTGGAGGCCAAAACCGAGCAGCCCACTGCTTGAAGAAGCCACTGCCGAGCATTGAGAGAGGCAGAAAACGCATCTTGTTCTTCTTCGCAACAAAACAGATCTATGTGAGTAATGATTCCGCCTTACTTCTTTGATGTGTTCATGCGAATTTTGTGCTTGATTTCATGATCTTGGGACTATATTAGAAACTCAACATACACTACGACTCTCTGATAAACCCAGAAGTGGTGTACGCAGAACCAGTTAAAGCCCTGTACCACCAAGACAAAGTCTATCGATTATCGTAAGTATTAGCGATGTAAGTCTCAGGTTAAGACTATACACACCTACCTTGATTTCGGCCTCCCATAGACACATAGTCATAATACCAATGGGATTCCGAAGGGTCTATCCAGAGCGAAGCTGTTCCCGTACCATCGGTGAAACATGACCTCCTATCGCACTTGCATAAGTATCCAATACTTATATATATGAGAACTATGCCGTTTTGCCCTCACAACGCACACAAGTGCAATACTAGCCTATTCTGCATTATCGATGTCCAGTCTCGATAATACTCCGGCTAGGGATATTTAATGATTAATCCTTCGGGGACTGATACTGTCTCATATCATTCTCAATCCAGGAACTAATCATATGGACCTCTCTTCATTTATATATCTATGGTGATCTAATCACAAATGATGAGAGTGCAATTTCCTTGTTACATAGTTAATTTGTACAACAACACCATGATCTGTACAAATAGTGACGCTATGGGTCATATTATCCAACAATCTCCCACTTGGCACATAGCCAGTCACTCAAGTGTCCCACACTCGAACTATGAACGGTTCGCTCAAATTGCTGAGGAAAGGTTTTCGTCAGCGGATTTGTTTAATTATCGTCTGACTCGATTTACACGATCATCACATCGCCACGATGTATGATCCGAACGAATCAGATGATATAGAAGTATATATCTGGATCGTCGATGAGACCTTTAATTCCTTAGCATGTGCTGACGCCTAGCTCAGCTGCTAACAAAACTATATCTAATCTAATTAGATTTATTTTCGATCCAAATGGCTTCTATTGCTGCCTCAGCTGCAGCAATAATCCGCATTTGTTGTTTATTCGGCAACAATTATCTTGCTCGGAATATTTCCAGCTTACTGTCCCGTTATTCAAACTTTATAGTACCGCAGTATTTACCGGTTTGGAAACTTGCAACAGTGATCCTAGTCACTTCAAGTTCTCCTACTCCATAATTTAAGACAGCATCTTTAGTTCTCTAAGATACTAATAGATGTCCTTAACTTCAATCCAATGACTATCACTTGGATTGTCCTGATTGTGACTCCATATGCTCAAAGCGTATGAGACACCATATCAAGTACATTTTAAATGTACAATTTCCCAGAGTGTTAACAACTCCAAATCTATCCCAGTAGATCTTTATTCCTTGAATAAAGGTTGTTACTCCCCAGAATTCTACGAAGAATTTCTTATGAAAGCCAAGCTTTCACCGATTGCTTTATGGGAATTTCATTATCAGTGCTCTCCCACTAACCTCCTTATATACACAAGAATTATTTCGTTTTGAGTCAAATCATAAACCATTATGATTATTTCAAAACGTCAGTTCCAAGAACTTTATGCTTGTTTCAATCCAAACATGGATCGAATAACCCGCAAACCTTGTTTGTTGGTTATACAAAATCGTCAGGATGTTGTAAGAATCCTCCAAAAGGTTTCCTTTTCAGGAAAGCGATTTTGATCTGCAACTGACACATTTCATAAATGAAATATGCAGTTATCAACAAGCATCTTCAAAAAATGGATTTACCATGGCAACAGGTAAAATGTTGAACCGTTATTAACACAATGTTGATAACGATACCTTTCCGTCAAAAGCCCAGCTTTGTACGTTGGTATGTTGCCTTCCATGTATGTCTTCCTTGAAGACGTTTAATGTACCAATAGGCACAATGCCTTGTGGTACAACAACTAGTATCCAAAATAGTTGTTATACATGGAATCCATTTCGGATTCATGGCACTTTGCCATAATAGGGAGTCGATACCTCGTATCACTTCCTCAAAACGTAGTCGGTGGATATACCTTCATAAGATTGACATCTTTATGAGGTTAGATCAGAAACCCATACCCTAGGTCAGTTTCTGACTCTAACCGATCTACTCAGTTCTTGTGTATTCGAAGATTAATGGTATAAATTCATCATTGATGAACTATATGTGTTCCATTAGGAATAGGTGCTTTGAATAGTATTACTCCGATTTTCATCGAGTTTTACTATCCTCCCACTTACCACTGCATGTCTGTATTCCTCTCAGGAAAACTGCATGGTGAGCAACAATCTAATTGTTCTCTAGTGAGATGTATAAATACAATAATTATGGTATCCCTAGGATAGCCTACAATTGACACTTATCCAATTTGGGTTCTAGTTTGGTATCATCCAAACATATGCCTAGCATCCCAAACGTCAGGAATGAGAATCCCGGTTTCTTTCCCGTTCATATCTATATGTAATCTGTCAAACAGATTATTATGGAACCTTTATTCTAAATAAGTTATTGCACTGTTTATCTGTATCCATTGAAGGAAATGGTAGCTCAGAGCAACTCATGATTAGCCTTATCATGTCTAACATGATTCGGTTAATACGTTCGGACACACCGTCACTTTGACGTGTTCCGGGAGGAGTCCTCATTTGAAAGAATACTATACTCTTTCAAGTATATAAGAAACTTATTGCTTAAGTATTTTCCATTACGGTCTTACCGTGACGGTATAATACTATAGCCGATCTGTTTGTCTATTTCGTGTCGAAACTCTAAAAGTTTCTGATTTGTGTTCTTCAAAAGAAACACATAACCATAACGTGATGCCATATCCGTTTAAGGTCATGAATATTCATGTTCACATCTAGCCTAGCTAGATATGGGCCCACTTACTTCACCATGAATAGGGCTAACAGGTCGGTGGCCCTTATACTATTACCAAGTAAATAGTATAGTATTTTAGGTACTTTACCTAATAAACTAGATTCGCAGACCTTATTTGAATAGTCAAATCAATCCTAGTACCCACTCTTCAAAAGTGTGGATATACGAGTCTAGTTTAATTGTGTCCTAGACAACAATGCCACAAATAAGTCTCTATTGATCAAATCAATTTGAGCTATTTATTTGTCATTTTATATGTTTGAGATTTTATTTATATTCAAAATAAAAGTTCTGTTATTTACATCTAATGTATTTATCTCAGTATCATCTTTATATAATAAAACACTTAGTGTTCTATAATATAAAGGTTTTATCTGTAACAGATTAAACACTGATATAGAGATAATGTCTCTAGTCAAACTAGTTACATTATAACAGTTCCTAATTCAAGTACACACCCAAATGGTAGTTTCTAAACTTAGGTATCTACGGTCGAAACAAAGCGACTTTCGTCCTGTTTCCGATTCGCAGAGAAATCTCGGCTGCTTGAAGTCAGTCAGTATCAGCTTATAGCGGATTCTGAACATCAATACATATATTTTATGTATCACACTAAGTATTTAAAATCCAATTTCAATACTAGTAGTGAACATAACTTTGACAAATATTTTTAAAGTTAGAGCCTCGCCCTTTCTTTAATTCCTTCGTGTCTGCCATATCCAAATGGTAGTCACTTTGGTATATGTGAATTATCTTTTCAATATTTTAGGAACCTTAGGCCAAGCCTTGGGTTTTTAGAATATCGAAACGATGTGCACCTCGTGCTACATACCCAATTGCAAACTTTGACTTATCTCCTCTAGAATAGTCAATTAATTCTCCAAGAATTATAATTGCAAATTTTAATACTTCTTAAATCTAAAATTAGATTTATGACAAGTCTATTAATTAAGCACTAAAGTCATCATCACATAAATCTTCCAAAGATTTTATGCTCTACTTATTTTGCTTAATTTTGGGCTTAAGGTATAATAAGTTATTTTATCAAATAAAGTAACCTATTATTTATTCCCAATTTGAAAATTAAATCATTTAAAATATTTTAATCCCTGATTATATTTTAAATATCCAACTTTTCAATTTTATCTTGATTACAATGGTCCAACTATTTAATCAACGATTAGTGGTACTATATATTTTATAATGATTATAATAGTCCAACTATATAATCAAATATAATCCAATTAATTAACCTCAATTACATTGATTACTATAATCCATTATAAAATCAACTGTAAACTGAAATTAATTAATTCAAATATATTGATTAATATAATCCAATTATATATAATCAAGTATAATATAGTCCAACTGTTTATTAAAACAACAATTTAAATATTAGTCCAACTAACATTTAATATTACGACGAAATAATTTGAATGAGCGCGTATGGCGAGTAATTGAACGAATACTTGCAAATTCAATTCTTGCCTCCCACTATTTTTCGGCGAGCCTCTAACCCTCTGTCGAGTACTCGGGAAACCGTGTTTCCTAGTGGGCTAGAATCCCGTTAAATATCACACAATCTTGACTTTGGCCAACAAATTGTATGATAATTAACTAGGTAGATCTCGAAGATCAATTGGATCTCATCCAACTCCTAGATCCAGTAGGTGGACATCCAAGTCCCAAACATTATCTTAATATGCCTATACATCGAATGTATACCCTAACCTTTTTTTCCTCTGAATCAACTAGGCCTTGGCTTTGGCACAACAAACCTAGTGATCCCAGTCAAGCGCGGACCCATTGACATGGAAGCTTCGTAATCAATGTCGTTGGACAAGAAGTGGTCTTGACTTTGGCCAACAAACCACAACTTGGACAAGACCCAATATGGAACAAAGCCTCGTGATTCAAACACATCTTCGACGGACAAGGGCTTGACTTTGGCCAAAAACCCATGCCAATCTAGGATCTTGAGCAATAATCACTCAATGGAAGGAAAAACGCATGATATTTGATTATGGTTTTTCGTGTGCAAATTGGCTACCAATTTATTATCTTTGTTAAGGTCTCATCATCATACACCCTTAAACATGCATTCTAAACATAATAATAAAGCGCATATGATAAAATAATAATGATATGCGGATGGATATTTTACACATTGATCCTAGATCAAATCTCTCACTTTCTCTCTCCCGCTAGCACAAATATTTCTTCTAACCCGTTACACTACACTTCTAAAGAAACCTCATTCACATTGAGGGGAATAGGTGAGAAGAGAATACAAAGAATAGGAGGTGATAAGGCTGGACTCGCAGGTCCAATTAATAAATCAAATTTATTACAACAATTTCCAAAATCGCCCCACCCGACTAATATCCATCCGATATAAATTATTCAAACATCACAACCATGTATTCATACAAGCATGTTATCAATCAATCTAATCAAATTAATTAATCTGATAATTAGTGATAATCCAATGTTCAAACAACGATTTGATTTTGTTCGAGTCAAACTCGTATTGCGAACACGTACTCAAAGTACGATTTCTCAAATAAAATTAAATTACATGATTAAATCCAATTTAATACGTATTTAATTCTAATTCATTATTTAATTCCAAATTAAATATTACACTTTATAAAATAAACCTTTACGACTTAAATTCCAAATTTAATCGTTACGGGTCTCAAAGCCCGATTAATATCCAATATTAATTTAATTAAAGTCTAATGGACTTTTAATTAATTTCTTGAGGCGGGACTTTTGGTCAACTCGGGTCAAACCGAATAACCAAAATCCATCCGGGAGTTACCCCATAAGCCCATAAATTAATTTAGGCCCATTAGGCCCAATTAAACGTTAAAGGTTCATTAGTCACATTTGGGCCTTTTGGAAGCGGTTTTGGGCCTAATTGGATCCAACCAATTTTGGCCTAAACCAACTTTGTACAACAAAGTCCAATAAACCCAATAACAACTTTAAAAGCCCAAATCCAATTTTAAGGCCCAATAATTTAATTTCAAAAATTCCAAATTTTCCAATTAAATTACCTAAAGTGTATAGCATTATTAATTACCCAAATCAAAGTTTCCAAAACACTAAATTTCTCCAATTAATCATGCTTAACATCAATGAATCATGTCAAACATAATTTGATCAAAATCAAACACAATTTCATGCTTCAAGTGTCTCGGCCAAAGAGGGAAATTATGCCCCAATCAAATTCAATCCAATTGAACCAAATTAAACATAAATTCAACATCCCCAAATGATTTGCAAGTCATCCAATGAACAAAAAATAAAAAATCCAAGACATTAGGGCACTTACTAAATTCGGCCAACATTAGCAATTGGGGAAAATTGTTCCAAACACTTTTTCAACAAATTGATCCAATCAATCCTCAATTAAACATACTTTAAGCATTCTAAATCATCCAATTTCATTAAACATGCTCAAAATCAAGTTTACCCAAATTAAAGTTTTGGCCACCAATAAGCAAATTGGGGAAAATCAATCCAATTAATTTTTCTTCAAATTGATTACATATAACTCTAAGTTATTCATATACAAACATTCTTAAACAAACAATTTGTCAAAATCATGCTTAAAAATCAAAAAGCCCCAAATTTTGCTCAAGAACCCTAAAAAAGTTTTATGCACAAATGGCTCAAGATACCATTGTTGAGTTTCATCATCAGTCCCAAGGATTATAAATCATGCATAAAAACGAGTTGAATACAACCAAATGAGGTGCGGAAAAACTCACATGGATCGGTAGAGATGCAACGAAGATGGACCACGAACTGCTCTCCCTTGCTCGGCAGTGAGCTGCGCGTGTGAGGGGCTGTACGGTGGTGACTGGTTCGGCTTCTTCAAGGTTCGGCCATGGGAGACACCATTGAAGCTCCAAGCTTCAAGCTTTCCAAGCTCACAAACTCACTTCCCTATCACCTTTGTATTCCTCCATGAGTGTGCTAGCACTTAGATCTTGCTACAAGATCAAAATCTTCTCCATTTTGTGTGAAAAACCAGAAAAAATGAAGAAGAAAATCGGTCAAGGAGACCGTGAGAAGAGAGAAACCCTTTTGGCTCCATTTTTCCAAAACCGTGAATGTTGAATCAAGAGAGAGAAAAAGTGATGCCTTTTTGTATTACCTTTTTTTTTTTTTTTATTTACCAAATAAGTAAATAAAAGATATACAAAACTTTTATTAAAAAGTCAAAAGCAAAAAGCAAAAGCTTTCAATCAACTTTTCACCCATCACTTCTACTTTTACTTTAAGTCACATCACATCACTTTAATAAAGTGACATGTTGTCAAGTCACATCACTCAAAGTGACAATTGATTTGACGCATGATGTGACTAACGATTTGATGCTTGATGTGACTTGCGTGCCGCGCTCGAATTCGAAATGCGAATGCGCTCGCAATCACTCTCGGGCTCGGGTTCGCTAGTTCCAAATTAACGAATTTTCCGTCGCGTCGTAATTAAATGATTACGCCTAGCGAATTCACTATTCACGTCGCTAACGAATTAATTCTAAATTAATTCGTTCGCCCGAATTAAAATCTAATTTCAATTCCGCGTCGAAATCTAATTTTGTTATAATATATCGAATATATTAATTTATCGATTAATTCCAAATTAATCGTTCTCTCTCATTAACGATATTTTATCCGAGATAAAATATCTCCGTAATTAAACCCAGATTAATTTTCTCTCATCGATTAATCCCAGATTAATTAAAGTGTGAGTCATACGTCATCAATGAATCTTCAGGAACCGACCCATGAGATCTCCAGATATGTTCTCAGTAAATACGGTCGTCGGACTATCCGAACACGTAAGTACCTCGTACTACGTTTATACCGATTTACAAGACAAGGTTGGCTTCTAGCAAAGCGCCATGCTTACCCAATTCTCCAGAAATATTCTTACAGGAATATATATAGATCTGTATCAAGCGTAGTATACCGTAGTATTGTGCATATCGGCCCAGTATCGGATAGTCACGTGCTAGGGCTGGGGCTGGAAAAGTGTCTGCCCCGTCCGAAGCACATGTCGGATGTCTGGTAACTAGTCTCTATAATCGGATATGCATGACCTAGTCATAACATCCCGATGGTTGCGCAACACTTAAGAGCACTAATACTGTATCATGCGTGACATCATCTCCACTATGACTGAAGTGATACTTCCCTCTTGACATCACACCCAATACACTACGACTCTCTGATAAACCCAGAAGTGGTGTACGCAGAACCGGTTAAAGCCCTGTACCACCAAGACCAAAGTCTATCGATTATCGTAAGTATTAGCGATGTAGTCTCAGGTTAAGACTATACACACCTACCTTGATTTCGGCCTCCCATAGACACATAGTCATAATACCAATGGGATTCCGAAGGGTCTATCCAGAGCGAAGCTGTTTCCCGTACCATCGGTGAAACACGACGTCCTATCGCACTTGCATAAGTATCCAATACTTATATATATGAGAACTATGCCGTTGTGCCCTCACACGCACACAAGTGCAATACTAGCCTATTCCGCATTATCGATGTCCAGTCTCGATAATACTCCGGCTAGGGATATTTAATGATTAATCCTTCGGGGACTGATACTGTCTCATATCATTCTCAATCCAGGAACTAATCATAGGGACCTCTCTTCATTTATATATCTATGGTGATCTAATCACAAATGATGAGAGTGCAATTTCCTTGTTACATAGTTAATTTGTACAACAACACCATGATCTGTACAAATAGTGACGCTATGGGTCATATTATCCAACAGGGAGGAAGTATAATGCATGATATGAAGCCGTCAACCACCGGAATAGTTCTGTCTAGAATGGGAATTGGTGGTGCAACCTCTAACGGTTCAGGTTCCATGTGGATCAGTGCTTCTTGGCCTTCTCGTCTTTCCCTTCATGCTGTCTAATGTTTCTTTCAATCTCTGGGTCAAGCGGACGGATCTCAAAGCTTTTGGTTCTTCTCATGTAGTGCCTGAGAACCTGAAACACAAGAAAACAAAAATAATAAGTAAAAAAAGATTAGACACAAGTAAAATGTCTAACCCCAAAAATTAATAGTGAAAGATAAATAAGTCCCCGGCAACGGCGCCAAAAACTTGATCGGTGTATAAACACACACATAACGCAAGCGTACATATCGTTTAAGTAGTATAAAATATATCGATGCCATGAGGACTTTATACCTTAGCTATTAATTTATGATGTTAAATGTTTACAAGTATCCAATAGATTTGTTGTTGATTGGATGGTGAATTTTTTTTGAAAACAAGTAAATGAAAGGAAAATTCAATATTATAAAACTATCTAGGGTTGTGAATCCTTCCAATATCTTTTAGAGATGAAATGATTATCTCATGTTTGTGCAATATATATGTTTTTAACCTGGAACACGAAAATATGCAAAAGCCTCTGTCGATGGTCAGAGGTAAACACCCAAAGTAATCAAATTAATCATATGTCTATGTTAACCAAATTACCTGAATTTATTAAGATTAAGTTCCAATTGTGGCTATCCTCACCCGACAGGTATATGTCCATCCTGGAAGGAAATCTACCTAAAAGTCTCTTGCCCCAAGGTGAGATCGTGAGCTATTGAGACTAAGGTTGAAACCTAAATTTCATTTGTCAAGTTTATTTTAAGTTTACCAGATCAATCTTATTAGTAGCCAGTTAACAAGAAGCATTAAGCTTAAGACTCAATAAATAAACCTTTATATTACCCAAGACATAAAATAACCACTTATAAAATGATGATTTTATAATTCTTCTCAACCCTAGATAAGTGGTTTAGTTAACACACATATATAGAATTAATAGAGACATCAATAAAGTAAATGACATAAAATAAAGCTGGGAAATTAAAAAGATAAATTAACAATAAAGAAAATATTGGGGGTTAGAGGATCCACTTTTATTACTTCTAATTTAGATATTCCTCTTATTATAATATATAAACTTGCATGACATTACCAACCGACTGTTGGACAATTATGACCTATATCATCACTATTTGTACAGATCATGGAGTTGTTGTACAAATTAACTATGTGACAACGGAGATTGCTCTCTTATCATTTGTGATTAGATCACCTAGATATATAAATGATAGGAGGTCCCTATGATTTGTTTTTGGATTGAGAATGATATGAGACAATATCAGTCCACGAAGGATAAATCATTAAATATCCATAGTCAGAGTATTATCGAGATTGGACATCGATAAATACGTAAAAGACTAGTATTACACTTGTGCGCGTTGTGAGGGCACAACGGCATAGTTCGCATATATTTGGGTATAGGATACTCATGCAAGTGTAATATGAGGTTGTGTTTTACCGATGGTACGGGAAACAGCTTCGCTCTGGATAGACCCCATCGGAATTCCATTGGTAGTATGACTATGTGTCTATGGAAGTCCGAAATCAGGGTAGGTGTATTTGGTCTTAACCTGAGACTTGCACCGCTAATACTTGCGACAATCAATATACTTTGGTTGCGGTCGTCCAGGGCTTTAACAGGTTCTGTGTACGCTTATGCTGGGTATATTGAGAATCGTAGTGTGTTGGGTGTGATGTCAAGACGGAAGTATCACTTCAGTCATATGGAGATGATAGTCACGTAGGATACGGTACTAGTACTCTTAAGTACTGCAGTCATTGGGATAAAATGACAAGGTCATGTTTATCCGATTATAGAGACTAGTTACCAGACATCCGACATGTGTTTCGTAAGGGGCAGACACAATTCCAGCCCTAGGCCTAGCATGTGATCATCCGATACTGGACAAATATACACAATACTCTGTATACTACGCCTGATATAGATCCTTTATTCCTGTAAGGATATTTCTGGAGAATTGGGTAGGCATGGCGCTTTGCTAGAAGCCAACCTTGTCTTGTAAATCAATAAAACGCAGTACTTGGTACTTACGTGTTCGGATAGTTCGACGACCGAATTTACTGCCAACATATCAGGGGATCTCATGGGTCGCTTCCCAAAGATTCACCGATGACGTATGAATCACACTCAAAATTAATCTGGGATTAATTAGAAGAGAGAGAAAATTATTCTGGGATTAATTTCGGAGAAATTTTATCTGGGATAACAGTTAATTTGGAATTAATCGAGAAATTAATATATTTGATATATTAAATGAAATTAGATTTCGACACGGAATTGAAATTTGATTTTAATTCGGGCGAACGAATTAATTTACAATTAATTAGTTAGCGACGTGAATAGTGATTTCGCCAGGCGTAATCATTTAATTACGACGCAACGGAAAATTCGTTAATTTGGAATTAGTGAACCCGAGCCCGAGATTGTTTGCGAGCGCATACGCATTTCGAATTCGAATGCGGCACGCAAGTCAAATCAAGCGTCAAATCATTAATCACTTTGAGTGATGTGACTACATGTCACTTGATTTGATAGATTAATGGATTGATGAGTTGATGGAGGTTGATTGGCTTTAATTGCTTGACTTTTTGAAAGCCAAATTCACATGAAATGAATTTGAAATTCACATAAGTGTATTAGATACACTTTAGCCATCAACCAAAATCATCTCTCTCTCTCTCTCACACGCCCATGGGGCACATTTCATCACTGGTTTGGCAGTGAACTACCGTGAGCCAAGAGGAAAAGGGAAGCTTAGAGTCACGATTTTGTGGCAAAATCAGGAGTGCTAGCACACTACAAAGTCATGCAAAGGTGATAGGGAAGTTTACCCATGAGCCGGGAATCATTTGACGAAGCTTGGAGCTTGACGAAGATGATCCAACATGGCTGAAAAAACCAGTGAGCTGTGCAGTCCACTGCCGAGCAGAATGTGAATTTTTGTTCGTTGCCGCGTCACTCAACCGATCGATGTGATTATTCCGCAACTTCGTTGATTTGTATTCGCACTTATTTCATGCTTGTTTATGATCTTGGGACCTTAGCAAACACCAACAATGGTATCAGAGTAAGGTTGAGCATGAAATATGACTTAGGGTTAAAATTTGGGTAAAAATGTGTTTGAGCATGAATTAATGAAATTGGATGAATTGGTATGCTTAAACTATGTTTAATTGATGATTGATTGGATCAATTTGATCAAATTTTGTTTGGAACAAATTTGTCCAAATATCTTAGCTTGGCCGAGAATATTGATGCCCTAATTGTTGGAGATTCTAAGGTCTCAAGGATCATAAATCAAGCATGAACATGTGTGAATAACAATCGATGAAGTCGCGGAATACTTACATCGATCGGTTGAGCGACGCGGCAACGAACAAAAATCAATTCTGCTAACTGTTTTGGCGTTGGCAGTGCAGTCCACTGTCCTCACTGGTTCGGCCATTTTGAATCAATTCCAAGCTCCAAGCTTCGTCGAAAGGTTCCCGGCTCATGGGTGGACTTCTCTATCACCTTCGCATTTTCTTAATATGCTAGCACTTGCGATTTTTGTCACAAAAATCCTACTCTTGCTTCCCTTTTTCTTCATTGGTTCACGGTAAAAACCAGAAGGTAGTGAAGAAGAAAATGGCGTGATGAGAGAAGAGGGAAAAGAGAGGAGAGATAAAAGTGTTGTGTGTTTTGGCTAAAAAGTGTATCATATACACTTAATCAATTTCTAAAATTGATTTTCCATTTTTGTTTTTCCAAAAATCAATGGCATTTAAGTTTGCCAACCACCACATCAACTATTCACATCACACAAGACAATCAAGTTGTCAAGTCACATCACTCAAGTGACAAGTGATTAGGCGCTTGATGTGACGCTAGATGCGACTAGCGATTTGACGCTTGATTTGACATTCCACGCTCAAAATTCGAAATGCGAATGCGCTCGCAAATAATCTCGGGTTCGGGTTCGCTAATTCCAAATTAACGAATTTTCCATTGCGTCGTAATTAAATGATTACGCCTAGTGAATTCACTATTCACATCGCTAAAGAATTAATTCGCTCGCCCGAATTAAAATCTAATTTTAATTCCGCGTCGAAATCCAATTTCGTTTAATATATCAAATATATTAATTTATCGATTAATTCCAATTAATCGTTATCTCTCTTAAATGATATTTTATCCCAGATAAAATATCTTCGTAATTAATCCCAGATTAATTTTCTCTCTTATCTTATTAATCCCAGATTAATTTAGAGTGCGAGTCATACGTCATCGGTGAATCTTTGGGAAGCGACCCATGAGATCCCCGGATATGTTGGCAGTAAATTCGGTCGTCGGACTATCCGAACACGTAAGTACCTGGTACTACGTTTATACTAAATTATAAGACAAGGTTGGCTTCTAGAAAAGCGCCATACCTCCCCAATTCTCCAGAAATATCCTTACATGAATAAATGATCTGTATCAGGCGTAGTATACGTATTATTGCGTATTTCTGTCCAGTATCAGATGATCACATGCAAGGCCTGGGGCTGGTACAATGGCTGCCTCGTACGAAGCATATATCGGATAATGAGCAACTAGTCACTTTAATATCGGATAATCATGACCAAGTCATATTATCCCGACGGTTTCAACCTTATATAGAGAACCAGTTTTGTATCCCTGCACGATCATCAACTCCATATGACTGGAGTGACACTTCTGTCTTGACATCACACCCAACACACTATGATTCTCAATATACCCAGCATTGGCGTACACATAATCTGTTAAAGCCCTGGATGACCTCAACCAAAGTATATTGATTGTCGCAAGTATTAGCGGTGCAAGTCTCAGGTTAAGACCAAATACACCTACCCTGATTTCGGATTTCCATAGACACATAGTCATACTACCAATGGAATTCCGAGGGGTCTTATCCAGAGCGAAGCTGTTTCCCGTACAATCGGAGAAACACAACCTCCTATTACACTTGCATGAGCATCCTATACCCAAATATATGAGAATTATGTTGTTGTGCCCTCACAACGCACATAAGTGTAATACTAGTCTTTTACGCATTCATCGATGTCCAATCTTGATAATGCTCTGTCTAGGGATATTTAATGATTTATCCTTCGTTGATTGATACTGTCTCATATCATTCTCAATCCAGGAACAAATCACAGGGACCTCCTATCATTTATATATCTTGGTGATCTAATCACAAATGATAAAAGTGCAATCTCCTTTTTCACATAGTTAATTTGTACAACAACACAATGATCTGTATAAATAGTAACGCTATGGGTCGTAATTGTCCAACAATCTCCCACTTGGCCTATAGCCAGTCACTCGAGTGCTTGACACCCAAAATATGTACGGTTGGCTCAAACTGCTGAGAAAAGCTTTCGTCAGCGGATTTGCATGATTATCGTCTGACGCGATTTATTCGATCATCACATCGCCACGATGTATGATCCGAACGAATCAGATGAATAGTCGAAGTATGTATCTGGATCATTGATGACATTTTATCATTATTTTATAGGACAGTATTGTCAGTGGCTCCCACTAACCTCCTTATATACACAATAATCATTTCATTTTTGAAATAAATCATATACCATTATGATTACCTCAAAACTATAATTCCAAGAACCTAATGCTTGCTTCAATCCAAACATGGATCGAATAACCCGCAAACCTTGTTTGCTAGTTTTGGTACGACATAACCGCCAGGATGTTGTAAACATCCTCCAAAAGGTTTCCTTTTCAGGAAAGTGATTTCCCTGTTAAGCTGACATATTTCATAAATGAAACATGCAACATTAGCAAGCATATTCCAAATGGATTTACCGTGGCAACAGGTAAAAGGTTGAATCGTAGTCAACACAATATTGATAAAGATACATTTCCTCTACAAGCCTAGCTTAGTACTTTGGTTTGTTGCCATCCATGTATGTCTTCCTTGAAGACTTATAAGTACCAATAGGCACAATGCCTTGCGGTACATCAACTAGTATCCAAACTTGTTGATATACATGGAATCCATTTCGAACTCATGGCACTTTGTCATAATAGGGAGTCGATACCTTGTATCACTTCCTCATACGTAGTCAGTTGATATACCTCAAAAGATTAACATCTTTATGAAGTGAGATCAGAAACCCATACCCCAGGTTGTTTTCCGACTCTCTCCGACTTACGCGGTTCTTATGTATTCGAAGATTATGGTATAGTTTCATCCTTGATGAACTATTTGTGTTCCATTAAGATTCGATGTCTGGACAGTATTACTCCGATTTTCATCGAGTTTTACAATCCTCCCACTTACCACTGCATATCGGTATTCCTCTTAGGAAAACCGCATGGTGAGCAACAATCTAATTGTTCTCTTGTGAGTTGTATAAATACAATACTTATGGTATCCCTAGGATAACCTACAATTGGCACTTATCCAATTTGGGTTTTAGTTTGGTATCATCCAAACATATGCCCAGCATACCCAAATAATCAGGAATGTGAAACCTGGTTTCTTTCCTGTTCATATCTAATATGAAATCTGTCAAACAGATTATTATGGAACCTTATTCTAAATAAGTTTTGCACTGTTTATGCTTATCCGTTGAAGGAAATGGTAGCTCAGAGCGACTCATGATTAACCTTATCATGTCCAACAAAAATTTGGGTACTCTGTTCGGACACACCGTCACTTTGACGTGTTCTGGGAGGAGTCCTCATTGAAAGAATACTATACTCTTTCAAGTATATTAGAAACTTATTGCCTAAGTATTTTCCATTACGGTCTTACCGTGACTGTTTAATACTTTAGCAGATTTGTTTGTCTATTTCGTGTCGAAACTATAAAAGTTTCCGATTTGTGTTCTAAAAGAAACACATAACCATAACGCGATGCCACATCCGTAAAGGTCATGAAAAATTCATATCCATATCTAGCCTAGCTAGACATGGGCCCATTTGCTTCACTATGAACTATGGCTAACAGATATGTGGCTTTTACACTTTTACCAAGTAAATGTGTTTTAGGCATTTTGCCTACTAAACTAGATTCGTAGACTTTATTTGATTGGGATCAAATCAGTCCTGGTACCCGCTCTTCAAAAGTGCGGATATACGATTCTTGTTTAATTGTGTCCCAGACAACAATGCCACAATTAGTTTCTTCTGATCAAATCAGTTTGAGCTATTTGTTTGTCATGTTATACGTTTGAGATTTATTTATATTCAAAATATAAATTATGTTATTCACATCTAATGTGTTTATCTCAATATCATCTTTATATAATGAAACACTTTAGTGTTCTAGAATATAAAGGTTCACCCGCAGCGGGTTAAACACTGATATAGAGATAATGTATCTAGTCAAACTAGTTACATTATAACAGTTTCCTAATCCTGCTCTTAGCATATTCTGAACATCAATATATATTTATGTACCACACTAAGTATTTAAAATCCAATTTCAATACTAGTAGTGAACATCATCTTGACAAACATATTTGAAGTCAGAGCCTTGCTCGTTATTCAATTCCTTCATGTTTGCTTTGTCCAAACGGCAGTCACGCTTCCGCGATCCCGTTTGCCACAATTAGTCAGACATTTTGGGATATCTCCTTTATCTTTCTAAAAGATTATAATGATTTTGCCTTTGCCCATTTCAACACTCCAGAAGCCTTTGGCCAAGCCTTGGCCTTCTAGAATATCGATGTAAGGTGCGACTTGCGCTACTTGCCTAATTGCAAACTTTGACTTTGTCCCCTTGAGAATAGTCATTAACTCTCCAAGAGTTTACTATTGCAATATTAGTACTTCTAAAATCTAAAATAGATCTTTGAAGATCCTTCAATTTCTTTATCATACTTTAAGGATCTAATCCTTAGTTCTGATTCAGAAATTAAGGAGTCAACTACGGTAAGTATAATAGATTAAGCACTTAAGTTATCATCACATAAATCTTCCAAAGATTATGCTCGACTATTTGCTTAACTCCGGGCTTAGGCCTAATATATTATTTTATCAAATAAAATAACTTATTATTTTCCAGGACCATCCTGAAATTATTCCCAATTTGAAAATTACACCATTTAAATACATTTTCCCCGGGATTATGTTTTAAATGTCAATCTTTCAATTATATTTTGATTTTAATAGTTCAACTATTTAATCAACGATTTCGGTACTATTTCTTATCATGTTTACAATAGTCCAACTATTTAATCAACTATAATTAAATAGATTAAAATCAATTATATTGATTAATATAATCCAATTATAAAATCAACTATAAATGAATAGTTTGAATATAGTTCAACTATTAATTAAAATAACAATTTAAATATTAGTCCAACTAAAATTTAATTGACGAATGATATTTGAATGAGCGCGTATGGCAAGTAATTGAACGAATATTGCAAATTCAATTCTTGCCTCCCACTATTTTTTGGCGAGCCTCTAACCCTCTGTCGAGTACTCGGGAAACCGTGTTTCCTAGTGGGCTAGGATCCCGTTAAATATCACACAATCTTGACTTTGGCCAACAAATTGTATGATAATTAACTAGGTATATCTCTAAGATCGATTGGATCCAATCCAATTCCTAGATCCGGTAGGGTGACTCCAAGTCTGAAACATATATCTTATATATGCCAATACATCCAATGTATTACCTAACCTTTTTCCTCTGAATCAACTAAGCCTTGGCTTTGGCACAACAAACTTAGTGATCCCAGTCAAGCGCGACCCATTGACCATGGAAAGCTTCGTAATCAATGTCGATGGACAAGAAGTGGTCTTGACTTTGGCCAACAAACCACAACTTGGACAAGACACTGACATGTAAGAAAGCTCTCGTGATTCAAACACATCCTCGACGGACAGAGGCCTTGACTTTGGCCAACAAGCCAATGCCAGTCTCGGATCTTGAGTGAGAATCACTCAATGGAAGGAAAGACGCTTAATATTTTGCGAGGGTTTTTCGAGTGCAAATTGGCAACCAATTTATTATCTTTGTTAAGGTCTCATCATCATACACTCTTAAGCATGCATTCTAAATACATAATAAAGCTCATATGAATAATAATAATGATAAGCGGATGGATACTTTACACATTGATCCTAGATCAAATCTCTCACTTTATCTCTCCCGCTAGCACAAATATTTCTTCTACCCGTTACACTAAACTTCTAAAGAAACCTCATTGACATTGAGGGGAATAGGTGAGAAGAGAATACAAAGAATAAGGAGGTGATAAGGCTGGACACGCAGGTCCAATTTAATCAATCAAATTTATTACAACAATTTCTAAAATTGCCCCACCCATCTAATATCCATCCGATATACATTATTCATGCATCGCAACCATGTATTCACACAAGCATGTTATAAATCAATCTAATCCAATTAATTAATCTGATCATTAGTGATCATTCAATGTTTAAACAACGATTTGATTTTGCTCGAGTCAAACTCGTTTTGCGAATAAGTACTCAAAGTACGAATTCTTGAATTAAATTAAACTACAACATTAAATCCAATTTAATAGGTATTTAATTATAATTCACTATTTAATTCCAAATTAAATATTACACTTTATTTACGAACCTTTACGACTTAAATTTCAAATTTAATCGTTACGAGTCTCAAAGCCCGATTAACGTCCAATGTCAATTTAATTAAAGTCCAATGGGCTTTTAATTAATTTCTTAAGGCGTGTAGTTTTGGTCAACTCGGGTCAAACCCATAACCAAAGTCCAATCCGGGAGTTACCCCATAAGCCTAGAAATCAATCTTGGCCCATTAGGCCCAATTAAACTTTAAAGGTCCATTAAGTCGCATTTGGGCTTTATGGATGCGGTTTTGGGCCCAATTGGATCCAACCAATTTTGCATAAACCCAACTTTGTACAACAAAGCCCAATAAGCCCATTTACAACTCAAAAAGCCCAAATCCAATTTAAGGCCCATTTAATCAAACACAAAAATTCTAAATTTAATGTTTAATTAAACTAAAGTGTATTAACATAATTAATCACCCAAATAAATATTTCCAAAACACCTAATTAGTACTAATTAATCATGCCAACAATATTAAAACATGTCCAACACATTTTAACAAAAATCAAACCCAATTACATGCTCTTATGCTCTCGGCAATTTGGGGATTTTACGTCCGATTCGAATTCAATCCAATTAATTCCACAATCGACATTAAATCATATTCCCGAATGATTTCCAACACATCCAATTGTCGAAAATCAAAAATCCCAAGACATATAGGGCTTTAAAGTTTCGGCCAACACACCAAAATTTGGGGAAATTTGTTCCAAAAAAATTTCAACAAATTGATCCAATCAATCCTCAATTCAAACACATTTAAGCATACTAATCCATCCAATTTCATTAATCATGCTCAAAATCAAGTTTGCCCAATTTTAAGCCCTAAATAATTTTCATGCTTTTAACTAACCTCTGATACCATTGTTAGAGATTCTAAGGTCCCAAGGATCATAAATCAAGCATGAACATGTGTGAATAACAATCGAGGAAGTGGCGGAATACTTACATCGATCGGTTGTGCGACGCGGCAACGAACAAAAATCAAATTCTGCTCACTGTTTTGGTGTTGGCAGTGCAGTCCACTGTCCACACTGGTTCAGCCATTTTGAATCAACTTCCAAGCTCCAAGCTTCGTCGAATGGTTCCCAGCTCATGGGTGGACTTCCCTATCACCTTCGCATGTCTCGTAGTGTGCTAGCACTTGCGATTTTTGCCATAAAAATCCAACTCTTGCTTCCCTTTTTCTTCTTTGGTTCACGGCAAAAACCAGAAGTAGTGAAGAAGAAAATGGCGTGATGAGAGAAGAGGGAAAAGAGAGGAGAGATAAAAGTGTTGTGTGTTTTGGCTAAAAAGTGTATCATATACACTTAATCAATTTCTAAAATTGATTTTCCAATTTTTTTTTCAAAAAAATCAAATGGCATTTAAGTTTTGCCAACCACCACATCAACTATTCACATCACACAAGTCAATCAAGTTGTCAAGTCACATCACTCAAAGTGACAAGTGATTTGACGTTTGATGTGAAGCTAGATGCGACTACCGATTTGACGCTTGATTTGACATGCCACGCTCGAATTCGAAATGCGAATACGCTAGCAAATAATCTCGGGCTCAGGTTCGCTAATTCCAAATTAACGAATTTTCCGTTTCGTCGTAATTAAATGATTACGCCTAGCGAAGTCACTATTCACGTCGCTAACGAATTAATTCTAAATTAATTCACTCGCCCGAATTAAAATCTAATTTTAATTTCGCGTCGAAATCCAATTTCGTTTAATATGTCAAATATATTTATTTAACGATTAATTCCAAATTAATCGTTATCTCTCTTTAAATGATATTTTATCCCAGATAAAATATCTCCGCAATTAATCCCAGATTAATTTTCCCTCTCATCTTATTAATCCCAGATTATTTAGAGTGCGAGTCATACGTCAAGGTGAATCTTTGGGAAGCGACCCATGAGATCCCCAGATATGTTGGCAGTAAATTCGGTCGTCGGACTATCCGAAGACGTAAGTACCTCATACTACGTTTATACCGAATTACAAGACAAGGTTGGCTTCTAGCAAAGCGCCATGCCTCCCCAATTTTCTGGAAATATCCTTACAAGAATAAAGGATCTGTATCAGGCGTAGTATACGTAGTATTGCGTATTTCTGTTCAGTATCAGATGATCATATGCAAGGCCTGGGGCTGGTACAGTGTCTACCCCGTACGAAGCATATATCGGATAATGAGCAACTAGTCTCTTTAATATCGGATAATCATGACCAAGTCATATTATCCCGACGGTTGCAACCTTATATAGAGAACCAGTTCTGTATCCCTACGCGATCATCAACTCCATATGACTGGAGTGACACTTCCGTCTTGACATCACACCCAACACACTACGATTCTCAATATACCCAGCATTGGCATACACAGAACCTTTTAAAGCCCTGGACGACCTCAACCAAAGTATATTGATTGTCGCAAGTATTTGCGGTGCAAGTCTCAGGTTAAGACCAAAGACACCTACCCTGATTTCGGATTTCCATAGACATATAGTCATACTACCAATGGAATTCTTAGGGGTCTTATCCAGAGCGAAGCTGTTTCCCATACAATCGGAGAAACACAACCTCCTATTACACTTGCATGAGCATCCTATACCTAAATATATGAGAACTATGTCGTTGTGCCCTCACAACGCGCACAAGTGTAATATTAGTCTTTTACGCATTCATCGATGTCCAATCTCGATAATGCTCTGACTATGGATATTTAATGATTTATCCTTCGTGGATTGATACTGTCTCATATCATTCTCAATCCAGGAACAAATCACAGGGACCTCCTATCATTTATATATCTTGGTGATCTAATCACAAATGATAAGAGTGCAATCTCCTTTGTCACATAGTTAATTTGTACAACAACACAATGATCTGTACAAATAGTGACGATATGGGTCATAATTGTTCAACACTAATTGTCTTGGAATTTTTTATTTTTTGTTCATTGGATGAATTGGAAATCATTTGGGGATATTTATTTAATGTTTAATTGGATTCAATTGGATTGGATTAAAAATTGGACATAATTTCCCCATATTGCCGAGACTTAAGTAAGCATGAATGGGTTTGATTTTTTATTAAATTGTGTTGGACATGATTTAATGTAAAAGAGCATGATTAGTTGTGTTAATTGATGTTTTAGAAATGTTAATTGTGTTATACACTTTACTGTAATTAAATTTGGAAATTGGATTTTTGGAATTTAATTATTTGGGCCTTAAATTGGATTTGGGCTTGTTGTGTTGTAATTGGGCTTATTGGGCTTGGTTGTACCAAGATGGGTTTAGGAAAAATTGGTTGGATCTAATTAGGCCCAAAACTGCATCCATAAAGCCCAAATGTGACTAATGGACCTTTAAAGTTTAATTGGGCCTAATGGGCCTAAATTGATTTCTAGGCTTATGGGGTAACTCCCGGATTGGACTTTGGTTATTGGTTCGACCCGAGTTGACCAAAAGTCCACGCCTTAAAGAAATTAATTAAAAGTCCATTGGACTTTAATTGAAATGACGTTGGACGTTAATCGGGCTTTGAGACCCGTAACGATTAAATTTGGAATTTAAGTCGTAAAAGGTTTATTATTAAAGTGTAAAATTTAATTTGGAATTAAATAGTGAATTAGAATTAAATACAAATTGAATTGGATTTAATTTTGTAGTTTAATTTAATTCGAGAATTCGTACTTTGAGTACTTATTCGCAAAACGAGTTTGACTCGCGCAAAATCAAATCGTTGTTTGAACATTGGATGATCACTAATTATCAGATTAATTAATTTGATTAGATTGATTGATAGCATGCTTGTGTGAATACATGGTTGCGATGCATGAATAATGTATATCGGATGGATATTAGGAGGGTGGGGCAATTTTAGAAATTGTTGTAATTAACTTATTTATTAATTGGACCTGCATGTCCAGCCTTATCACCTCCTTATTCTTTGTATTCTCTTCTCACCTATTCCCCTCAATGTAAATGAGGTTTCTTTAGAAGTGTAGTGTAACGGGTAGAAGTAAATACTTGTGCTAGCGGGAGAGAGAAAGGGAGAGATTTGATCTAGGATCAATGTGTAAAGTATCCATCCGCATATCATTATTATTTATTTATACGCGCTTTATTATGTGTTTAGAATGCATGTTTAAGAGTGTATGATGATGAGACCTTAACAAAGATAATAAATTGGTTGCCAATTTGCACTCGAAAAACCCTCGTAAAATATTAAGCGTTTTTCCTTCCATTGAGTGATTCTCACTGAAGATCCGAGACTGGCATTGGCTTGTTGGCCAAAGTCAAGGCATTTTTTCGTCGAGGATGTGTTTGAATCACGAGAGCTTTGTTCCATATTGGTGTCTTGTCCAAGTTGTAGTTTGTTGGCCAAAGTCAAGAACACTTCTTGTCCATCGACATTGATTACGAAGCTTTCCATGGTCAATGGGTCGCGCTTAACTGGGATCACTAAGTTTTTTGTGCCAAAGCCAAGGCTTAGTTGATTCAGAGGAAAAAGGTTAGGTAATACATTGGATGTATTGGCATATATAAGATATATGTTTCGAACTTGGATGTCCCCCTACTGGATCTAGGAATTAGATTGGATCCAATCGATCTTAGAGATCTACCTAGTTAATTATCATACAATTTGTTGGCCAAATTCAAGATTGTGTGATATTTTAACGGGATCCTAGCCCACTAGGAAACACGGTTTCCCGAGTACTCGACAGAGGGTTAGAGGCTCGCCGAAAAATAGTGGGAGGCAAGAATTGAATTTGCAATACTTGTTTAATTACTTGCCATACGCGCGCTCAACAAATATCATTCGTCAAATAAATTAAATGTTAGTTGGACTAATATTTAAACGTTGTTTTAATAAACAGTTGGACTGTATTCAAACTATTAATTTATAATTGATTTTATAATTGGATTATAGTAATCAATATAATTGATTTTAATCTATTAAATTATAGTTGATTAAATAGTTGGACTATTGTAATCATTATAATAAATAGTACCTAAATCGTTGATTTTATAATTGGATTATTAAAATCAAGATAAAATTGAAAGATTGACATTTAAAACATAATCCTTAGGAAAATGTATTTAAATGGTTTAATTTTCAAATTGGGAATAAATTTCAGGATAATCCTGGAAAATAATAAGTTACTTTATTTGATAAAATAACATATTAGGCCTAAGCCCTGAGTAAAGGAAATAGTCGAGCATAATCTTTGGAAGATTTATGTGATGATAACATTAGTGCTTAATCCATTAAGCTTGTCGCAATAAACTCCTTAATTTCTTAATCAGAACTAAGGATTAGATCCTTACAGTATGATAATGAAATTGAAGGATCTTCATAAATCTATACTTAGATTTTAGAAGTACTGAAATTACAATTGATAACTCTTGGAGAGTTAATGACTATTCTCAAGGAGATAAAGTCAAACTTTGCAATAAGGCAAGTAGCGCAAGGCACACCTTACTTCGATATTCTAGAAACCCAAGGCTTGGCCAAAGGCTACTGGAATGTGGAAAAGGGCAAAGGCGAAAATCATTATAATCTTCTGGGAAGATAAAGGACATATCCCAAAATGTCTGCCTAAATGTGGCAAACGGGATCGCGGAAGCGTGACTGCCGTTTTGACAAAGCAGACATGAAGGAATTGAAGACGAGCAAGGCTCTGAATTCAAATATGTTTGTCATAATTATGTTCATTACTAGTATTAAAATTGGATTTTAAATACTTAGTGTGATACATAAAATATATGTATTGATGTTCAGAATCTGTTATGAACAAGATACTGACTTCAATAGAGATTAATCTGCGAATTGGAAACGGGATGAAATTTGCTGTTTTAAATGTAGATACCTAAGTTTAGGAACTACCTTCGGGTGTGTACCTAAATTTGGAAACTGTTATAATGTAACTAGTTTGACTAGAAACATTATCTCTATATCAGTTTTAACCCGTTGCGGGTGAACCTTTATATTCTAGAACACTAAAGTGTTTTTTATATAAAGATGATATTGAGATATACACATTAGATGTGAATAACAAAATTTATATTTTGAATATAAATAAATCTCATATATATAATATGACAAACAAATAGCTCAACTGATTTGATCAGAAGAAACTTTATTGTGGCATTGTTGTCTGGGACACAATTAAATAAGACTCGTATATCCACACTTTCGAAGAGTGGGCACTATGACCGTTTTGATTCCATTCAAATAAAGTCTACGAATCTAGTTTATTGGGCAAAGTGCCTAAAACACTATTTACTTGGTAAAAGTGCAATTGCCACCGATCTGTTAGCCCTAGTTCATAGTGAAGCAAGTGGGCCCATGTCTAGCTAGGCTAGATGTGGATATGAATATTTCGTGACCTTTACGGATGTGGCATCGCGTTATGGTTATGTGTTTCTTTTGAATAACACAAATCGGAAACTTTTAATGTTCGACATGAAATAGACAAACAGATCGGCTAAAGTATTAAATCGTCACGGTAAGACCGTAATGGAAAATACTTAAGCAGTAAGTTTCTAATATACTTGAAAGAGTAAAGTATTCTTTCAAAAAAGGACTCCTCCCGGAACACGTCAGTTTGACGATGTGTCTGAACTGAGTAACCGAATTTTGTTAGACATGATAAGGTTAATCATGAGTCGTTATGAGCTACCATTTCCTTCAACGGATAAGCATTAACAGTGCAGAACTTATTTTGAATAAGGTTCCATAAAAATCTATTTGACAGATTTTATATAGATATGATCGGGAAAGAAACCAGGTTCTCATTCCTGAAAATTTGGGTATGCTAGGCATATATTTGGATGATACCAAACTAGAACCCAAATTGGATAAGTGCCAATTGTAGGTTATCCTAGGGATACATAAGTATAGTACTTATACATCTCACAAAGAGAACATTTAGATTGTTGCTCACCATGCGGTTTTCCCTTGAGGAATACCGATATGCAGTGGTAAGTGGGAGGATAGTAAAACTCGATGAAAATCGGAGTAATACTATTCCAGGCACTGAATCTTAATGGAACATATATAGTTCATCAAGGATGAAACTATACCATTAATCTTGGAATACACAAGAACCGCGTAAGTCGGAGAGAGTCAGAAAACATCCTGGGGTATGGGTTTCTGATCTCACCTTATAAATATGTCAGTCTTATTGAGGAATACCAACTGACTACGTATGAGGAAGTGATACAAGGTATCGACTCCCTATTATGGCAAAGTGCCATGAAGTCCAAATGGATTCCATGTATATCAACTTAGTTTGGATACTAGTTGATGTACCGCAAGGCATTGTGCCTATTGGTACTTATAAGTCTTCAAGGAAGACATACATGGATGGCAACATACCAATATGTAAAGCTAGGCTTTTAGCGGAAAGGTATCGTTATCACATTGTGTTGATTACGATTCAACCTTTTACCTGTTGCCATGGTAAATCCATTTGGATAATGCTTGCTAATGTTGAATGTTTCATTTATGAAATATGTCAGCTTAACGGGAAAATCGCTTTCCTGAAAAAGAAACCTTTAGGAGGATGTTTACATCATCTTGTCGGTTTTGTCGTACCATAACAAGCAAACGAGGTTTGCGGGTTATTCGATCCATGTTTGGATTGAAGCAAGCATTAGGTTCTTGGAATTATCGTTTTGATGTAATCATAATGGTATATGATTTAATTCAAAACGAAATAATTCTTGTGTATATAAGAGGGTTAGTGGGAGCGCACTGACAGTAAATGTCCTATAAATAATGATAATATGTCATTTCTTGGAATGATATTCCCTTAATACAATCGGTGAAAGCTTAGCTTTCATGAAAAACTCTCCGAGAAACCGTACATTGAAAAATGTACGCGACCTGGTGTCTCATACGCTTTGAGCATATGGATTCACAAACAGGCCAATCCAAGTGATAGTCACTAGATTGAAGTTAAGAACATACTTAGTGTCTTAGAGAACTAAAGATGTTATCTTAATCTATGGAGAATGAGAACTTGAAGTGACTGGGATCACTACTGCAAGTTTCCTAAACCGATAAGATAACTAAAAGTCACAAACGGTACTATAAAGTTTGAATAACGGAACAGTGAGCTGGAAATCTTCCAAGCAAGATACTGTTACCGAATAAACAACAAATGCGGGTTAATGTTGCAGCTGAGGCAGCAATAGAAGCCTTCTGGGTCGATACAAATCTAATTAGATTTGATATAGCTCTGTTAGCGGCTGAGCTAGGCGTCAGCACAGACTAAAGAATTAATGGTATCATCAACGATCCAGATACATACTTCGATATTCATCTGATTCGTTCGGATTATACATTATGGCGATGTGATGATGGAATAAATCGCATCAGATGATAATCATACAAATCCGCTAACGAAAGCCTTTCCTCAGCAGTTTGAGCCAACCGTACATAGTTCGGGTGTTAGACACTCGAGTGATTGGCTATAGGCCAATTGGGAGATTTTTGGACAATTATGACCCATAGCGTCACTATTTGTACAGATCATGGTGTTGTTGTACAAATTAATTATGTGACAAGGAGATTGCTCTCTTATTATTTGTGATTAGATCACCTAGATTATAAATGATAGGAGGTCCCTATGATTTGTTCCTGGATTGAGAATAATATGAGACAGTATAAGTCCACGAAGGATAAATCATTAATTATCCCTACTCAAAGTATTATCGAGATTGGACATCGATAAATACGTAAAAGACTAGTATTACACTTGTGCGCGTTGTGAGGGCACAACGATATTGTTCTCATATATTTGGGTATAGGATACTCATGCAAGCGTAATAGGAGGTTGTGTTTTACCGATGGTACGGGAAACAACTTTGCTCTGGATAGACCCCCTCGGAATACCATTGGTAGTATGACTATATGTCTATGGAAGTCCGAAATCAGGGTAGGTGTATTTGGTCTTAACCTGAGATTTGCACCGCTAATACTTGCGACAATCAATATACTTTGGTTGCGGTAGTCCAGGGCTTTAACAGGTTCTGTGTACGCCTATGCTGGTATATTGAGAATCGTAGTGTGTTGGGTCTGATATCAAGACGGAAGTATCACTTCAGTCATATTGAGATGATGGTCACGTAGGATACGGTACTAGTACTCTTAAGTACTGCAGTCATCGGGATAAGATGACAAGGTCATGTTTATCCGATTATAGAGACTAGTTACCAGACATCCGACATGTGCTTCGTACGGGGCAGACTTAATTCCAACCCCAGGCCTAGCACGTGATCATCCGATACTGGACAGATATACACAATACTATGTATACTATGCCTGATATAGATCCTTTATTCCTGTAAGGATATTTCTGGAGAATTGGGTAGGCATGGCGGTTTGCTAGAAGCCAACCTTGTCTTGTAAATCGGTAAAACGTAGTACTTGGTACTTACGTGTTCAGATAGTCTATCGACCGAATTTATTGCCAACATATCTGGGGATCTCATGGATCGCTTCCCAAAGATTCACCGATGACGTATGACTCGCACTCTAAATTAATCTGGGATTAATTAGAAGAGAGAGAAAATTAATCTGGGATTAATTGCAGAGATATTTTATCTGGGATAAATTATCATTAAAAGAGAGATAACGGTTAATTTGGAATTAATCGAGAAATTAATATATTTGATATATTAAATGAAATTAGATTTCGACGCGGAATTAAAATTAGATTTTAATTCGGGCGAACGAATTAATTTAGAATTAATTCGTTAGCAACGTGAATAGTGATTTCTCTAGGCGTAATCATTTAATTACGACGCAACAGAAAATTTGTTAATTTGGAATTAGCGAACCCGAGCCCGAGATTGTTTACGATCGCATTCGCATTTCGAATTCGAATGCGGCACGCAAGTCAAATCAAGCGTCAAATTGCTAGTCGCATCAAACGTCAAATCATTAGTCACTTTGATTGATGTGACAACATGTCACTTGATTTGATAGATTGATGGATTGATAAGTTGATGGAGGTTGATTGACTTTAATTGCTTGACTTTTTGAAAGCCCATGATATGAATTTGAAATTCACATAAGTGTATTAGATACACTTTAGCCATCAACCAAAATCATCTCTCTCTCTCACGCCCATGGGGCACATTTCTTCACTGGTTTGGCAGTGAACTGCCGTGAGCCAAGAGGAAAAGGGACGCTTAGAGTCGCGATTTTGTGGCAAAATCGGGAGTGCTAGCACACTACGAAGTCATGCGAAGGTGATAGGGAAGTTTACCCATGAGCCGGGAATCATTTGACGAAGCTTGGAGCTTGACGAAGATGATCCAACAATGGCCGAAAAAAACCAGTGAGCTGTGCAGTCCACTGCCGAGCAAAATGTGAAGTTTTGTTCGTTGCCGCATCGCTCAACCGATCGATGTGAGTATTCCTCAACTTCGTTGATTTGTATTCGCACTTATTTCATGCTTGTTTATGATCTTGGGACCTTAGCAAACACCAACACCGACCATATCAGCGGCATCCCGATTAAGTCAGATTTTAGATTAATTCCAACCAACCATAAAGACGGTACCCAATTTAGTCAGGTTAAAATCAATTTAATTAAGTCCAACCGACCATAAAGACAGTATCCCATTAAGTAGGGTTTTAAAATAGTTTATATATTTTAATTAAGGGAGATTAATCTAAATATTAGTAATAAAAGCTTTACCTTTCACCCCAAGAGATGGGAGTTACCTCCTCATACTGAAAAAAAAATAAAGAAAGAACTATTGCATAAAATAAAAATTAAATACATGAAAGGTGTAAATAAACAAACAAGATACAATCTTCTTAGTATTCTTAAGGAAATCCCTAGAAGAATGTGTGAATTTTCATTATGATTTCGGCCTCAATTTATAGGCAAAATTTGGTCATGTGAGTCATAACACGTGAAGTCTTGTGTGTCACGATGCGTCGTTGATCTTCGACACGTGTACGCGGTTTTCACGAGATGATAACACGTGGCTGTTAGTAGAATTATTGGCTCGGCGTCACGACGTATGAAGTTATGTGCGTCGCGATGCTGACGTAAGCAATGACGTATAGTGTCGGCAGGCTGAATTATTATGTTGATGTCATTATGACAAGTGTCGGCAGAATAATGATTGTGGCGCGTCGCGACGCGTGAAATAATAATTTTACCCTTTTTCCATTTTTTGTTGTTTTGGCCCCGATTTGATTCCAGTGAGTCCTTAAACATTATTTATCTACAAAAAAACACAAAACACATCAATGGCAAATATTGATATAGTTTTTGCTTATCACAAAGCCTCGAATGGTGCCATTTGAATACTTTCTTGATAACTATTATTATAAGCAAATTCTATAAGTGGAAAATGTTAATCCCAGCTACCCTTAAAATCAACAACAGAAGCTCAAAGCATTTCTTCTAAAGTCTGTATGGTCCGTTCTGTCTGACCGTCCGTATGGGGGTGAAATGATTTACTAAAACGTAACTGTGGACCCAAAGCCTCATGAAATGATTGCCAAAACATAGAGGTAAACTGAGAACCTCGATCGGAGATAATTGAGATAGGTACTCCATACAACGACACTATCTCATCTAGGTAAAGTTTGGCATATTGGGCTGCTGTGAAGCTAGTCTTAACTGGAAGGAAATGTGCAGATTTGGTCAATCTATCCACGATCACTCATATAGAATCATACCCTTTTGAGGTACACCGAAGCCCAACGACAAAGTCCATGGTGATCTTCTCTCATTTCCACTCTGGAACGTCTAAGCTCTGCAGTTTCCCTGCGGGTCTCTATTGTTTAGCTTTAACCTGCTGACAAGTGAGACACCTTGTGACAAATTCAGCTAAATCCTTTTTCATGCCATTCCACCAATAAAGATCCTTGAGATTGTGATACATCTTAGTGATCCCAGGATGCATGGTGTAAGATGAAGTGTGAGCCTTCTCTAGTATCGACTGTTTCAACTCCGGAACTAGAGGAACAAGAATTCTATTCTGCTTCCTGATGAGATTTTCATTGTCTATGTAATACTCAACCCTCGTACCTTGTTGTAATCTACATCTAATATGTTGCACCTCAGGATCTACTTCATGTGCAACTCTGATTTCATCTATAAGGGTGGATTTAACCTGAATCTGCGCTAATAACCCTCCTTGTGTCGTCACTTGAAAATTCACTCCATCCAGCATACAACTCTGCATCTGTTTGGCTAAGCGCCATTTCTTAATTGGCAAATGAGTCAAACTCCCCATAGACTTCCTACTTAAGGCATCAGCTACAACATTAGCTTTGCCCGGATGGTACCGAATTGAGCAATCATAATCTTTCAACAACTCCACCCATTTTCTATGTCTCAAATTAAGCTCCTTTTGGCTCTAGATATACTTATGGCTTTTGTGATCGGTGAAAATTTCAAACCTTTCACCATACAGATAATGCCAACATATCTTCAGAGCAAATATTATTGCAGCCATCTCCAAATCATGAGTGGGATAATTTTTTTCATAAGGCTTCAATTGTTTGGAAGCATAAACAATCACTCTCCCTCTCTGCATCAATACCCAACCTAATCCCACCCTGGAAGCATCACGATACACTGTAAATCCTACTGATCTCGCTGGTAGTGCAAGAACATGAGCAGTAGTCAATCGAAAATTGAGTTCCTGAAAACTCTTTTCACAAGCATCAGACCATTCAAACTTCATATTCTTCTGAGTTAGCCGCGTTAGTGGAGCAGCTATTATGGAGAAATTCTCTACAAACTGCCTATAGTACCATACTAATCCCAAGAAACTGTGAATATTCGTTACGCTTTTAGGTCGATGCCAGTTCTGAATAGCCTCAATCTTCTGAGAATTTACTCTAATCCTTTCCTTGGACACCACATGCCCCAAAAATACCACACTAGGCAACCAAAACTCACACTTCGAGAACTTAGTGTACAATGTATGTTCTCTCAGTGTCTGCAAAACAGGGTGCAAATGCTCTGCATGCTCCTGCTCATTACGTGAATACACCATAATGTCATCAATAAAGACTATCACAAATCGGTATATAAAAGGTTTAAACACCATGTTCATCAAATCCATAAATGCTGCAGGGGCATTGGTCAGACCAAATGACATTACTAAGAACTCGTAATGCCCATTTCTGGTTCGAAAAGCCGTCTTTGGGACATCACTCTCCCTAATCTTCAATTGATGATAACCCGATCGTAGATCGATTTTTTAGAAGCATTGCGCCCCTATAATTGATCAAATAGATCATCAATCCTCGGCAGTGGATATTTTTTCTTGATTGTCACCTTATTCAGCTGCCGATAACCTATACACAACCGCAGTGTCCCATCTTTCTTCCTCACAAAAAACACCAGATCACCCCATGGGCACACACTGGGGCGAATAAAGCCCTTTTCCAGCAAGTCTTGCAACTGCACCTTCAACTCCCTAAGTTATGTAGCGGCCATCCTATACGTGGAAATTGATATAGGCTGGGTGCCTGGTATAACGTCTATACAAAACTCAATCTCAATATCCCGTGGTAATCTTAGCAACTCATCTGGGAATACATCAGGATACTCACTCACCACCGGGATCTGCTCATGGTCTATATTTCCCGCTCTACTATCTGTCACATAGGCCAAAAAACCCAAGTTTCTTTTCTGAAATAGTTTAAATGCTTGCATGGCTGTTATCAAATTATGAGGCGCTATAGTCTTATCCCCCTGATAAGTATTTACTGGTCTATCGGGAACATATAGCGTAACGGTCTTCTCCCGACAATCTAATACTGCATGGTGCTTAGCTAGCCAATCAATCCCAAGAATGACGTCGAAGCTCAATATACTCAACACTACTAAATCAACATAGTAAGTGAACTCGTTAATGTCTATAGAACACTGTCACACACCTCGTGTAGCTTCTATGGGGCCTCCTACTGGTGTAGCTATAATTATAGGGAAATCTAAGGGCTCGGTGTCCCTACCCCTCTGAGTCATAAAACATGGTGCCACAAAAGAATGTGTAGCACCCGAATCAAATAACACCCTTGCTTGAACAGAATCAATCAGTTCTGTAGCTGTGAAAACTGTATTGGATGCATGTGCCTCCTGGGGTGGGGGTATACACCCTGCCTTGAACTCTTCTGGAGGAAACATGTCCTCGATCACCCACTAGTTTCCCCATTCCTCCTACTGTATGTCCTCTACTTACGGGCCTCTGCTCTCTTCCTCATACACTTATGATAGGCGGTGGATAAGGGGTAGATAGGGCGGCACTGAAAGATGGCAACTAGTCTTCTGATACCGGACAGTATCTCTTCAAATGGCTTATTTGTCCACACCGATAACAACCTCTACTCCCAGATCAACAAGTCCCGGTATGAGCACGGCCATATATCGAACATAATGGTAGACTTCGCCTAGGCTGGGCTACTGAGGGAGAAGAAACTGCAGGATAGGCGATATTTTGAGTCGATCTACGATCCTGACCTCCTTGAACTGAACCCATGTCTCTACGTGCAGTAGGCGGAGCTGACCTCTACTGCTGTCTACTAGGGCCACTCTATTGCGACCTAGCTCTCTTCTCTGATCTAGGTCTTTTTCAAGACTCTCTTTCCGCTTGTCTCTCTCTGGCCCACGTTTCAAACCACAAGATAGCATCTAAAACTTGGCTGTAGATAGTGGCCTCTATGAAGTGAATGGAGCGGAATAAGTAATCTTGAACCCATTTAAAAATCTCTTCACCTCATTTCCTCTGTACTTATTAGATGTTGGGCATAACGAGACAATCAGGTAAATCGTATATCATACTCAGAAACTGTCATATGCTCGCCCTGAACCAACTGTTCAAACTCTCGGGCTCTAGCATCTCTGATACTCTATGGTAAACATCTGGACTAGAAAGTCGTACTGAACTCAATTCATGTCTGTGGAGGAGCATTTTATCACCGACCATCTCGAAAAGCCATAAACCAGGTGTTGGCAACATCCCTCAGCTGAAGACTAACTAACTCCACCACTCTCTCCGAAGAACACCCCAAAGCTATACATATACGGTCGGATTCCTCAATGAAGCCGCAAGGATAAGAGACCAAAAAATTGAGGAGGATGAAGCTTCCAAAAGTCATGTAGAGATACCAGTAGCTCTTGTCACTGCATAACCTGAACTGTTACTGGAGTTGGCTCATGAGGCATAACAAAAGGTCATGCTTGGATAGTAGAGGGTCTGGTCAGTTTGGAGGAACAATTATTTGGTGAGCCATTGATAATCATGCTGGTAGTGGTGGAACATGAGATGTGGGTTCTACAGCTCTCGGCTCTAGGCCTAGTGGCTGCTGCTGACGGGTAATCAACTGGGCAAATACTGCCACTGACTGCTGAATCTACTGCAAACCTGCAACTACTGGATCATTAGGTTGAACCACTGATGTTGCTCTACCTTCCCCTACACCACTCTCATGTACAGACTCCACTCTCTGCCCCCTATCTGGCTCAGGGGGAGGAGCATCTGATCTTTGATCCGGATATATGCCTTGATGCACCCTACCACGTATGGGTCTACCCCTGACTCCAGTTCTTCCCTTGAATGGCATGGAATCTACGAAATTAGGAGAGAAAAAGAATAGTCAATTACATTTAAAGGAATTATAACTAATCAGAATGAGACATACCTCGAGACAAGGTTACCAGAGTAAACAACCTCTTATATATAGTAGTACCCCAAGTATACTAAATATACAAGACACTGCTAATCTTTCACTAAAGTCACTGACAATAATTTGAAATAAACTTAAGTGTGAGATCAAGAAACAAAACACACACACACACACACACATATATATATATATATATTCATGTCTAAAAGTATATAATATATGTATAGTATGTATACATAATCATAACATATCTATGATACGACAAAATGACGTCCCAGAGAACTACATTCTTTATGAATATAAATCTGGAAAGATATACCCCATGACTAGTGACTACAAATAACACTTGTCCTCGAGCTGAGTCTCTAAAAGTTGCAAATGGCTCACCAAAAGACGGATCATGCAAAAGAATTGGGAAGTTGTGGGGGTGAGTCCTATGGAACTTAGTGAGTGGAGCTACAAAATCAAAAAACTGAATTAGTACAACTTTTTAAAATCATTTAATCTTAAAACACTTCTGAAATCCTTGTTTGAAAAATGGTCATTTTCTTTTAAACTTGAGAAAACCTTTTTCTAAAATACTGCCTGCATAAATCTCTGGTACTGTAAAAAAACCTGACGCATGGGGGTGCTTCGTATCGTCGTCCCCCATACCCCTAACTAGTTGTCTTTGGGCGTTATGTATCGCCATCCCCCAAGCCACTGAACTAGACCCAGTAGTGCCAATCCATGATAATACATGACCCTGAAACTAGGGTCTAGGGGTGTTATGTATCGCCGTCCCCCTAGCCTTGAACTACGTGTGCACACATTCTCTGTCCGTCAATTCCATAAGTCAGAGCTGAGGTGGGTTTTTCTCCCATGACTCAAAAACACAAAATCTCATGCTTTTAAATCTCAAAATTTCCCAAAACTTCTTACATAAAAAAAAAAAAAAACAAACTGATAACTCAATAAAACTAATGCCCTAAAGCATTTTAAAAAATAAATCTCAATCAATAATAAGTAAATATAAATCAATTTGAAAGAAAAACCTCCACTCACATATTTAAAGTCTAATCAACTCTCATTCACGTTGTTGGGGGAGAATGTGGCTCCTGTCGAGTATCTATTTGGAATAAAGTGGGTTAGAATCATAAGTTATAAAATATGGTTCGAAATTAAAGTAGGTTCTTTAATCTAGTTGAATTATTCCCTCATAAGTGTTGTGCATAACTGCTTTAAACTTGATGTGGGTCCCTTAGAATATCTTCTATCATTTAAATGAAATGTAAAATAAAATTTTAAACCTTTGGACATGTGTCATGACTTCCGCTAAAAAAAGGGTTTTGGTTTTGGTTAACCCCATCAGACACATGTTGGCTTCTGCCTTATGCGCGTCGCGACGCGTCGCTGATTCCAAGACCCAGATTTTCATTTCTTTCATAATCAACTCCATATCTCATTACTTATAAAAAAAATAACTTGAACATATCATAACCATTAAATTTCACTCCCAACATCTCATCTTCACCAAAAGCCCATCATTCTTTCTTAATTCTTTAATTAGGGTAAGACATCAAAAGTTTCCCACACACCACTCCTTCACAGAAAACCATCATAACTACATTATCTTCAAATCAACAACATTCTATAACCATCAAACTATCAAAACTCAAAATATTAAAGTTTGGGTCAAGCAACTTACCTTATTTCAAATGCCTTCTTCACCAAAGAAATATCAAAGCTTCTTTCTCTCACTTGTACTTAGATTAGGGAAATGGAATTAACCAATCATTGAGGTTGATTTAATTTATGTAATTAAATCAATGATTGTCATGTACAATTTTTGCATGATTAAGATGTTCTAAGAATTTATGTAATTTTTAGAAAATAATTTTACATGATTGATTATGTTGATAATATTTTTACATTGGGTAATTGGATTATGATTGGACACATAGTGGCATTTTGACTCTAACCCCATTGAAGAATTTTATTAAACATAATTTGTTTCATGATAAAATAAACAAAAGTATTAACAATTGTGAGTGAATTTCTGTAGAAACTTTGTGTTTTTTAATAGCTTCCGCAACAAAGAACATTATTGCTGAACTCAACAAGGGTGAGAAATTGAATGGCGATAATTATGAAATTTGAAGCATGAAAATCCAATATGTGCTAGAAGAACAAGAGGTTCTTGAAACTTTGAAAATGAGCATGGATGAACCTGAACAGGGCACTACGGCCCAACACAGGCGAGACCGAGAGGCTTATGAGGCCTGGAAGAAAAATAATTCAAATGCCCGCATTACGTTGCTAAGCAGTATGGATAATGACCTAATGAAAGAGTTCAGGAAATATGACATGGCTAAGGATATGTGGTCCACACTAGCTGAAAATTTTGGTAGTACCTCAATAACCAAACTCAGGTCACTGACAATCAAGTTTGACACATACAAGAAACGTACTGAGTTCACTATGTCAAAACACTTGAGGCAAATGTCAAACATGATTACTGAACTGGCAGATGCTGGACATATTCTTACGGATGAACAGAAAGTCCAAGCGGTCATTCGTTCTCTTCCAAATAGCTGGGAGCATATGAAGATGCATTTGACCCATAATGAGAGCATCAAAACCTTTGATGATGCTAAACGTCACCTTGAATTAGAAAGCGACCAACTTGCGGCTGCTAAGTCAAATACTGAAGTGTATATGACAGAAACTAGCAAACCTGGGGGTTTCAAGAAGAAAAGAAAATTTCATGGTGGTGGGTTCCAGTTCGGAAAAGAATAAAATTCTTCCAAGCCAGAAAAGAAACAAAAAACCAATCAACATGGGAAAGGAAAATGTCCTACCAAAAAGAAAAACATGGCAAAGGTTAAATGTTTTAACTGTGGAAAGAAAGGTCATTTTGCTCGTGACTGCACTGAGCCTAAAAAGGTGAATACCTTTTGTGCATATTTAAATGAAATATGTGTTTCAAGTTCAATATTTCTAACTGAATCTAATCATTTATGGACTGTAGAATCAGGAGCCACAGACCATGTAGCGAAGGATAGAGATGCCTTCGTGGAATTTCGACGAATTTCACCTGGGGTGAAGTGGATATATGTTGGCAACAACTCACAGGTTGAAGTCAAAGGCATAGGAACATGCAAGTTAGTCATGCATGGTGGAAAAACTTTACTACTACATGATGTATTGTTTGCTCCACAAATTCGTCGAAATTTAGTTTTTGTGTTGGTTTTGGTTAATTTAGGTTTCAATTTGAACTTCCATAAATTTGGTGTTGATTTGTACTTAGGTACAATACACTATGGTTCTGGTTATTTTCTTAATGGTTTTATTGTATTGAATGTTGAGTGTTTCAATCACAATTCCAGTTTTTCGTTTGTTACTTCAGCTGTCAATAATGACGGTGATGTAATTGTGTGGCATGCTAGACTTGGCCACATAGGCCAGCAAAGAATGAACAGATTAGCCAAAGAAGGCTTTCTGGGAAATAATAACTGCCATATATGTACTTAACCGAGTGCCATCAAAATCTGTATCCACCACACCATATGAGTTATGGACAGGTCGTAAACCAGATATTCACTTTCTAAAACCTTGGGGTTGTGCGGCCTATGTTCATGTGCGTTCTCACGAACATGGAAAGTTAGGCCCAAGAGGAAAAAAGAGTATCTTCATAAGATATTCTGAACAATCAAAAGGATATGTTTGCATAGGTGAACATGAAAGTGGAGGAGTAACAAAATTTGAATCACGAGATATCACTTTTTTAGAAAATGATTTTCCTAAGCAGGGAGAGATAGGTCAAGATTTATCTCTATATGAAACTCAAGATCACATGGATCACATGATTGGTGAACACTCGGGTTTAACTAATTCAAGTGGGAGTGATGAGAGAAATTTGAGAAAACATGATGAATCTGTTTCACATGAATCTCAAAATGATGAATTAGTTTCACACGAGTCTCATTTACGTGATTCGAGTAGGAGTGATGTACATAATCCAAGTGGGAGCAATGTGCACGATCCAAATGGGAATAATATCGAAAGTGAGGAATCAGTTCCACCACTAGAATCCCAATTATGACGTAGTAATCGTATAGGCATTCCTCGATGTCGTTTCGATATCGAAGGAGAAACCTTTATGATTCTACCTCAAGTGGGAGTGATGAGAGAAATTTGAGAAAACATGATGAATATGTTTCACATGAATCTCAAAATGATGAATTAGTTTCACAAGAGTCTCATTTACGTGATCCGAGTAGGAGTGATGTACATAATCCAAGTGGGAGCAATATGCACGATCCAAATGGGAATAATATCGAAAGTGAGGAATCAGTTCCACCACTAGAATCCCAATTGCGACGTAGTAATCGTATAGGCATTCCTCGACGTCATTTTGATATCGAAGGAGAAACCTTTATGATTCTACCTCAAGATGATGAAGAACCTAGAAACATAAAAGAGGCTCTTCAGTGTCCTGCTAAGGAAAAATGGATGAAAGCAATGGAAGATGAAATGGAGTCAATGAGGTCCAACCAATTTTGGGAATTGGTTGATCTACCCAAAGGACGCAAAGCTATCAAGAACAAATGGGTTCTTAAAATAAAGTGTAATGCCGATGGCAATATCGAAAGATATAAAGCACGCCTTGTAGCAAAAGGGTATACACAACAAGAAGGAATTGACTACGAATAGACTTTTTCACCCGTTGTAAGGTTTACCTCAATTCGCTTGATTCTGGCTATAGTAGCAAGCATGGATCTAGAATTACATCAAATGGATGTAAAGACTGCTTTTATCAATGGAGAACTTGATGAAGAAATCTACATGGAACAACCAGTAGGTTTCATAAAAGAAAATGAAAAGGAGAAAGTATGTAGACTTTTAAAGTCTATATATGGTCTCAAGCAATCGTCTAGACAATGGTATATACGATTCCATAATATAATCATTTCGAATGATTTCACAATGATAGATGAGGATCATTGTGTGTACACCATGAGAGATAAAGATAAGTTCATTATCTTATCTTTGTACGTGGATGATATACTTATAGCCGGAAATGATAAGGAGTTTTTAAAACACATTAAAGAATGGTTATCATCTAACTTCGAGATGAAAGATATGGGTGAAGCTGCATATATTCTTGGGGTTAAGATCTTAAGAAATCGTTCAAAGAATTTATTATCTCTTTCACATGAGTCATATATAAAGAAAATTCTTGAACGCTTCCAAATGCAGGCTTGCAAACCCATTGATACTCCTATCACGAAAACTGAAGCTTTGAGTCGTAGATTGTGTCCTGAAACTCCATAGGAAAAGGAACAAATGAAGAAAGTTCCTTATGCAAATGCAGTTGGAAGTTTAATGTACGCAATGTTGTGTACAAGACCCGATATCTGTTTCGTTGTTGGAATGGTAAGTAGATACCAATCCAATCCAGGACTAGCACATTGGAAAGCAATTAAAAGAATATTTAGGTATCTTAGAGGGACAGCTGATTACTCATTGTGTTATCAAGGAAATGATCTGCAATTGAGAGGCTATACTGATGCTGACTGGGGAGGAGATTTAGATGAAAGAAAATCTACCTCTGGTTTTGTTTTCTTGCTAAACAATGGTGCCATTTCATGGAGCAGTAAGAAACAGTCTTATATAGCCTTATCCACAATGGAGCCTGAATTTGTGGCCTTTTCATCAGCAGTACAAGAGGCTGTGTGGTTGAAAAGGTTCTTGGATCATTTGGCTATGTCAAATGAAGCTTCTGGTCCAGTATTAGTTAACTGTGATAGTGAAGCAGCGATAGCCTACACAAAAGACCCAAAATTCCATTGTAAAACGAAACATATAGATACCAAATATAACTTTGTGAAAGACATAGTTGCACGAGAAGAGGTAAACATGAAGTATATTTCTACGCAAGAAATGGTAGCAGATCCATTGACCAAGTCTGTTCCTAGAGATGTCTTTGTTAGACATGTAAAAACTCAGGGATTGCGTAGATGTTAATGTGTTTACATATTATGATATGTATTTTTCCCAAATAATGTTTACTAATGTTAATACTCATTGATATTGTGTTCAATGCTTACATGTTATTATGTTGATACATGTTTAAACAAATATAATATTAGTTAGTATGAGAAGTATGTCAGACAAGTGAATGATTGGCCCTCTCACACGGGCAATCGCCTCCATTACTTTGTGTTAATGGGAGATGAGACAAATTTTTAAGCTAATTATCTGAGTGATAATTTAGAGAGCTCCAGCTTGAAAATTAAGTAATGTCGTTATGAGGTCACTTTCTCTGTGATATGACCTAAGGTGAATAAGTTCGTTTCACCTTACTTGTGTTAATGTCAGTTATGAGTTAGACATTGTGTTTGTCTGAACTATAATCTGTACGGTATTTTATGAGACATGCGCTCCATGGGAAAGGAGAGAATATCGTAGCACATGTTTTCATACCATGTGTACATTTGTGACTATTGAGGGTAATACAAGTAAAGATCTCAGTCTTGATATTGTGTGAGACCCTTGAGATTATTTCAATCTCACATTATACCCTTTAGACTCTTGTCTGCTTCTTAAAACTTAGATTTGATGATCACTATCTTGGAGTGTTACTGAAGGATCATAAGAGATTCGATCCGAAAGGGCATCTCTGGAAAAGCGAATTGAATCAAGGTTGAGAGATTCGAGAAAGGAGAAAGATCATTATATAAGTAATATCACATTAGTTTGTATTCACTGGTCGACCAATTATGTTGTTCTATGTGATCAAACATGATTGTGAATACAAAATAAATATTACATTCGAAAAGAGATCGAGAGAGATTTAATGTGATAAATGATAGAGGATACTGCATACATAATCCACTATGGTTCTATCTATTTTTCGAGCGGCTATATATTCCTAACAGATGTATAGCAAGTGAGCTCTCGAAGTATGCTAGTCGCACGACACAATTGCAAAGTATGAATTATTCTTGTAGAGATATTAAAAATTGTTATCCCATCATGTGTGAGTGGGAGATGTTGGAAATTAATTGTTGTTAATTATTGGTGTTGTTAAATAACAACAATTAGTAATAATTTCATGTTGGAAATTATTAAGTTAATTATTTGGTGTTGTTAAATAACAACAATTAGTAATGATATCATTATTAAGTAAACAACAAGAGTTGTTAATCAAATAATTAAGTAACAACAAGAGTTGTTAAGTAACAACAATTAGTGAAATGTTAAATGGGGAACATATGGTACACCCATGATGTTAACATTTTGTAAGGGTTAGAGAAAGTCATTATGCATCATAATAATGGGATTAATAGTAATCAATGCATGTGATTACATAGTGACTTGGTTTCCCTCCTATAAATAAGACAATTTGCTTATTGAGTTAAGCAATCAATTAAGTTTGATTAAGATGTCTCTACAAGTTTAAAGGTATGCAATTGTGTTGTGGTTAATATAGATTTATTTCAATTAGCATGTAATAAATCTAGGACTAGTAATACATGTATGGTTAGATCCTAAGAGGACAAACATGTAAATATATTAGGGATTATGTTTCCTAACATACCTTTATACCTTTGGGCATAGAATCTACTAAAGAACCAATGGATCATTAAGGAACCCAGTAAGACACGTACCACGTTGACAGCGCATCAGTCGGATTAGTCAACCTCATGAGGAATCTAACAGGATCTTTATTGTGTAGGCAGCAAACTAACCAGGTTAGTGGAGCTTTGAGATTCCGATTACGGTGAATGGTTCACCTTAGACTCGGTGAAATCTCACCAAGTCATTTTATACTGGTTACTGTCTTAAGATACTCAGGGTGCCGAAACTCAGAAGTATGAGCACCTAGAACAGGCAGGACACGTGACAATGATAGGAATACAACACTCGCCCTGAGAGGCCTTTCGGATTAGTGTAAGAGAGCCTTGGGAGAAGAGTAAGAATGAGTTAACAAGGGAAAAGTAGTCAAGAGGATGCATGAAGGCTTGGAGTGAGTATATAGCTCGTGAGATTTCTGTTTAGAGGAGTAGGTCCACAAGTAGAGAGACAGGCCCCATCGCTTGCAATAAACCTCGTTGAGATAGCAGCACGAACCTAGGTTGATTCTGTGTCCCGATCACTCGAAAATGTCTCTATCCAAAGGGGTTGGAATCGTTCTAGAGTGAGAAGCTGAATGACTTTTTTCAAATATAGAAGAGGCTTTCTGATAAGCCCACCCAGCGAAAAGAGTGGCTCTCCGGCGAACAGGAAAGAAAGGGCTGTTCAGGACAAAGCTCTAATCCCATAGGTGGGTCAGGCGGGAATCCAGCCAGTTCAAATCCAATAGCCAGTGCCTCACAACTAAAGATGAAAGGAAATACCACTCTTTAAGCTTAGAAAGCGTATTGTGAACTGTCAGTGGGGACAGAAGAAAGGGCTAAGAAAAAGAACCAGTGTCCTCTGGTGAGTGGGTGGAGGTTGTATTCTCAGGGATCATACGGGTAACGTGGTATATGCTTTTTAGAACTTTGATGGCTTGTGCTTGACAATCCCTATAGAGCATACTCCGCTTGCAAGAGAAAAAGAAGTATGAATTATAATTAAATATTGATCTCATCATGTATATTAGAGTTCGATTTTTCCTTTTTGTCTGTTGTAATGTTCCAAATGCTGTGAGTTGGGATACTATCTCATGCTCAACTAAGAATTCCTTGAATTTATTATCGAGGTATTCTCATTCATGATCTAATCGTAAAGTTTTGATTGTTTTTTTATATTTGGTTGTCAACATCAGCATGATACTCTTTGAACTTTTCAAAGGTAACTGACTTGTCATGCATTAGGTAAATATACTTATATCTGGAATAATCATCAATAAATGTGATGAAATATTCATAATCACCTCTTGCTTTTATATCCATTGGTCCGCAGAGTTCTGAATGTATGAGCTAAAGTGGTTTATAGGCTTTTAGTCATTTTCTAGTAAAAGGTTTCATGGTTATCTTACATTCTCGACAAGAGTCGTAGACTGGTATATTACCGACCTTTAACTGGCTTAAAGATCTTCTCTTTACTAATCTGTCTATCCTATCACGGTTAATATAGCCAAGTCTAAGATGCCATAGATATGTGTCATCGTGAGAAATCATTTACCGTTTAGTTTTGGGTTTTTCAACCTTAAACATTTCAGTATGGAGTAGTGAGTTATGTGTTAATGGCCTTAACATATAAAGTTATTTTCTAAGTTTCATGTGTATCTTAGTAATCCATTTCTCGAAACAATAAATGAATTATTATTAAAAGAAACAAAAAATCCATCATCTAAAAATCTAGACATATAAATAAAATTCATACAAAAACTAGGAATGAAAAATACATTGTTCAAATTTAAATAACTATTATATAAAAACTGGAAACTTATAACTCCTACTGCTATTATTGAAATAAGATCCCTTGTCTGAACTCTCATGGTGAATTCGTCTTCAATACAGTCTCTCCATGAATTAAGTAGCTGTAAAAAAGAACAAACATTGTTAGTGGCTCCAGAATTTATAATTCATGCGGATTTGTCATCCTCTACTAATAAAGACTCAATTACAAGTAAATCATATTTACTTGTGGTGGCCTTCTTCTTTTTTAGCTATGTAAGGTATTTAGGGTAATTCATTTTCCAATGCCCATCCTTGTTGCAGTGGAAACATTTTCCCTTGGGTTTGGTGTATTTCGAGCTCTACTTATTCTTCTTGCCTTTAGCCTTAGCCTTAGTGTTCTTTTTTATCTTCTTCGCAGATTTGGAAGACTCAATATTATTTTCCTCTCCACTAGGCTTACGAGGGTCCGTCAACATGGACTTCTGATGGATGAGCTCATTCAGGAGTTGTGTTAAAGTGAAGATGAACTTGTTCATAACATAATTGCTTTTAAATTGCAGGTTACTCTTCAGGAGAGTCTCCATGATCATGATCACCTCAATACGACCTCCATGGGTTTCGGCCATGTTGAAGTGGATCATCATCATCAAGACTTGCTCTCTGATGGATGTCTCTTCCTTCATATTCACGGCCATCACTGAGACCAATGCCTTATAACGTTGTCGCTCTGAAGGTTACCCGAAAATGTCTTGCAATGACTCCATCATCATAGATGTTGTAGCCATCGATTTGTGCTTTACAGCAAGAACCTCAGACATATATGCTAGCATTAGTAGCAGACCTCCGTTAGGACAAATTTTAGGTCTTCACAGATCAAGACATCATTCATGTTACTTTTCCATTATATGTAGTTATCTCCCATTAGTTTATCATTAGTAAGAATGGAAATTATTGGAGAAACCATGGCTAAAATTTAAAAACAAACATGCATTTAAAATTTCATTAATCACATATTGAAATTATCATAAGTATTTTGACATTAAATTAAACATTATGCATGGACCATGTAAAATGAATTAGAAAACTAAAAATAATTACTATGCCACGGTAACCTAATATTCCATAAATAAATACCGCCACAGGGTAAGTTAGTTATTTGTATGTTATATAGAGACAATTGTAAGCACTGCATTTTTGCATAAGTCCCGATGATGAGCCTCGTATGGAGGCATTACCCGATAAGTCGCGGAAGTTGCGGGAAACGGACGTCGGAAGGGAAAATTCAAAAATCAATACTTTGTTGGATTTAATTCGTTTGCTTAACTTCGGGTTCGCTCGTTGGATCTCTGTTTTAAAATTCATCATTGGCCCACACACCATCAATCACACGCCCAAGCCCACCAAAGAACCAATCACACGCCCAAACCCCCGCACCAATCCAAAGCCCATTTTGCCCAAGCCCAATCCAAAAATAATTAAAACATTTAAAACACATGTCACAAATTAAATTAATCAAATCCAATTAAAATCAAAACAAATCCTTCCTAAATCAAATCAAATCCCCCTTCCTAAATTAAATAAATCACATTCCAAATTAAATAAATCACATTCCAAATTAAATAAAACACATGTCCAAGTTAAATAAATCAAATCAAATCTCCTAAATCGTTTTCCTAAACTAAACAAATCATCTCCCTAAATTAAAGAGATCTTTTCCTTATAACAAACTAAATAGATAACCCCATAATTACACAATATTTATTTCCTTCCCGTACAATGACAACCCAAACCCTCTCCTATAAAAGAGACCTAAAGCCAAACCCTTGGACCCTAGAGCTCACCATTCAAGGCACAACCCAAAAAGCACAAATAACCAGAAACCCTAAAATACACCCTCATCACGCCTCCTCTCTCTCTCGACAATTATAAACCCTAAAATAAACCACTCGGCACAACACCCCCTCTCCACTATGACAAGACCCTAACCGAACACCACGATACCCTTCAAAGCCCTCGCTCACAAAAGCCCCTACAATCACCACCAACCCTCTAGCCGCACGATCTCTCCTCTCTTGGCAAAACAACAAAAAGGCCACATGCCCCTTTCTACGAAGAACACAAGCATGCACGCCATATGACACACGCAACCCTCCATTCACTCGACTCTCCCTTCACATTCAACACGTCTCAGGCCCTCACACTTCCAAGCATAGGCCACATGAACATAAGACTTTTGACTCACACATAAACCTAAGACACGGCACCACACAAAGAATCCACGCACTGACCAAATAATCAACCCTAGAACCAGCCACGTGAACCAGCCCCTTATAACCAAACAACCCCAAAGCTAAGCCCTTTTACCGAACAGAAATAAAGCCACACACTTTTCTTAAACTCATCCCTTAAACACACGCACACACGTCCCTTCTTCCCAGCCGAAACACTCACAAAATTAACCACAAACTGCAGCCCTAATCCACATGAAAACAGTCCCTAAATCACCAAAAAACTGCACCCTTAAACAGTCCATAAATTACCGAAAATAGTAAGCCAAAATAGTCCCCCAAAACAGTGAAGAAATCACCCGAAAACAGTCCCCGAACACCCCTAAAAACAATCACCAGAAACAACAGCAAAAACAGAGAAAATAGCAGCCCAAAATAGCGAAACAGCGAAGGAAAATGTTGAACCAGTGAACCGGAGGAGTTGCGGAGCATTAACCCTTCCGACGGCCGTGTAACGCACTTCCAAGAGGCGACTTAAAAGCTTAGACTTGAGGGCACCCTTTTATTTATTCCCATTCTTTTTTCTATTATTTATTATTATTTCTTCGCATGAGTATTGTTGGTTTATGTATGTTGTGGCCATTGGACGAATGACTTTGTGTTATCTCTTGCGGTATATCGGATGGAAACCCATACGTAAATTCCGTAGCCGAATCCGAATGGATGGTAGTGCGGTCTGTACTTGGGATACAATTCCATGTACCGCTTGAGAAACGAACATATTTCGTTTCATCCAATCTTGTGTTTATCTAGTATTCATTAGAAATAATATGTTATTTTCATGCATGAATTAGGCATTTCTTTCATGTTAGGATTTTGATTATCTCTCTTTAATTTTTATGCTTAGAATATTATTATTTATTTATGTTTCCGCATGCACTAATTTAATGTATTCATGAGATTGTGTGTTTGTCGTTATGTCGACTTACTTTTATGCATGCAAACTTAGATATAAGTTTTACTTTTATGCGTGCGAACTTAGATATAGGTTGTATGCAAACTTATTCTTACGTATGTATGTTGCGTAGACTTGGTTAGATTATTGCACAAATCCTTTCATTACAAGTGCCATAAGTAAGGGACCATTCCGAACCCAACGGTTTGAGGTCTTCCCTTGCGAGGGGTGAGTACGACCTTAAATCATTTCTCAGTTCACACTGGGTGGCGACTCCATTACTCTCCGGTTTAGTTCCCCCGTGTGCTACTCCGTACTCCCGACTAGGCCGCGAGCCTGGAACAGCTCACCGATTTCTGTGTCCTACAGTCTGGCGACTCCACTGGGGATAAAGAATCGGCCCCGAAATAATGTCTTGTAATGTTTGTGATTTTTGCTTTAGTTAATCATGTCTACAAGTGGGTTAGGACCAATGGGTTTAACCAAAGGCATTATTAGAGTTGAATAATGATTTGGTGTCTTCCTTCATTCACTACCTTTTTATAGCCAAAAGGAAAAGTTGTGGAGACATCTAGATAATCATTTACTCAAACGTTTACCTTGATGGACTAATCTGGAGGATCTATTGGTTATTCTTGTCACCAAGGCGATAAGAGCCTAAGAGGCAAGGGCATTTAAGAGAGTTCGCTCCACCCTCCCTCTGGGGAATCTTCAATAGAGAAATCCATGTGACAGTCATTCATGTATCATCACTCGTTGGCACGTACCTTAGTGTATAAAAAAGGTGCGCTCACTCGGTCGCTCGAACCCTTGAGTGGGGAGACCTAGTTGTGGGCAATCCTTCGCCAGTGGGAACCTTGTCTACACCCCTATAAGCCCGCATATGAACCATAGTCATATATCCTACAGAAGTTGCCTCTTTATGCTTTTGATAACCACATGCATATTATATCTCATACATCGTACGCATCTCATGCATACACGCATCATGTTAACCTTTGTGTCTTAAAAGCCATCATAGATATCTGTTGGGTTAGAAAAAGAAGACTTGTCAAGAAGAGTTTAGCAAATATGAATATCGGGGAAAAGGAAACCGAGGAACAGAAAAATTTACGGCAAGGATAAAAAGACCATTGTGAAAAAAAGGAAAACAACAAAAGAAAAAAAATGAAAAAAAAAAAAGAGAGAGAAAAAAATATATTGTTTTTTTTAGTCCTTAATAGTTATGCATAAGTCCGATGATGAAATTGTTTGCTTTAGAGTGAAACCTTAGAAAATATACGTTCGAGAGGTACTCCCATCCGATATTTTGAGTAGTTGATCTTGACTAGACTCGCGAGCATTTAATTATGGGATCTTAGCAGTGAAAGCATGAGTAGTCAGCAAGGTGACTAGTTGAAGAGATTGCGGATCGATGAATGACCGTTCGCTTAGATGTCCATCCTGACTTACTTGTGTTACGATATGTGGTATGGTTGGAAACCAAAGAAAAGTCTTTAAAAGAAGAAAATATAAACCACCTATAACCGATAAGCGTGAAGCTACCCATGGGCGAGTATTAGGAGCACCATGAGGAGAAATGCTACCTTAAAGGGTAGGTGTGTAAAAAAAATAAAAATAAAAAAAGAGATACAAAAAAAAAGACGAAGAGAAAAAGAAAATCATATCACATTGAGTATGGAGAAGTAATTACAAAGCATGATCAAGACATCTAGGTTGGTTTGACCCCTCGATCCCATTCTTTGAAACAAAATCATTGAGTTAGCTTACCCAAGGATCAAGCTGTAAAAGAACCTTAGAACACACACACTTTGAGTCTGGTTCATATCATTTATTCAAATAGTCAGATTTGCATTACATCAAGTACTTTGAAGGTTCTCTGGTTTCGACACTAGGCATCCTTTGAGGGAAATAATATGTATAACTATTGGGACTATTTCATAAGAGGCAGTATGGTATGTTGATATGGAACGTCACATGATCTACTTTGACCTAGTGCAAGTAGCAAAAAGCAGAAAGATAAACCAAGTCTGGGGGCGACCAGTCTACCACCCCGAGAATAAGGGACATAACGAGATCTTGACCAAAGAGAATTGAACAATCACTAGAAGAACCAGCAAAAGGAAATTATAAGCAGACCTAGGGGGCGACCAAAGACATTTCTAGGCAAAGGGCACAAGGAAGGCCTAACCCATCGGAATAGGAAATGCATCCATGCATACGCATCACATACACCAAATTTTTGTTTTGTGTTCACAGGTTTTTGAAGAAAAAAAAGGAAAAAGCGGCAAAGACAAACAGTTCGGGAATAAGACCCACAACAACAACTCGGAAACAAGACCCACAATTCAAATCGGGAACAAGACCAACAACTCAAATCGGGAACAAGACCCACAATACAATTCAGGAACAAGACCCACAACTCAAATCGGGAACAAGACCCACAATACAATTCGGGAACAAGACCCACAACTCAAATCGAGAACAAGACCCGCAATTCAATTTGGGAACAAGACCCGCAATTCAATTTGGGAACAAGACCCGCAATTAAATTTAGGAACAAGACCCACAATAGGGAACAATACCCTGAACTCAAATCGGGAACAAGACCATCAACTCAGTTCGGGAAAAAAAAACCCACTAGGTGGTTCGGGAACAAGACCAATGGGTCACAGCACCTCGCCATCAATCTCAACTCAATTCAGGGAACAAGACCCTCATCTCAATTCAGGGAACAAGACCCTCATCTCAATTCAGATAACAAGACCATCATCACAATTTGGGAACAAGACCCTCATCTCATCTCAGTAACTGTTCGGGAATGGACCACCTCAAGTAACGATTCGGGAATGAACCACCTCACATCAGCTCAGTTCAATAGTGATTCCTAGAGATCGCAACATCTTGCAGGGATAAACCTCAGGGGTCGCAGCATCTCACCACCATGTCAACTCAGTTCGAAGCAACAGGCAAGTCAGGCAGCAGCTGGCGAGCCAACTAAGTAAAAATATATTGCATAACTTTGATAGGATCGTCATTGACACACACTGCACAAGTCCCATCAAAGTGGGGGCGACTGTAGGCACTGTATTTTTGCATAAGTCCCGATGATGAGCCTCGTATGGAGGCACTACCCGATAAGTCGCGGAAGTTGCAGGAAACGGACGTCGGAAGGGAAAATTCAAAAATCAATACTTTGTTGGATTTAATTCGTTTGCTTAGCTTCGGGTTCGCTCGTTGGATCTCTGTTTTAAAATTCATCCTTGGCCCACACACCATCAATCACACGCCCAAGCCCACCAAAGAACCAATCACACGCCCAAACCCCCGCACCCATCCAAAGCCCATTTTGCCCAAGCCCAATCCAAAAATAATTAAAACATTTAAAACAAATGTCACAAATTAAATTAAATCTAATTAAATTAAATCAAATCCAATTAAAATCAAAACAAATCCTTCCTAAATCAAATCAAATCCCACTTCCTAAATTAAATAAATCACATTCCAAATTAAATAAATCACATTCCAAATTAAATAAAACACATGTCCAAGTTAAATAAATCAAATCAAATCTCCTAAATCATTTTCCTAAACTAAACAAATCATCTCCCTAAATTAAAGAGATCATTTCCTTATAACAAACTAAATAGATAACCCCATAATTACACAATATTTCTTTCCTTCCCGTACAAGGACAACCCTAACCCTCTCCTATAAAAAGACACCCAAAGCCAAACCCTTAGACCCTAGAGCTCACTATTCACGGCACAACCCAAAAAGCACAAATAACCAGAAACCCTAAAATACACCCTCATCACACCTCCTCTCTCTCTCGACAATTATAAACCCTAAAATAAACCACTCGGCACCACACCCCCTCTCCACTATGACAAGACCCTAACCGAACACCATGATACCCTTCAAAGCCCTCGCTCACAAAAGCCCCTGCAATCGCCACCAACCCTCTAGCCGCATGATCTCTCCTCTCGTGGCAACACAACAAAAAGGCCACATGCCCCTTTCCACGAAAAACACAGGCATGCAGGCCATATGACACACGACACCCTCCATTCACTCGACTCACCCTTCACATTCAACACGTCTCAGGCCCTCACACTTCCAAACATAGGCCACGTGAACATAAGACTATTGACTCACACACAAACCTAAGACACGGCACCACACAAAAAATCCACGCACTGACCAAATAATCAACCCTAGAACCAGCCACCTGAACCAGCCCCTTAGCACCAAACAACCCCAAAGCTAAGCCCTTTTACCGAACAGAAATAAAGCCACACACTCTTCTTACACTCATCCCTTAAACACACGTACACACGTCCCTTCTTCCCAGTCGAAACACTCACAAAATTAACCTCAAACTGCAGCCTTCATCCACGTGAAAGCAGTCCCCAAATCACCGAAAAACTGCACTCTTGAATAGTCCATAAATCACCGAAAATAGTAAGCCAAAACAGTCCAAAAATCAGCCTTTAAACCAGTCCAGAAAATAACCTAAAACAGTCCCCCAAAACAGTGAAGAAATCACCTGAAAACATTCCCCGAACACCCCTAAAAACAACGACCATAAACAACAGCAAAAATAGAGAAAATAGCAGCCCAAAACAGTGAAACAGTGAAGGAAAATGTTGAACCAGTGAACCGGAGGAGTTGCGGAGCATTAACCCTTCCGACGGCCGTGTAACGCACTTCCAATGGGCGACTTAAAAGGTTAGACCTGAGGGCACCCTTTTATTTATTCCCGTTCTTTTTTCTATTATTTATTATTATTTCTTCGCATGAGTATTGTTGGTTTATGTATGTTGTGGCCATTGGACGAATGACTTTGTGTTATCTCTCGCGGTATATCGGATGGAAACCCAGACGTAAATTCCGTAGCAGAATCCGAATGGACGGTAGTGCGGTCTGTACTTGGGATACAATTCCACGTACCGCTTGAGAAACGCACATATTTTGTTTCATCAAATCTTGTGTTTATCTAGTATTCATTAGAAATAATATGTTATTTTCATGCATGATTCATGTTAGGAATTTGATTATCTCTCTTTAATTTTTATGCTTAGAATATTATTATTTATTTATGTTTCTGCATGCACTAATTTAATGTATTCATGAGATTGTGTGTTTGCCGTTATGTCGACTTACTTTTATGTATGCAAACTTAGATATAAGTTTTACTTTTATGCGTGCGGACTTTGATATAGGTTGTATGCAAACTTAGATATAGGTTATTCTTGCGTATGTATGTTGCGTAGACTTGGTTAGATTATTGCACAAATCCTTTCATTACAAGTGGCATAAGTAAGGGACCATTCTGAACCCAACGGTTTGAGGTCTTCCCTTGCGAGGGGTGAGTGTGGCCTTAAATCATTTCTCAGTTCACACTGGGTGGCGACTCCATTATTCTCAGGTTTAGTTCCCCTGTGGGATACTCCATACTCCAGACTAGGCCGCGAGCCTGGAACACCGTCGCCGATTTCTGTGTCCTACAACAATCTCAATCTATTAATATATTTAGGAATAACTCTTATTCCTATATTAATCAACTATCGTTTGATTTGATCAAGGAATCTTGATTAACAATTAGTCATCATTTTGTGAGTGTAACCCGTCGTTTCAGAACTCTTGGACTTAAGTAGTGAATTACAGTTGTAGGGTAGGTCAGATCACTAAATACATCAAGAATTTCTTTCCTCTCGGAATTCGATCTTGATATTGACCCAAAAAGAACATCATTCATGCTAGCAAGTAGTAGCATACCTTCTCATTGGTCGTGATCCATCTTTGGTATGTATTGATTATAGCTTATCTAACATTTCTAGTCAGCTCTAGAGGACATTACTCCGTCAGGATAAACTTTAGGTCTTCATAAAACATGATATCGTTCATATTACTTTTCCATTTTATGTATTTTTCTCCAGTCAATTTATCATTAGTAAGAATGGAAATTATTAGAGAAACCATGGATGAAATTTAAAAACAAACATGATGCATGGACCATGTAAAATGAATTAGAAACCTAAAAATAAGTATTATGCCATAGTAATCTAACATTCGACAAATAAATATCGTTGTAGGGTAGGTCAATTATTTGTATGTTAGATCGAGATAATCTCAATCGATTAATATATTTAGGAATAACACTGATTCTTATATTAATAAACTACTGTTTGATTTGATCAAGGAATCGTGATTAACAATCAGTCATCCCTTTGTGAGTGTAACCCATCATTTCGGAACTTATAAACTTAACTAGTGAATTAACATTGTAGGGTAGGCAAAAGCACTAAATACATCTAGAATTCCTATCTTCTCAAAATTCAATCTTGATATTGACCTAAGAAAGACACCATCTGTAGGGGCGAAAACAAAGATGTCTCGAGGCACCTTTTGAATCTCACATTATAGAACGAACAACGAAGATCAAGGGATATGTTGTCATATATCCTTCTCTCACTCGCTATTTTATAGTTTAAGATTTATATTTATTACACAAGTATCTACATATTTAGATTATGTCCGACTAAAGATATAACCTAACCTGTACTAGAGAAGTATTAGTGATCTTTCCAAATTTTACTCTTAAATTTTTGTTCACTAATCTTATTAGTCTATACTAATATAACTTAATAAACTAATTTAATTAATTGTCTTTTTAATGAGTTATCCAATTTAAACTCTTAAAATTTTAGTTCACTTTCTAAAGTTCAATATTTTAAATTCGGATTTACGTAATTATTTAATTAAAGTATGTGCGACTTGTGTTATTTTTCTTCGATACATCGGTTATGGAATTTACGTCCGAGTTTCCATCCTATATAACAAAGTGAATAACTAATCTCCTATTAATTGTCTAATTCTGAATTTCCAAATATTAAACCATATAAATTAAACATTTTAATTTATTTGTATGCATGTTTTAAACTAAATTTAAACTATTTAATTCTCATAACTATTATGCATCGATTAATTTGACATGGATATAATGCCATGGCATCTTATAATGCATTAGTGGACATCCTATGGTATATGACATGTTATTCAAATAATTAATACATAAAAAAGCAAAGGCATTATTTAGTCTTCAACTCTTGACTCCAAGGATTGTCTTATGGAAATTTTACTCCTTTAAGCAGTAATTTTCACAGTATATAGATATGATACCTCATGTAGTTGTGTGCTCACTACGGACCGCATTAGCACTTTGGTTTGTAAGACTTCCTTTCGAGTGCTAATCACCTCCATACGTCACCGTCGAACTCACCACGCCTATACTTACCATAGCTTCCCACAACCACAATCCACATCTATCAAATATTTCTTAATTACTACTTTTGTGTTTTCCTTAGTAACACGCTCCATTAGTTACAAAATAAAATTAAATTATAACTTTTGTATTTATTCCTAAAATTTCATTAGCCTTACATTCCTAAAAACACTTATAAAACCAAAAATCAGGAAAAAAAATATATATATGACCAATGCATTTAAAATAAATAAATATTCATCACATGAATTTATTTTATCATATAAATTTTTTATTTATGCCCACTCATTATTATGTAAAAATTTTATTTTTCATATACCACCTACATAAAAAAAAATAAACATCCACTAATTATCACATGATTAAAATTAGAAAGAGGTGTTAGAATGCATTTCAATCTACTTTCAATGCCAATTGGAAGAGTATATCTCATGCACTCTTCATCGGAAAACTCCTTGCAAAACGAGATTTGCACTTGGTCTCGGGATCCAATATGAAAAATATTTCTTCATATTCTTTATGATTTGGCTGAACTGGACAGCTCCAAATCAGGCCATGAATTTACGATAACAATAGGTTCTAGATAGCCCCTGTAGTTCAACAATTCCAACGTACTTTGGAAAGTTTCTATGCGTTGGAAATCGCTTCCATCTATTCCAAAATATTCCTAACTGATATGGGAATATTTTGGTACTGCTGAATAGTTTCAACACCATCAAAATAGCCCCAAATAGAAACTTCCTGCGCAAACTGCGGTGTGTAGATTTTTTTTTTGCTACAGTGTATGTGATAATCAATGCTTTTTTGGTCTAATTTTATGCAATCAAATTAGCCCTATAACAGTACCAAACAAATCCTCTACAATTTCAAAATTTTTCCAATAAAAATCAGAACTCTAGCAACCCGTTTTCTGCGCGTTATACGTGTGTATAGTGGGCTGGAAAATTCCCCGCTGCCTTGAACAAGAAAATGATGAAGAAGTTGATTTTCCTTTAATCTTCATTGATATGTCTTACCACCAAGAAACTTGAGTGTAGGCTCTAAATCTCGAAATCAAAAGTTCACTACGTTGTATTCTTGTTTATTTTTCTCTGCAGAAAAATAAAATACAAGGAGGCTATGGTTTATTTTTGCTTATGTTGTTTATAAAAAGGGACTCTTCTCTTTTTATACTTATAAGGGTTGAGGTTGTTTAGTTATAATCAAATTATACAAAACAAACCTAGCCCTAATTTTTCTCCCTTGGGCATGAATTCACGCCCCTTCCTTCTTTTATTAATTAATTTAATACTAATATCAAATTTTAGGTATTTAATTTAGAATCAAATTCCAAAATTATTTAATAAAGGATTAAATTAATTATTTAAATTAATTTAAAATCTTTAAATTAAATATATGATTACCTTATAATCGAATGCATTGAAACTTTATATTAAACCGTTTAATATATAGTTTCCCGACTTTGCATTAAATCAGCCATTAACCACATTAATAATTTTGCCATAACTTATAGTTATGTTTATGAGATCAAAATTGGACTCTCCAATTATTTTATGACTCCCTATAGTGTATCGAGCTAGCACGATGACCAAATGTATCTACAGTGTCGGGATATTGATTAAAACTCTTCAATCAAAAATCTTGAATTATTAACTTCAGGTTATTCCACTAAAAAATTGAAGCTGAAATTTTGTCACTATAGATATATTTTATACCGAGCCAGGTCGGAGTCCATCGATATAACCACTACATATAGATTGACCTTCCACGAGTATCTTATAATTAGAGTTGGGTCATAATGTCTGTTATACTCCTTTAATTATTTTTGTACCATAAGTACCATTATATCTATTATGAATAATTTATTCATATCTTTTATGAATTTTTATCTTTCTATTTGTAATTGAAAAATTTGAGCGCTCTAATTGTTCAAGTACCGAACCAACCCTAAGGATGATACTCTTTTACTTCTCACTATAAGAAATGAACTCTATGTCTATGTAAAATATCCCCAGCTACGCACCACACCATGTCCCCAAAGTACGTAGTTATTTGTTGGGATTATATTACTACACCGACCTCACCTTTGTAAATCAAATGACATAGCTTGAATGCGACATGCAGGAGTTCGTAGTACACTCAGGATTTTGATCAATCCATATATGATCATCTATTAGACTGATATGAATTTCTTTATTTAACGGATATTGAAAGAAATTCATTTTTGTCTTGGTCCAGTCCTATATGATCGCATCATATAAGGTGTCTTCATTCCCATGTCGCCACATGAACGATCCCAGATCAAGGTCCTCTTATAATTATGGAATGGACCGCAGATATAGATAAACCACGAACAAAGTGTCCATTTGTATTTTCTCTCTAAGGATTATTTTGAATTACTAATTTCACACTTAAATTCTTTTGTGTATAACTCTTAAACACTAAGTCTGAAAGTACATTAGTAAGCAATGGAATATATGACAAATTATAATATGTGAATTTTAAAACAAACACTTTTGAAAAATCAAAATTACATCGTTTATTAATTAAAATAAATTATGTTTACATATTATATATATTCTTCGGCATCCCAACAGTTAGGGAGAGTAACTACCTAGAAGAGAGTAACCATTTAGAGGGAGAGTAACTTTATTGTTATGATTGTGTTTCCCTCTTCATTGTTATGATTTTGTTTCCCTTATTTGGTTACTTTCTCTTATTTCAGGTTTAACATGCTCAAAAATATTTTCACTTAAGTCCTTGGAATGTTTTCCACAAGGATGACAAAGAGGGAGATCTTAAAGGCATTTATTCCCTAATTAAGATATTGGCATTCCTTGGGAAAGTCACCTTATGAATTTTTAAGCAGGTTTATATTTTGGGAGTATGATTTGTCTTTAATAAGACATATCTTCCAATTCTAAGGAATATCTTTTTATTTAGGCTCTTAAATTTAAGAGCATTTTGCTAATTTAGAAAGAGTATCTTTGTAATAATTTAAGAGATATTATCTTTTATTAAGTACTGTATTTATATTTTTTTGGATGAATATTATGGTACTAGATTAATCTTATTGGAGAAGGCTTAAGAATTCCCATAATCCTATGGAAATGGATAACCTTTTCCTTAAACCTACAAAATAGGTAATGTGCTTTTATAATAACCTAAAAGTGTTTGCCGGCTTTAGTTCGAATTTACCAAAATGATTCGATGATGACTGGAATTTTCCAGATCAAGCAAAGTTATAAAGCAAAAATCCATAATTAATTTTTTTGCTCATGAATCCCCCTAGTCTTAGCAACTTGTGAAAGGGAAAATGTGGTGTATATTTATTTGGAGATTAGAAACAAGTGGACGGTAATTTATTTGAGATATTAAATTTATTTAATCATTTTTATCCCATGTCCTATTCTAGAATTTTTTTTAATTAGTTTAAAGACTTATTTGATATATGTTTCGCTCACCAAAAACTAGGGGTGGCAATTTGGGTCAGGATTCGTTTATTCGTTCGATTCGATTCGCTTTAAAGCGAATACGGGTTTGAAAAAATGGATTCGTTTAATAAATGGGTCAATTCGATTCAATTCGTTTATTAAACGAATCAAATACGAATTTAAGCTCATTGATTCGTTTATTCGTTAAGGATTCATTTTATTATTTTTATTTACTAGTTTATGTTGATTTTCAATTAAGATTCGAGAAATTATAGCTAATTATCATAGAAAAAGTAATATTTTTGATATTTGATGAGATATTTTTAGTAAATATATTAATTACATATTTCATATGTATATATTTATGGAGAATTAATGTAAATCAAGTGTGGTAAATTATTTTATTAAATAATATTAATTACTAAACGAATAAACGGATATTCATATTCGATTCGTTTAATAAACGAATCGAATACGAATCATGATATTAGGATTCGTTTAATAAACGAATCGAATACGAATCCATCATATTTTAATTCGATTCGTTTAGGATTCAATACAAATTCGATTCGTTAATTCGTTTTGACACCCCTACCAAAAACGTGTTTGCTCTTTTCTCTTCCCCTCTCACACGCCAACTTCTAAGCTTTCCCCACATCTATCTAAATCAAAATTTTGCTTCAATCATGAGCGTTCATTGTCCTAGGAGAACATGGATCTCTATTTGTGCTAACAATGACAAGTAAAGCAAGCCATAGACTCCCTCACCTTGAACGAATTTGGAGACATTGGGGCTTTGTGAAGATTTTGAGTCTTTAAGGTAATAGCCTTTTATTTCATGTTTCTTTTAAGTTATTTAGCTTAGAAATATACTTTAATGTGTTTGATAAGTTGCATTCTCAAGAGGTATAAAAAATTGGGTTGCTTAGTTTTATAGAATAGCTTGAATATTTAGATATGGATATTTCCTACAAAGAAGTGGGTAATTCTTGAATGTATCTTGTGATTATTATAATGAAATGATGAAATTGTGGAGCTAGGGAGGAGTGTAGGAATTCAGCTATGAGGATTCTTGGAGGAATGTGAATTTTGGAAAGTTGAAGAAGGTTGTTTTGGGAATGTAGTGTGTAGTTATTGTGTTGATTGGAAAAGATTTTGAGACTGGGTAAGGGCCATAGGGTCGGCCACTATAGACAATTTTGGGTTGTTGAGACTTTGAATTTTAAGGTATGGTTTTGATTTCTTGCTCTTGAATTAATTAGCTTAGGAAGTTCATTGAAATAGTTGTTTAAGTTTTATTCTCTAAAATATAGATAATGGGTTTGCAAAGTTTCTTTGAAATTACTTGGGTATTTAGAAATTGTGTTTCTTAATATGTTGTGAGGTGGTTGTCAAATGATTTTGAGGTTATTGTGATGATATGTGATTCTTGAAGGTGTTGGTTGTGGATTATGTTGTTAGATGTGGAAATTTTGAAGTTTAGAGGAAGTGAAAATTTCGTCCTAGGTGTGTTTCTGGAGGAGTGGTAAATTGTTGGTGGTTGTGAGTTTGTGTTGGTAAGTATTGGTGATAGATAGGAGCAAATTTTTGAACTGAAAAAAATAAATAAATGTTGAATGCAGCCAATGAGGGTTTTGGAAGTAGCGTTGGATTAAGGAAAATGGTGCTATATTTTGTTGGTAATTTGATGCTAGAAAAAGATGTTATGTTATATATATACTTATTTGTGCATGTAATGAAAAGAATTGGTTGGGAATGAGAGGGGGTGTTCGGCCAAGCTATAGGGTGACTTTAGGGTAAATTTCCTTTTTAATAGGTTAATGTTAATCTGTGATTAGAGCTAGGAGTAAAGGGTTTTGAGGTTGTGTTTGGTTAAGCTAAAAGACTTTGTTGAGAGATACTTAGTGTTGGTTTCGGCTTTGGTTGGAATTTGGGGAAATGTTTGAAATTGATGGATGGTTGGGATATGTGGTGTTAACATTTGTGGAATGCTAGGTTAATGAAGGATGAAGGTTATTTGTCATTGATTGAATAATATGGTGACTTACACTAGAATGGTAGTTTAGGACATGGGAGAAATTTCAAAAAGGTCTTGTGATATTTGGTTAATGGAGGGTGAGGTGGTGTAGTTGGATGTTGAGCCCTTGATTCCTAAACTGAAAATCGGTTCATGATTATTAAAAAATCCTCTTGTGTCTTTGGTTGTGATCTTCCTAGTTTCTATTCTTTTGGTAACCAAACCATTTAGCTAACATTCGGAAATTTAACTTCAACTCGTTTACTAGTCTTAGAATTTAAGATGGCAAACAACCTTCTGTTAGATCAATCTCGTTATAACTTACTTTCGATTCAAAAGTCTACTAGGAAAATGTTTTTTTACTTAATTCTTATTTTTTATAGATCGTCATCCCGATCAATGTCCTGCCACTCGGTGATTCTTGACATTCTAATGCACTATGACTGGATATTTATACTTTATGTTTTTTCAATATGTTTTTGACTTAAGTTTTCAAGGATACTTTTGTATAATGATTTTCTAAAAGGCTTTAGAAAAGAATTTAGATATCTGTTTTATTTGTTCTAATGCATATGATGTGATGTGTGATTCCTCACAGTGCTTGATTGAAATTTTTATTATTTTTAACCCACTGTGATGCCTGTTCTGGGGTCCTGACTATCAGAAAATGGTTGGCCCACTATAAGAGCGAAGTGGGATTTACCGTTATGCTTATGATGTCGACGACCACGATACCTCGCAGCTCGTAGAGAGTACGAATTAGCCCACGGGGGATTAACCTCAGAATAAAGTAGTCGTTACCTAGTATAAGACACTGAGAATGATGTAAGGTCATACTACACCCCTTGTAAGGTCCGGCCTTAAACCTATCTTGGGTTTGGAATAGTCCCTTTTTTATGTCAGTATAATATCCAGACTCAAAGGAGGATCCACATGTCATTATTCATAAATCACACACAAACAATTTAATAGCATACAATCACACAAACGATAAATAATATCATAATAAAATGAAATACATGTTTTATAATAGTCAAAAGATAAAGTAAAATAGATTCGGAGGCATGTGTCACTAGCCTGGACTTGTGGAGCCTTGGCCAGAATTTTATATGGCAGGCCGAAATTAAGCGATGTCCGGCCAGACTTGCAGGAAGTCTGGCCGGATTTCGCTACGTAACAAGAAATGGAGTCTCATGCGCACGAAAAATTATAGATTCAATATCACAGTGACCAAGGCAGACAACAAGCATTAGTAGTGATAACAGTGAATCATATAGCCAATGCTTCAAAAATCGGTTTGAGGCGGCGCCTCGAGGCGTGCCTCGACCGCCTCGACGGCATCACTGCCTTGAGGCTGCCGCCTCGCCAACGAGAAATTCAGAAATGGCCGCCTCCATCGATTGAGGCGGCCCAACTCGCCGAATTTAACATCGACTCGGCAGAATGAGGTGAGAGGCGGCGCCTCTCAATTTCCTCTTTAAAAAAAAAAAAAAGAAAGAAAAAAGAAAAAAGAAAAAAAAAAAAACGTATCAACTCCCTATTTTACCTGAAATAGAGTTTAAATAGACAATACCTCTGTTGAAAGGTTGAAGACTAACCCTACACTCCTTCATCTTTGATTTTGCTCCTCGTCGCTTCTCCAGGTACACGGCTTCTTCTCAGACATTTTACTCTTCCTTTTTCTATCGTCAACACAGGCTCTTCCTTTATTCTTTTCTGACTTTGAAAGTTGAATCATGTACCCATGCTTTCTTGCTTTTTATTACTTAATATTTATATCGTCAACACTGTTCCTTTTTATTTATTCTTTTCTAAACCATGTGCAGCCACTGTTTCTTGCTTTTTATACTTATTTATATGATTTTGTTTATTATTCTCTTTCTGAATTTGAAAGTTGAATCATGTACCATGTACCATGCTTTACTCACTGTTCCTTTTTATTTTATTCCTTTTTAAATTGATGCATGTGCAGCCACTGTTTTTTCTTTTGTATTATTTATTTATATGGTTGTTATTTAATTATTCTTTTCTGAAACTTAATGCATCATTCTCACTGCCCAGCCACGGTTTCTTCTCTTTTATTATTATTTAAATAAAATCACATACAAAGTAATTTGCATATAGATAAACATATGACTTTATACTATTTGTGCAGGTAAATGAAAGACTCTTCAACTTGTTGATGAAGAACCTGAGTGGGATGATATTGCATCTGATGATGAGGATGATGGAGGAATTGGATATAATGATGACACTTTAGAAGATGACAATTCAGATGATGATGGAGGAGATGAAACTTTAGATCCACATTTCATGCCATTAGACACAAATAATAGCTTACTTCGAGATTAATAACCATTTTTTCATGAACTGATTTGGTTATGTTTTATTTTATTTAATTTGGATAGAAGATTTTGTATTGTGAATAATTTGATTTCACTACAGAAAAAAGGCTTTTACTGATACTAAATTAGTGTCAGTAAAGGGTTTTACTGACACTATATAATGTGTCAGTGTTTGCCGCAGCCAGAAATCACTGACACTAGTTTCTAGTGTCAGTGATTCTTAGTGTCAGTAAACGTTAATACTGTAGTATCAGAAAATTATTGACACTATGGTATCAGTAATCTCTCACACTATTTTAGTGTCAGTAAATTATTGACACTATATCATCAGTATTTAGTGATACTATAGTGTCAGTAAATTTTGTTACTGCAGTATCAGTATATCGCATATATTTGATTTTTAGTGTCAGTAATTATTGTTACTATAGTATCAATATCCGTCAATATCTTTTAAAATTTAAAAATCGTATTATTTCACAATTATATTTCTTATTTTTTGTAATTAAATAATCATAAAATTATATATATATATATATATACCAACTCAATGAAATAAAAAACTAAAAAATTACATTTATATAAAATTCGCAATATAATAGATTAATCGTATTAATCAATTCAACAGTATCACATGATGAATACAAAAACTCCATAGACAATCTTTAAATTAACATATATATATTTCAAAAACTACTCTTAAAGTCCCATCAAAATGTCATGCCCCCACCAAAATTCATGATACTTGTTGAGAAGCCTGCAACAATCCCCCAACAATGTGATATCTGGCACAAAATCTGAAATTATAAACCAAATGTTAAGAATTAGATGGACTTCCAAAAAAAATCGATATCTTCATAAATAAAAACATTAAATACATCCAAATAAAAATACAAAATATAACCATAATCTAATTTTTGTCACATAAAGCACTTATTGACAATAACCATACCAACAACCTAAGAGCATGCATATAAAAAACCAAATGGCATCCATAATAACAAGTTGTATCTTTCATACCGCTACATAATCACCAAAACAACAAATCAATAACACACACACACACACACCCACACACACACACACACACACATATATATATATATATATATAGACGGACATAAAACTGAAATAAAAGGATCTCATGAACCAGATGAAGTTTATCAGATGACATGATCTAATACTGTTTCCAAATGCAGGAAGCAAATCAAGATGACAAGATAGTTGTTCATTATGGAATTCCTGGAAACTAAAAGTTCAAAGCTCAAAATGTACTAGAATGTAACATTCCAGGTAATTGCCATAAAAATAGATGAGATAAACATGTTAGATCTCAATATATCAAATACTGCTTCCATAGCATTCATGCTGCACCTCAAAGCACATCAGATGACAGGTGCCATATCCCCCAAAGGTTTCAACAAGTATCAATCAGAACATGGCAAAACTTCATCAGGTAAAAAACTATCTCCAAGTTCATGTCTGACATAGAGAACACCGAGACACTGTTAATAGAATATTTTACATCATGATTGTTTTAACTTTCAAGTCTCAAAGCAATCTTACCCACTAGCAAAACTCACAAATAAAACAAATTAACCCACCAAATTAAACCCATCAGGGCATAAAACTGAAATAAAAGATATGATTCATATTGCTTTCACTGAAGTAAAAAATCTGGGGGGAAAAAATTCTAAGCTAAAAGTAGAAACAAGAATGTATTAATTTACAGAAAAGAGAAATACCATACTACTTCATTAACTCAACGAACAATAGCTATGTTGTCCTTGTCATTTGTATTCTGCAAGAATAGAAGATTTCCCAATATGTCATGAATTAAAGTGAAAAATAGGAAGTAATAATCACCTCTGTAAAACATGTCCTTGTAATTACCTCTTCATTATACTGTGTGATTATATGTGCAACATATATTGCCCAATCATCACGGAGTTGCGTTATCTTCCAGAGTGTACTCATTAATCCCCTTGAACTTTAAAATATTTATAAGTTAGAATTTTAAACAGTAAGATATCTTAATTGAAAAGATATCTTAATTGACTAGTGATAAAACTTAACTATTGTTAACTTACATTGTCTTTTAGAATGTTCACACTTGTTACAATTTGCTGCATGTATTTCATCACATAATAACCGCATTCAAAACTTCCAGCTGCATTGGACACTATAAAAAAGAATTATCATATCAATATTAGTTCATTTAGACATATTCTAAATATTCTCATTGTTGCATATCACAAAATATATATATATCATAACTTTGTACCTTCACAGATACCCAAGTCACACTACCGCTCTATTATTAGAATGTAAAGATTGATACACTCTAATTCCCCTACAAAAAATTATAATTGGATATCATATAAATAATGCAACAATAAACCCAATGGTAGAAAAAGTTGGTGGCCCATATAAGACATTTTCCGACTATGCGGCAACCAATGTGCACAAGTGCCTATCCCACAAAGTGGACAAGCATAATATCCCTTAACGGTACACCCAGATAGGTTTCCATATGCTGGAAGTCATTGATTGTCCACATCAACACAGCTCGTAAATTGAAAATTTCTTTTTTATATGCATCATACACATCAACACCTACATTCCACAAGGTTTTTAAATCCTCGATTAAAGGTTGTAGGTACACATCTATATCATTTCCAGGCTGCTTGGGGCCAGATATCAAAAGAGACAACATCATAAACTTTCTCTTCATACACAACCATGGAGGGAGATTGTATGTTATCAAAGTAACGGGCCAACAGCTATAAGTGGTGCTTTGATTGCTATACGGATTAACCCCATCACTTGAGAGAGCTAAACGAAGATTTCTAGGATCTTGGGAAAATTCAGGCCACTTATTGTCAATTAATTTCCATGCCGGTGAATCTGCAGGGTGGCGAAGATTGCCGTCTTCAATTCTCTTATTTGCATGCCAAATCAAGTTTTCAGCTGTCTGTGGTGAATGAAACATTCTTTTGAACCTAGGAATAATTGGAAAATACCATAACACCTTCCCATGAACCCATTTTCTCAATTGTTTGGAACCATCATTTTTTCTTTTCCACCTAGATTGTCCACAAATTGGGCATTCAATAAGATTTGCAAACTTATTCCTGTAAAGAATGCAATCATTTGGACATGCATGTATTTTATCATAATCTAAGCCCAACACTTTCATTGTTTTTTTTGCCTCATACATAGACTTGGGTAGATTATTATTTTGGTAATATATCAGCAAGAGCTTCTAACAAAGCTGAAAATCCTTTATCAGAACCACCCATAATTCCCTTTGACATTATACAGTCTCATTAAACCCGATAACTTTGAATGTTTAGAACCTAGATATAATGGCTTTTCAGCATCTTCAAGCATATTCTGTGAAAGAGCTATGATCTTTATCACATTGCTCATACGCATCTTGAACCATATCAACTACATCACTATAGTCATGACATCTGAAACGTTGACTTTGTGGAAGGTCTTGGCAATTTTCAGAAGGAGATACAGGTTTAGATTCACCATGCCAAGTCCAAACTAAATACGTTTGGAGAAAGCCTTTCTGAAACAAATGAAGCTTCACCTCTTTAGGAGTATGAAACTCCATATTGCAACAACGGGCGCAAGGACATCTAATTAACATTCGATTTTCAGAATTAAGAATTGCAAACTCCAAGAATTCATCAACTCCAACACGATATTCACTGGAAAGTCTATCACAATATATCCATTTTTTGTCCATTTTACGTACCTAACCTGTTCATAATATGTACCTTGTCGATGTAAGTTTATAAAAATTTCATAATTAGTTTCAAAGGTTTAAGAAAACATACATTAGAGTAAAATAACGAAGAACATTGGCTTGAATACATTAGGTTAAAACAATGAGCAAACAGTTATTATATCTTTAGTGCTTAGATTCATAAGTTGTTGGTTTTTTTTTTTCAGTTTATAAGTTTGAATGCCATGTGGCCATGCACAATCCCAGTAACGTACTAGATAGAAACAAAAGGGAAACAATCACCCAAAAACCGGCATGCTAAGTCAAAGATAAGCCGAAGCATAACAATACATAACATTAAACTTCAACACATAAACTATCAAAATAGGCATCACACATAGGAAATCACTAAAGAACTGTACAAGCCCTTCAATTACCTCCATAAGATGCACTAACTTAATATAGAAAATCATAAAATTTTGTGTACCTTTCCACTTTGAGGACTGCCCGAGCACTTGGTGGTATTATAACTTTTTGAAGCGTGCTTTAAACAATGATCCTGTGAAACTTCTTTTGTTAGAAATCTACTTTTTACATTTTGATAATATTACCAACAGCTCTATATATATGTCAGTTCGAAATCTACATAAATTCTAGTAAAACCAGACATGAAACTCTGACCATCAAAATTTGGCCATGATGAGAAGCTCGCAAACCGTTATGCTGGATTTGGAAGAACAGAATACTTTGTAAATCAGTAAGGTTGTAAAATATTAAACATTAAACATTAAACAATCACCTTATCACAGCAAGTGAGCAGCTGAATTAGATTATAAACCCCACCAAAATTCTTGTCCAGAAAGCTCTGCAGATGGGTTATGCAATTAAGTAATATCACCTTACGTGATGGGCTGCATGTATGTGTGGCTTAAGGTTGGGTGTTTGGCTCAGTGAGATCTTGTTTTATTCAGTTAGTATGTGTGTGTTGTTGATTTTTGGTCAGGCCATGAGTGGGTTGAGAGAGCGCAACAGAGAATCCAAGATCCAAGAGAGATTTAGGGTTCTTTGATATGTGTTACCTTCAATATGGTGAATCGCCGTGTGTGGATCTTGTGAGCAGTGTGCGCTGGAGGCGTGATTAGGGTTCTTTCATTGTTTACCGAGAGGGAGAGTGTCTCCTAGGGTTTGTGTCTGCGTTTGTTTGAGTGTTCCTCTGCCGTGCAGGAGCTTCGAAAGTGTTGATCAACACTTGTACTGCCCCAAGAGTCTTTGAGTCGCCTAGCTCTGGATCTTGTCTTGGTCACGGTGGCTCTGTTCTTGTTTTTCGAGTATTGATTGGTTGTTGTTGATCTTGCTTTCTCGTCTGTGTTCTTCAATTTTCCAGAAGTCGTTGATGTCCAATCTTGGCCAAGAAAACCAATTAGGGATTCTTGTTGCTGTCTTTCACCGAGGACCTCTTCAAACTTTTACGATGAAAAAAAATGTGGGAATGAGAGGAACCCTAAATTACTAAGATTGATTTGGTAACTACGGTTCAGGTTTTGACCCGACAAATACATATATATTTTTATAAACCGCGGTTTAAGGAACAAAAGTCACGATTTGGCCCAGTGGTAAAGCCTTACAATAAAAAAAAATTTATATCAATGGTTACAATTTCGAGTCCCAGCAGACTTAAGGAAATAATTTTTTTTTAATTATTTTACTGATACTAAGGTATCATTAATTACTGACACTAAATTTACTGATACTCTAGTGTCAGTAATATATGCGAAAAACGTCACTTCCGCGAGGTGTTGGTTCGACTCCAGACGACTACGTATTTTTTTTTTTTTATTTCTTACTGATACTATTGTAATAGTAATTACTGACACTAAAATCGCTGATACCATAGTGTCAGTAATTATTGATATTTAAGTGAAAAAAACACGGAAATAGGCCCATTTACACGTCGTTTCTGACACTTTTAGCCTAGTGTCACTAACCTTAGTGTCAGTAAAGGCCTTTTTTCTGTAGTGTTTTGACAATATTATGAATTTATGATTTTATTTTATATATTTATTTTTTTTATTCCTATATTGGATTGAGGCTACCGCCTCGACCGCCTCGAGGCTGACCGCCTCGCCTCACACAAGTCGCCGCCTCGTACCGCATACCGAGTTTTCGAACATTGCATATAGCAATCATATATTAAACATAAGATCTATGATATAGCAATCTATGATAATCATATAGTAATCATATATCTACAAGTCGTCTCATGAGCATCACTGTGATATCTGGACTCAGATGTCACACCCGTCCCCTTAGGTAGGGTAGGGGTGAGACGGAGACCTAAAACTGGCAGAGTTTCCCCTGTAATATGGACTAATCCTCCAAATACAAGGAAAAATCTAAACTGAAAAAAAAAAATACCATCATAACATAGGATCTCTATGATCCAACTCAACATAATATCCATGAAGAAAATATAACATCCTCAGTAATAAATAAAGGCTCAATGCCTAACATTACACAACAAATTCTTCCAAGAAAATACATAACTAGAATTATAATCTCAAAACATAACAAAGACACTCTACTGTTGGCACAACCTTTCTCTACTGGCAGGAAATGATGACGAAATAGCAGATGGAAATGATAATCTACTAAACTGCTGAACCTGAAATGTTAAGGAAAGGGGTAAGCTCACGCTTAGTGCAATGGATCACAGCTTAGTGCCGTGGATAATCAAGTAACAAAGTGGATCGAACAAGTCTTTCATAATATAAATAAATACATAAGTTGTAAATCGATATCTCAAACATTTACTTGAAATCGTAAATCTCATTCCTCATAAAACTCAAATCATAAATCTTATTTCTCATAAAGCTCATACTGCTCAAAATACTCTGTAATGATAAATCTGTTTATTCATCTATATGCACAACCTCGTGACAATATGGCAAAGCTGGCAACATGGGGCTTCCCCACGGCAAAACTGGCATCCGGAGCAAACTGGCAACGTGAGACCTTATCTCACGGCAATAACTGGCAACATGAGACCTTATCTCACGGCAATAATCTGGCACATATAAGTACACGGGGTGCATCCTAACATAAAAATCATTTCCAAAATCCATGCACATATATCTCAAATCATGCAAGTTTCTCATATATCACAAACACATGATTTCAACATAATCAATATTTGATCCATACCTTATAGTAAAAATTTAAACTTTCTGAAAACAAACTCATTTAATGCATTACCTTAAAATTCATTTAAGAAAACATACATACTATATACTTTTGAAAACATCAATGTTACAGGCTTATCCACGCACCTGGTGAGCTGACTACTGAGAAAGGAACTATGCAGCAGGACCGTCCCTGCTTACGGTATCACGATCACCTATAGAGATAAAAGAATTTACGATAAGGGACATAATCCTAATCTAGAAAATGTGATAGAACATGAAAGAAACGTGATTCGGTCGTTCTCGAAATCCTAACGAAATTTAAGATTCGGAGGTCCGTTACTACTCGGAATGGTCTGAAATTCGCGGAGGAGACTCGGAAAGTCGGCACGGAGACACTGTCTGGCGCGTGGTGGCCACGCGCCGTTCACCCAAGCCGCGCGTGGGCCTCACGCGCCGCCACATAGGGCATTCGTGTGAACACCACGCGCCGGTTGGATGAAGAAAAATCCGACGGTCGTGCATTCCTCTCCCTCTCCCGGATCTAATGCCGCTGACGGTTCGTCGATCGGAGTTCCGGATCAACGGGAAATCGAGAAAAACCATAAAAAGTTTCTTACCGAGATTTCTGCAAAAATTAGAAGTTTCACAAGATGAAACCACCACCAAAATGATCCTCTCGACGAGATCTACACTTTTCCTTAAAGACTCGGTCAGGTTTGAACTACGGATTGGCCAGATCGGGACTAAAACTTCTATTTCCCTCTTTTTCCTCTTTCTCTCTCACGTCTGCTCTGATACTTCTTTCTTTCTTTTTTTTTGTGACTTATGGGCTTGAGTGTGTGTGTGTGACCCACCAACAAAATAAAAATAAAAAAGATGGGTAAGAAAGTTTTGGGGTGTTACATCAGATCTATTAACCTTAGAATCATTATTTGAAACTACTACACCGATGCCAGTCAGACCACTTCTTCCTTCCGAAATTTTGATTGTCCCATTTGATAAACACCTGATATGATTTCATCAGGAGTATCATGACAATAGTCCTCTATTCCCGAAGTTGAATTTTAGGTTCAGGATTGAGGTTCCTAATAATTTGATTTTAGCATTAGGAACTTGTAGGCTGCTTCAAAAGGGTGTGAATTGTACCTGGCCTAAGTGTTTAGCATGGAGAAAGGCTAAGTGGAGCTTGTCCAGGTTCCAATATTACAAGCTTGAAGTGGAGCTTGTCCAGGTTCCAATATTACAAGTTCGGAAATTCCATGGTGGAAATGGAATGAGGTTGCGATGAACTTTATGGATAATAAAAATTGTATCCTTGCTTTGAGTGCTCCTTTTCATTGTGTCTGAACATGGTACATTACCTACCTCTAAGTTTTGGTAATCGTTTCAAGAAGTCTTTGGTATGTAGCGGCGGACGGGCATTCTAAGCGTACAATTCTTACCCTAGAAAACCTGTTAGTGTCATTCGAGGCTTTATGGCCGAAAATATAGATCTCCATAGGGAGGATATGAGGCTAATGAATCCAGACTGTTAGGTTTGGACTTCGTTCGTGATTCAGTAAGGAAGACTAATAGATGAATGAGAGATTGAAGACTTTGTAGAGTACATAATAGCCATATAATGATCTTAGGCAGGAGACCTTCGGTTGTTTGTCGTGTTTTAGAAGTCTTCATATATAAAGGAATCATGAGGTTGATCAAGAATGGTAAATTGAGCCGTATTACATTGGCTTTTTCAGATCCTTAAAAGAGTGGAAGGAAAAGCATATGAGCCTGCGCTTCCACCTTGCTGGGACGAAGTGTTCGAATTCCAGGACGAATTCTTTTAAGGGGGAGAATGTGATAACCAAAAAAAATGTCCGGCTTTAGT